>CM031235.1:548681894-548839731 GCA_018340775.1 Taxus wallichiana var. yunnanensis | reverse complement strand
AGGTGAAATGGCCTCTCCCAATGACTACTTGGTCATTTTGGATATCCATCTACTAACCCCATTGAAGGCTTTAAGCAAGGATTGAACTTGGCTATATATCATATTTATTATATGAGATGCAAATCAAAGCATGGTGTAAAGTATAAAGGAATGAGGTGCACCCTTTTTATAGTTTTCCTTTTGGGAGAAACTTGTATTTTGGTGCATGTGGGACTAAAAGCCCCAAATTAGATTAGAATTTCTAATCATGATTAGGCCTTCTAATCACAATTAGTGAATTACCAAGTGATTAAGAGGTGTGAAGCCTTAATCAACCGCTTAGGGTCAACTAGGAGGCTAGGATAAGATTTTGAAGCTTGTTGAGATGTTGTGGAGGTGAATGGGGTGATTTTGAGTGGTTGGAAGAGGGTTTGAGTCAATACTAGGGTATATTGACCAAATCAAGGGCAAAATAGGCTTAATTAGCTAATAAATGCTAATTGTCTATTTTGAAGAGGATTTTGACTTACGATTCATTTCCAAAGTGGCATCCTAAATGCGAAAGGGTTACACAATCAAAAAGTGTTGTTAATTGGCTAAAGTGGTAAGAAATGTTAGTTAATTAGCAAAGATCACTAATTATAATGGAATTGGCAAGAATGAGAGTGATTTGTGTGCATTTTGGCAATAAGATTGCAAAAGTGGAATTTAGGTGTCTACATTTTCCCCTGTTTGAGGTGAAGTTAGTGACTTCACTTCAAACATAGTAGACAAGCATAAAATAGGTAAATTTTGAAGAAAAATTAGTAGGATGAAGGATGCCCCCTCGAGTGTCGATGGGGTGATAGAAGAAGTCAATCGATGATCAAAAATATGATCGAAATGGATAGAAGAAAATAGGTTAGAATGGGCGTGAAACCCTTTGGTTATTTAGAAGGGAAAAGGATAGGGATAAATGTGGTTGTTTATTGCCCTGAGTGATTTGGAAGAAAAATTAGTAGTGATAATAAATGATAATGGAGAAGAAATGATTAATGGAGAATATAGGACAAGCCCAATCTTTGCATCCAACCTTTCAATAAGCAACTTGGTTTATATCATTTTCCCCTAGGTCTACATCATCGGCCTTTATTTAAAATAAACAAAAGTGTAAGATAACATGAAAAGCTAAATTACTAACAATTGTTTACTGCTAAAAATATGTAACTCCATGCAACATACATTATGTAATGCAATACGAGAAAGTAAAATGATATTTAGCTCCATGCAACATACAAAATGCAATGCAATACGAGAAAGTAAACCAACTAACCTAACAGAGAAACTAGTACAATCACACACGTACTCAAACAAACAACATTTAAGATAGTTGCACCAATGTTTTTGTTATCAAGTTGTAGTTCTGAATGTTTGTGTTGTAATGAAAAGGGTTAAAAATGATGCCCCAAGCAATAACACATGCGAGGAAAAATGGAGGACACAAGTAGTCCCATGGAAAAGCTTTGTGCACTATGACATGATCCTACGACAACTCACTCATTGTTGCATGGGAGGACCGACATAGCATGTAACCTAGCTTTTGTTAATGGATGTAGATCATGATGATCATAAGTCATTTGAGACTAGAACAAACAAGAACCTTAGAAAGATGTTTTTGTAGGACAAATTTCAATGTTTGAGGATAATGCAAGTGATACACTTAGCTGTATGCATGTTGTTTACCAATTTTTGTAGAATTTTGATTTTTTTACAATTTTTTTTGATTTTTAATAATTTTACCATCATTTTTTTAAATTTTTGAAACATATTTGAATTTTTTTTATTTTCTAGAAGTTTTTAAAGCTATGTAGGAAACAAAGAAACGTGGATGCCCCCAGTGATAGATGGGATGTACAAGGGTAGAATGCCATGCGCATGCGCAAGAAAGTGAAGATGTGAAAATGCCCCCAGCGTTAGCTGGGAATATACAAAGGAAAACTCTTCACGTCACAAAAAGATGGATCAAGGCCAATATGGATAGGTTCAACATGATGATGAACGTAACCCAATGACATGCTAGGAAGGAGCAAGGATGCCCCCAGCGTAAGTTGGCAAGAAGCACATGATAGAAAGAAGTGGAAGTTTGTTTTGAGAAAGGGTACAAAGGTGCCCACAAACATGGAAAAAAGGAAATCTTATACACATGGATGTTTTGAATGAAGTAGAAAGAACAACGTGAATTTGAATGAATGTAGCTTAGAAGCCTCATGATGAAGAAGTGGTTAGCCAAAGGCATGAATCGTGAGACAAGATACAGACTAGAGTAAGAGTCTGAACAAGGTCCAAAAAAAAGACACTTGGTAACATACTAATCATGTTTTCTCATTGAGATCTAGTGTGTGCATGTGGAAATTTATTACCTCTTGGAGGGAAGATTTGATAGACAACAAGTGAAGACACCCTAGCCAATGTGTAGGAATGATTTATTTTTCAAAGTTGATTTTTTTATGAATGGATTGTGGAAGGTGAGTCGTACATTGCTCCATTACCCAGCCACCAGGCATCCATAGCCCTGATGGAGATGCATTTGATTCTAATCACAACATTTCTCTATTGCCAATCAGGCATCCATAGCCCTGGTAGAGATTATTGGAAATACCCCAAGAGAGAGTTATATATCAATTTGCTTTTGCTTTTAGCATTTTGCTTTCAGCTTTGTGCTTTTTGATTTGATTGATTCTTTTTCTTTTTAAAAACTTATTTCAGCTCTCTTGTTTGACAAGGGGTTAAGAACCATTGATGGCTTGATGGAAGGAGGTGGAAGTGATTGTGATGATGACATTGGCTAGTGTCAACAAATATGTCCAAAATTTCTTCGCAACAAGTTTTTTAGATGTTGATTGTGATAGGATCTCTATGAGGTCAAGTCGTTCTTTAATTTACCAAGGTGATAAAAGACCAAGGTCAAATGGATACCATAGAAATAAATGTCAAAATGTGTGTGAATTGGCTAACCAAAATATCACCGAAGGGATGAAAATGGTAGGAAGACTTATGAGAAGAATAAAAGGAAGGGAAGAAAGAACATCCATGTGTATGCAATACTTGATTGCAATGTGTGTTCATTTACCTTTGATTTTTGAAATGTTTTCTCATTTTTTTGTATTTTTGTATTTTTTTTTTTGAAAGGTGGGACTGAAAAGGTCACTTGGCGTGATAAGATCCAACAACAATGTTAGCAATTTCCTTGATAAGGAAGACTAGGCATGTTTTCTTATCAAGAGTCATATTATCCCCGATCTCAATGATCGTGGTGAGCTCATACTCAATAGATGATTGTGTTTTATCATGAAACATGGATTTTGTATGTGGGATATTGAGGTCCCTATCTAGAGGTTTTGTACTTTATGCCATACTTGATGGGTGCGTTGATGTGCATTTTTGAATTGCGTTTGATTATGAACTTTAAGATTTTTAAATTGTTGTGAGCTTTGGAGCTCTTGGAATTTTTGATCTGAGCTTGATGAAGGAACCATTTTGGTTTCCTATAAGCTACTACGTGACTTTTTGATCCCGAGAAGTGGGAGAAGAAAGTGGATGAATAGAATTGATGTGAGGAATGATGGTGGGTTTGCCACAATCATTGATAGAAGGAAAATATGATGGATGAAGGGTATGGTCCAAGAATTGAAGAGGATGGGCTACTGGGAGGTGTCCCATAGACTGAAGATAAAGGACTACAAGGATGTGGCCCTAAGATTGAAGATGAAGGACTTCTGGTGGTGTCCCATAGATAGAAGATGATGGGCTACTAGGATGTGGCCCAAGAATCAAAGATGAGGGACTTCTAAGACGTGCCCCTAGTATAGATGAAGATGGGCTGCCAGGAGGTGAGCCACATATAGAGGATGTGGGGCTACTTGGAGGTGGCCCACATATAGAAGAAGATGATGGGCTACTAGGTGGTGACCCAAGGTAAGATTGCGATGGAGGAATCCTGATAGATAAAGAATGATGTGAAGAAAATATAGGATCTTCCTCAATGGTCTTAGGATCTTCCTTAGATTAGTATTGAAGATGAAAAAAAAAGGAATCAATTTCTTCTTCATCAATACGATAAGAATGTATGAAGTCTAAAAGATTAAATCCTTGATTGTAATCCTCTAGGGAATGCCATCATGTGACCCTCATAAATTTCTAATCACTTCTCCTCATCTTGAGATGAATCGATCGGTGGGGTATTTTTTTTACCATAGAGGTTGATTAGAAGAAATGGGTCCAATGACATGTGGAGTCAATTGAGATGATGATGATTAGAAGAGATGAATTTGGATTCAGAGAGATCTTGACGGAGGAAGAGGGTCGTTGAGGTGGTGAATAAGGGAGGTCCTGCAAAGTAAGGGAGGACTATGGCTCAAGAACCAAATTAGAATTTTAGAAGATCTAGGTGAATCTGAAGAATCAGAATAATAGTTTGGATGGAGTCAGAAGAAGAGTGGGAGGAACCCGAATAATAATTTGGATCAGAAGTGTCCAAACCATACCACCGACTATGAGATGAAGGTGGGGAATATGGTACCGAATGGGCTCTCTAGCATGAAGAATCAAATGAGGTCTAGTTGTGATAGGCATCCTTTGATGGGAATGTTGAAACCTAGGTTCCTTATTATCATAAGTATGTGGAACTGCGTGATAATTAGTATCTTTTTTGGCACATGCCTAGACATAGATAGTCTAGGGGATATCACAGGGGTTATTGTGTTGACATTTTCAACAGGTGTATCTACACAACCAATGAGGGCATCAAAATGATTCTCCTCATTAGACACATAATTAGCATTCTTGTCCCGATTATGTTTAGGAAGAGTCTTCATATTGGGGGATTTGTTAGGAGTGGATGAATCCATCTCCACATCGCCACTTTCGATTAAGTCCTGGATGTAGTGTTGTAACTTCAAACACTTATTTGTTTTGTGACCTTTAACATGGTGGAATTGGCAATATTCATTATCTCTAAACCATGATGGTTTAGGCATGTCATCCTCATAAGGTGTAGTTTTAGGATATCTAACCATATTAACCACCTCTAGCTATTTTAGTATTGATGACATTGATTCAGAAAGAGGAGTGAAAGTATGATGTTTATACTCCATAGGTGGAGCTCCCTTTGTAAGCTTCAAAGGTGTGTAGTTTTGAATGGCTTGTACATTTTAGAGTCTACTATTCCATCATTAACAATGTTTTTGTTCTTATTAGGAAAAAACTTTGGCTTTATCATTGGTCTTGGAATCATTATGATCTCTTGAAAAGGGCTTTAGGGTCCCTCTATTTAACAATGCCTTTTCAATTTGACTCCCTTTTTCTATTACCTCTTCAAATGTGTTACCACAATGCATTTGCAAGTGGAATGTAATGTCTTGGATGGAGGTTGGGAACAAATATGCCTATCAGCTTTTTTTGGGTAGGGAGCAAGGAAAGTGGCTAGCTAACCCTCTCCATCTTTGTAAAAAATGCAAGTGAAGTTTTCATTGTTTCATTGCTTGGCATTGCAGAGATCTAACATGGTAATGTCATTTTCTATATTGAAAGAGAAGTGTCATACAAAACTCTCTGCTAGTTTTGGCCATGTTGATATGGATCCCTTAGGGATATGCACAAACCATTCTAGCATCGTTGTTGCTCCTAAACTTTGTGGAAACAAGTGCATAAGATAATTGTCGTTGAATGCCACCTCTTGACATGCCATATAAAGTCCTTTATATGATCACGAGGGTCACCTTTTCCCTTATATTTATCAAATTTTGGAAAATCAAAATGTCTTGGGAAAGGTACTTGTAGCATGGCTTTGTCAAATGGGTAAGGACATAACTCATCAAACCGATATTTCTTGTTATTGTTACCGGTTTGGCCCTCTTGTAATGCTTGAAGGGTGTTCTTCATTGTTGACCACTCTTGATTAAAAAGTGGATCTTGCATGGGTGGTGGCATAGGTCTATACAAAGGGTTAAGCCTAGGTGTATGCCCACCTTTATTTGTTGTGAGAATCTCTTCATAAGGATCTCTTTGTGCCTCCCATCGAGGAGTGTTTATTGGGAATTCATAAAATGAAGCTTTAGGTTTTGCCTTTGGTATAGTTTGTTTCAAAACTTTTGGTTGTTCTTTTTGTATATGTGAAGCCAAACTTTCCAATTGATGAGTGAGGGCTTGGACTTGTTGTTCTAATGTAACCTCTTTAATAGGTATTTCATGATGATCTTTGTTAGGAGGAGGTTATGCATGATGAACATGTTCTTCATGGTCTTCACAACAAATTTTAATAGGAGGAAAATGATAGTCTCCATCATTTTCAAATGGTATCTCCTCATTATTTTTCCATGCAAAAGTAGAGGCATGACCTAGATTTAAAATTTCATTAAGAGTGTGATGAGGGAGGTCTACTTCTTCTTCTCCCGAACCATGTCGTGATAAGAGAAGGGTCTATTGTGGAAGGTAATTTGGCTCCTAGTTCCACAACCCACATAAGAACTTCATGTTTGTTATGAAAAATGTAGTCATCAAAATGGGTGGAATGAAGCTCTGCATCCATGTGAGGAGACTCTCCTCTCCACCACTATGGTCAACCATGAGATTATCCTCCAAAAGAGGGTTGTCACCTCCAAATATATTGGCTTCTAACTTTGTGACCCCATTCTCGTAGTAGGCATTACTTAGAATAGAAGGTACAATGTGAAATATTTCCACTAAGGTTTATTAACAAGGGACCCTAGTCAAATTTTTGCAAAGCGTAATGACCCTAAGTTGTTAAAACAAGGTGACTATAGAATAGCCACAAAATTGATAGGTCAAAAATGAATGTACAAACTAAAGAATAACGAACAAGCTACCTAACAAGGTAATATATGACACAAGTTTTCCTTAGAATAATACAATGATGTATAATGCTCAAAATTTAGGTTTACACCAAATAGTTTATTCTCTAAGATTTCATCTAGATAGGTTTGAAACCAAATAGTGACAACACAACATCACCAGTTAGGTCAAGTTTGCAAAACAAACAAGGCCTAAATGATAAGAGAATGTTGACGTGATCTTCTAACAAGATATACTAAAAACTAGTTTCTAAACACTAACAAAGTCCAAGTCTCGTAAAATGGATGATAACAATGTGAGCAGTGTAATGACACTATTTGGACACATGTGAACCAAGATTTTGGGAAAGCAAGATTTCTAGTGTCAAAATGATGTTATCGTGATGCTAACAATGTATCCTCAACACTCACAAAACTCAAGACAAAGTTAGGATGTAAAAACTACGTCTAAGTATAACAAGAAATTTTTATTATGTGTGAACAACGTAACTCTACAATATAGAGATTTAGGCCTAATTTCACAATGGAAACAAGACGTAAATATCTCAATTGTATGGCTACAATGTGGGTAGTGAAACAACTCAAAAGAAGACAAGGATGAAATCACCTAACTACGATGATAATAAGTCTCAAATATGGGTTTTTGAGACAAGGGGGCCTACTAGATCGTGAGTACGTACCATGCACACTTTCAACACTTGCGCTCTGGCATTGCAACCTAGTCACGCAAGTAGAATACAAAAGTGGTGGACACACGATATCTAGTGGTATCTATATATGTTGTTTCCTTTTGTCCAAAAATGGGAAACAAGAAAACAAGGGTGTAGACCAAGTGGTGTTGAAATAAACTTGGTGTTATTTTGGCAGAGTTTCACCTTGTCTTAAGACAAGTGAAAAACTAGGACAAAATGACACTAAGTAGATTTCGTGATGAAATGTCACATGGTTTCAACTTTAAGAGATTCTTTCCCTTGTTTGAAAAACAAGAGTTTGAATCTAACAAATTTGTCACTTTGTGAGAGCTCTCAAGTATACTATCTAAGACAAAAACAATGGCTCAAAGCTGACAATCTTCCTAGGTGGTTCTCTCTCTAGGTGTCACAAGATATCTAGAGTGAGCTCGATTTACCCAAAAATTCAGGTTTAACTAATTTGGGAGTATCTCGGCTTTACTTTACCCCCTTCAAGTATAATGAGCACCAAAGTGTGTTCAGTTATACTTTCATTGGGGTCGCGATACAGATATCTTTGACGCTAATCTCACCAAGGCATACTAGACAAGTCGGTAGTGTGGAGCACTTTCTGTTTCATTCACAAGGTTCCCTCTTGTGTGAACTACTTTAGGGTTCCTAGGACCACCCCCATTGTTGTAGCTTAAGGCTTATGCCAAAGGGGTTATGTCCTAGTTGAGCGGATGAGCCGTAGCTCTTAACCGAAACCTATAAATACAATGTGATGATTGTGGTGTATTTTTTTATCTTTTAGACTTAATGTGGTTTTTTTTCGTACTCCTTTTGGCAACCTACAATCACACGTGTAGTTTAAAAATTGTTTAGGTCCTCCTTTCTTTGACTAGCGTTAGGTCCTTCACAAAATGGTTAGTAGTTTCAAAATAGATTCACAATATCATAAGAAAATAACCATGAAAAATGCTTGTAAATCAACTAACTACCATCAAATTTTGCAAAAACAAGGTTTATTCCCAATTCATCCAAGTGATTTTTAATGAAAAGACTAAAATTGCTTTTGATTCCCAAGATCACACTAGGTGCAAGGGAAGAGCATACACAAATTCTAGCCTTGGTTATTTAGCAAGTGAAAAAGCATTTAAACTAAAAGATGATTAACAAAGTTTCCTACTTACTCTAATGATAGCAAAAGAAGGTTTAAGAGTGCTTTTGATTCTCTAGATCACACATGAAGTGCAAGAGAAGAGCATACACACCTTAACCCAAACTCATACAAAGCATGGAAACAAGATTAATTCCTTCAAACCCTAAGTGATTTTATAAGAAAACTTACTCTAAATCTATGAAATTGACAAAAATGGCATCTAAAAACCTCTAAAAAGTAACAGAAATCCTAAAAACCAAAAATGGAAACTTTGAGTTTGTAGGAAAAATTTATATACACACATGTGTGCCCCTATATGTGTGCGCACTCATGTTTCTCAATGCCAACACTCTGCATGCACCCTTTCAAACATGTGTGCTCCCCTTTGTAAAAAATGACTGATGTTGAAAAAATGAAAAATGTGTGTACTTCCTAGAAAGTGTGTGTACACAAAGAAAAATGCATCTTCTAAAATGTGTCTCCCCTTTGTAATAAAATGACTTGCTTGTGCACAGCTCCTTTTCAAAATGTTTCCATTCCCTGTGTGTCCCCTTTGTAAAAATGATTGACAGTTGAAAAAAAATGAGCTAATGTGTGTGCTTCATTGCAGAAGTGCTGGTGTTGCCTTTTCAATGCCTGCGCTCCTGTTCAACATTGTGTGCTCCTGCATTTCGCGCCCAACTCCTCTTCAATGATACATGCCCCTTCATTGGAAGTGGTCAAAATTTGAGTTTTGACAAGAATTTCTTCAAAAAGGTCAAATCTTTGGTATTTTTTTTGGCAATTTTGATAGGGCTTCACCTCCTTAAATCCTGCAAGGAACAAAAAAACACAACTTCTACCACTAATCTAGTTGAAACAACTTTAAAAATTGAAAAAATTAATCTAAAACTTTGAAAAATTACTCTAAAACTTTGAAATTAATCTAAAAATCTTGAGAAACTAATCTAAAAAGCTTTAAAAGTACTCTAGAAAGCTTGAAATTTAAACTAGAAAACTTGAAATTAATCTAGGAAACTTGAAACTAATCTAAAACTTGAAATGAAAAACTTTGAAACTAAGTTAAAAAGCTTTAAAAAGTGAATGCAATGGGGTATTGTCCCACTGGGTGTGCCAAATGATGACACCCTAAACTTTACAAAGCAAATTGCATGACTAAACAAGGAAAGCTAACACCATTTCCATCCATCTAGCCAAGGTTCTAAGTCTAGGAATGTAACATTAAGATAGAAGCTTAAAAGAATGCTTAACTAGTATGAAAACAATACAAAATCTAACTAAACATGCCTACTAATATGCTTGAATTACCTAACATGGGCCTAAATAGACCTAAGAGGGCAATCAAATGGTTATGGTTGCTACTCCAAACAAGGTGAAATGGCCTCTCCAAATGACTACTTGGTCATTTTGGATATCCATCTACTAACCCCATTGAAGGCTTTAAGCAAGGATTGAACTTGGCTATATATCATATTTATTATATGAGATGCAAATCAAAGCATGGTGTAAAGTATAAAGGAATGAGGTGCACCCTTTTTATAGTTTTCCTTTTGGGAGAAACTTGTATTTTGGTGCATGTGGGACTAAAAGCCCCAAATTAGATTAGAATTTCTAATCATGATTAGGCCTTGCTAATCACAATTAGTGAATTACCAAGTGATTAAGAGGTGTGAAGCCTTAATCAACCGCTTAGGGTCAACTAGGAGGCTAGGATAAGCTTTTGAAGCTTGTTGAGATGTTGTGGAGGTGAATGGGGTGATTTTTGAGTGGTTGGAAGAGGGTTTGAGTCAATACTAGGGTATATTGACCAAATCAAGGGCAAAATAGGCTTAATTAGCTAATAAATGCTAATTGTCTGTTTTGAAGAGGATTTTGACTTATGATTCACCGTAAAGTGGCATCTGAATGAAAACTTAGAGTCATTAGGAATGTATTTTACCATGAGTTACCTCGAGAGTGAGAAGTTATTGTTAGGTGAATAAATGAGTGGATTGGACTTAATTTTATAGGATATTTTGGGTTTGATTTTGAAATAAGGATAACCTATAGAATTTAAAATTATCCATAAAAATATTCAAATTGTAAAAGTGAAAATTAGATGGTAAGACATGAGACCATTTAGTATTGGAAAAAAATCATGGATAGTTTTTATCCAATGTATGATCCCTAACAAGAAATTCAAGAGACTGTGTAATATTGTTAAGATTCCTAAAACTATTGTATTGTTATGAACTAATTTATTTTTCTTTTGAATGAATGAATAGTGTTTATTGATAAGAAAGTGTGCATAAGTCATTCTCAAGGTGTAAATCCGAGTTTATTTACCAATTGATCAATTTTCTTATAAACCTCTTCGATTAGGAAAGGTAGAAAAGATGAAGTTTCCTTGAGTACCTTTTGTTTTTGAGATTGATTAAATAGAGGTTTTTAACTTTAGGATCCACCTTCATTGTTGGATTGAGGACACTTCCCACTTACTTCAGAGCTTCCTACAAAAAGATTCATAAGTCCAATCACGACAAGGGCACCCCATGTTGTCATACTCATGTTAGTATTCTTCATTTGATTTTCCACATTCAAGGGACCAAAAAGGGGCCTTTTTTTATTGTAATTGACCAATCCTTCCTTGGATTCTCCATTAATGAATAAGAAAATTTATGCATCACATAAATATGGATGTAACCTCTTTAGGTGGTGGATTCACTTCATTTGAATATTTTATTTCTACAAGAGGAAATTCTATATTGTTGGGAGTGAAATGGTATGTAACGTTTTAAAGGGTTTGATCCAAATTCTCTTCTTTTCCCATTTATTTTAGTCTTAATATGTTTGGGTCCTTGATACACCAAAACTATTTTTATTTACTACACATATGCCATTTTCCAACCAAGAGGAGCTATATTTTCTTCATGAGATGACACTAAAGATTATCTTTGTTCAAGCCACAAAAATTTGCATCATCAATTATTATCTTTTAATGTTCCTAAAGGCACAAATATTTGCATTATGAAAAAAATCACATGGATAATACCATTTCATTTCTTTCACCATGTGATTCTCGAATAGGGATGAGGGATTTGTTTGAATTTGACATAGTTGATATTTTTTGTTACAATGGTCCAATAGGAGAACTTGGCCTTGATTTTGTAATCTATTTTGATGATAATATATGTGTTAATGGTGGTTTGGTATAGATATAAATTGACATTTTCCTTTGATGAAGGTCAACTCATTTTCCATGTTTTTACATAATGATTAGTGTTCATCTAACTCATTAGAGGAGGTGAAAGGAACGAATTCAGCAATCATTTTTCTTAGAGTGGTGGCCATAAGTTTTTAGGGTAGTAATAGTTTTTAACATTTCAATAAATAGAGATATAGGAGGCCTAAAATCTATCTATCTATATTCAATAAGGATATTATTACAATTCCACCTATAAAGTGATCTTGATTGTAATGTTGGATTTCAAATATCTAAGAAAGTGTAATAAGGATGAATAAGGTTAACATAATACATGATGTGGGATTCTATCCCAATTATTATGAAATTTATAATAACCCTAATACATTTATGTATTAGGGGTTATCTTGAAGATGGTTAATTACTCCATGAGAGATTTTAACCCTTTTCTTTAAATTTATTACACAACTTGTCTCCCAACTCATCCCACTCATGAACTACATTATGTGGGGGAATTATATATAAATAAATATATTTTACATTGAGTGAAGAAGATGACATCCTCAACTGAGCACATATTAGTAATCTCTTGGATTTGTTCAACAAAGGTGAAAACATTTTCACTAGTAAAATACGAAAACATTTTAAGATAAGTTACATGGATATCATTCGATTCAAATTAATCAATGTAAAGGATTACCTCCTGAAAGTAATAAAGGGGATGGTTTTTAGAGGGCCGCAAAGACTATAGGATGGAGAGTATTTAAAAAATAAAGAAAAATTATATTTGGTGGAGGAAGATATTAAGTTCTATAGTTTAAGGAAGTGGCCCTTTGAACAAATGATGTAGATATAGATAACAACTCAATCAACACAAAAGGTTAATTAGCTAAAAACTTCCAAAATAATAGTCTTCTTAATAAGAAACTCACTCTTCCTAGGCTAAAATACCTCCTTAATTAGTCAAAATTGACCTTAATAAACTATTTGGCTCTAGATTATTATTTATCTCTATTACAAATCCTTATGCCAGTTAAATCAACTTTAAACTTGGAACAATGTGGGAGGAATCATCAATTTAAGTCCCTTTTTGTCAAATCTGTCTCTAAAGGCTTCTCAAGCCAAACACTCTAGTGGAATTCATGAATACAACGAACTAGAGATTCCCAAAATAAAATATATAATTTTTCTAATACCCTTTATACTTATTGAGGTGTGGATTGAATTTCATAATCCTACTCTTCTCCCAAACCCTTCTTCTTCACTTATACTTCTCTTCCTACCTTGAACTCTTACTAGCCCCACAACATTTTTTTCCTCTTATAGTATTTGATCCACCGATTCTTTTGAAAAACTAACACCTTATTGGAGTACCAATTTTACTCCTTGTTTACCATACAAAGTTTTTTTGGTACCATCATTTGGAGAAAAATTCTCAACTTTCACTATGACATACCCTAATTGGGTCTTTAAGGTTTTCTAAACTCGAGTCAGTGGTTTCTCTAGAAAAATTTGAAATTATTAGAAGTTCATGAAATTCCATCTCAGATCCTCTTCAATCACCCTATTACATTCCTAAATCAAAAATTTCAAGCTTTGGTTTATCTTTGAAGGATCTCAACTATCAACTCTTATTAATCATCGGGTCAACTATATAGATAGCTCACAATAGCCCACTCAAAACTATCATGCATAGAAGAGTTCTCAGGATTTTTCATGGTCTAGAAATTCTTGATTATGATAAAGAAATGTGTCTAAGTTAAAGGTTCAAAATTTAAATTCTCCTTGCCATCATTAAGATCTTCATCAAGCTATTATTTTCCAAACCCTAACTATTCAATATACCTACATAGATTTTATGCTTCAACTGTCTTTGAAAGGAGAAAGATCAAATATATTAAAAATCCCATAGCCTTTTATTATGCTCCCATAGGTTGTCTAGATGATAACTTGAGGTTTAATTACATTGAAATATTCCCTGATTCCTTAAGACAATACTTTCTTATCCAAACACTAGGAGGGTTTCTGTATAAGCCCAAGAATGAAAAACATACAATAAACTCCAATAGGAATAGTATCAAGGTCTAACCTCTCTTGCTTATGTTTGTACCAACTCCCTTAGATGTATGAAATTACTAGTGAAGATTCTTGTTCTATAATTCCCCCAATAATTCAAATTTCTCATGTGCTCTACCTTTTCCAAACAAGAGTATAACTCATGTTAAGGGATTTACATGAAATAAAGATTAATTCTTCCTCATTCTAAATCCTGAAAGGGTCTGACCACTCTTCTTTTATTATGAGGAATCATTACATTTTAAATTTTTAAGCTCAGTCTCCCAACCTTGGTAAACTTTATCCTAGCATGAGGAAGTGACCACTAGGTACACAAGTTTCATACGACCTTCGTACAACTAGAGCCTAGGTTGCAAATTGCCTTTCAGAAGATGGCACACACTGTGGACATTTGTCGACTACTTATAAAACACGTAGAAACTCCGGTCAGATTACTCCTCATGCTTAGGCCTACCAATGGGTTTTGAACCTTGGAACTCCTCTTAGTAAATGCCCGGCCTTTACCAATCATCTAAGACCCCATTGACAGGCCTCCAGCTCTTAACACACCTTCCAAGAAAAAATATCCCTCCTTTGGCTAAATTCCTTTTCCAAGGTTTTGTCATTACATGAACATGATGTTACATAGTTATCCTTACAAAATATCTACTATCACAACAACATCCTTATCAATCAAACAAAGATCACTCCACTAATCACTCAAACCATGAATGAAAGAACTTACCAATAGAATCAATTTACATCTCAATTGAATACATAAGATTTGAATTGTTTACCAAGGTTCATACTCATATTTCATGCAAGACATAGTCCAAAACTATCAAAAACTATGGCTACAAGATTAATTCTTCAGATTTCTCGAGCTCCAACTTTTCCTTCTTCTGACCATTCAAATGATGAATGGAATTAGTTACATCAAGGATTTTATATGTTTTCTTTGGTAGTTTCTAGTGACCATAAGTCTCCATATGACCTCTCTAGACTAAGTTTTGTTTTAGAATACAACTTTAAGTGACTCTTGACTCATGCTTAGACTAAGGAAATAGTGAATTAGGCTAGTAATATGGCTTATTCATGCCTTAGAGACCTCTTAAAGTCCTGTTGCAACCTTATTACATGTTTTATAGCTCCAAGAATCACAACAAGCTCAAAAACAAACCAAAATGCCCCCAAATTTCAAATTTGCACTTTTTGGATGGAAAATGCTTAATTAAAAATTATGAAGGACTTAAACCAAGCTAACTCACCTAGAAGAATCCTATTAACCTCATGGCCCTAAAAACATGTTTTCAAACCAAAATTGATGTTAACATATCCTATGTACATCATTAGGGAGGATGCTCCTATGTCAACAAATATTTTTCTTCTTGGAGAAATTTGTAAAAAATTATATCAACCCTTATTTTGAGCACTAATTTGTGTCACTATTTGTCTCATGTGTTCTAACCAATAGGTATTTGACAATAGAGTGGAACAAAGTAACCAAAATTTTGATTATTCACGCAACTGCAGATAAGATAATACCACATCAAAACTTAGTTAGATATTCAAATACATAAATTATCAGTATCAATAAATACAAGTTTTTCAAAAATAATTTAATGTGGTCACATCATGTGTGCCAAATATTTATAGGTTGAAATTATCAATTTTGTGATCTGATTTCACTAACAACACAACGTGGGATTTGTTATCAAACGTGGGACTTGATTCAAGGAATCCTATGGATATATATGAATTATCTTCTACTTCTACTCCTAATACTATCACTAATTTAACTTTAATATAACACTACAAGATAAAGTGAGAAGGGATTAACATAAAATAAAAAGACAACGAACCAAGAGATAAATAGGAATCTTCCTTCCACTCCATGTTTTAGGATAACATATTATATTAATAAATGTGAGTATACTCCACACAAACACACATTACAACTTAACATTAGGTAATAACGATGAACAAGATGTCAAAAATATGAGAGATAAGATTAGGGGTAGATATAAGTCATAATAACTCAACTAATTCTCAAATATACAAAACCACATTAGACTATAAAATAGGCCTTCAATTTATTACATTTCCTCATATAGAGGATAATACATCAAAAAAATAAATTGGGAATTACGTAAAAATTAGAGAGGAGAGGAGAAATGAAAAAAATACTAAGGTTGTATCGTACACAAGGTCAAAAAGAATTTAGAGACAAATGGTTTCTACTCTTTATAGAAGAAAATGGTTGGGAAGAAGGGATTTGAAAGAATCCATATTAAGCATGAAGAAATAATGGTGGAATGTCCCTTCTACTAAAAATGTGGTATTTTAGTAGTGAACAAAGTGCCTCAAGATGGGACAAACAACCATCTAAAGTAGCTATCAACTAAAAATGTAATGTGCTATGATGTTGCATGTCATTACTCCCACTTACATTACATTACGTTGATCATTATGTTCTATAGATAATATAGGTAGTATGATGAGATATTTTATCATGCATCTTAGATAAATCATGGTGGTAGCTCTATATGTTAATGTAAGTTAATAATGAATAGAGATAATAATTGGCGACATGGAATACATAGGTGAGTGGGCCGAGTATATGGTTGTGTGTAGAAAATAATATGAGATAAAGGAAATATCTATAGACTATTTTAATAGATAGGATAAAATAGAATGAGTTTTTTTGCACCAAATATAACTTAAATGGTCATAAATGAATCACCAAGCTATTAAATAATTCAAATAAAGGTACCATAGAAATATGTAGTGTTACCTGTCTGCAGTATCACGGGGTTGACAATGTGGCATTCATTTAGAAAATATTTTTGGAAATGATTGTAATATTAGGCCCCACACAATGTTCATCTAATGTTTCATAACATGGAAAAGTGGTGTGTGGACTCACACTACCCTCATAATGCTTAATAGTGTTATACGACATGGATAGTACTTTATACCAAAAATGTGAGCTATTCATATACGTAAATGGAAAAAATGAAGAGTGGAAAGGGAAGAAATTGTTGGTGTGTGTACTTTCCTTGTCACCTTACAAGATTGTCCACATCACATGGTGAGTCATATCACTTAGGTGAGGTCATAAGTCTTAGGTGTCTTAGAGGGTATGAAAGATTCCATCATACATGTTAGTGTGCATCATTATGTCATATAAAAGTTAATTTCCATTTCTAGAATGTAACTCCTCTTCTTCATTATGGAGGTACATTTTATGCATTGGGAGTTACACAACACTCCTATTTGTACTCCTTTTAATCTATGATAATGAGTAGACCATTTTATCTTGCATGCACATTTCATGGTTGAATTATTTCTCCCTCATGGAACTCCATCATGTTATTGTTAGAGTGCAACTTGGTTGATGTGTGCTCATTATCGTATTCTCTCACATAGTATCAAAACAAGTTGTTTGGATCCGTGCCACTCTTTATTTTACGTTTCCTACTACTTTCAGTTTTGTGTTCTTACTGGTTTCTTTTGTAAAATTCATAATCGTTAATCCATTCATTTCTTATTTATATTGAATTGGTTTATTTCATTTATACTTGGAGATATTATGTTTGGTTAGATTTTTTTGGTTGTGTGCTTGGTTTTGCAAATGTTTTTCCAAGTACATCAACTAGGTTTCAGGTTCAAAGTTTAGTTTTATGGTTTCTTAATTTTTCTTGGCAAATTTGATGTTTTGGACCTAACTTAGCCCCAACTTGTCAAGATGGCATCCAAGTGGCCACCCTAGCTCACCAATATCCTCCCCTTTAAAACCATTGCATGCCCATCTCACATGTACCTTATAACTACATATGGCATCCGAATCTCTTTAGCACATTTGTCTCTCTTCCCTACTTGTGCTTTACCTTGTAGTCCACTTTGACTATGTCTCGCATTCTCCTCGCAACATCTATATCTCTACTCACCCTGTGTTGGTGGTTACCAATATCCCTATTTACATGTGGGTTTCCGTTTAGATCATCCCGCAAGCCCTACATCCTTCCCCTACATCCTGGATTTGTTCACAAAACCCTATACATATCATATCACCCTATATTGGCTTCCAATCCCTAGCTCCTCCATTGTGGTACGTGTTTCACCTTTTGACTCCCTACTATGTATAGTGGGAGCTTAGGCATCCTACCGAACCTACATCCTAACTTGAGCTTGTTACCCACATGCCCTTGCATTTGAGCGTCGTGTATGTGTTTCCTTGCTGCTACCATTAGAGCCAATTAACACTCCCCTTCCCTATGCCATGGTTTCCCTACACACGGTCGTTATCTTGTTCTAATGGGATTCATTTTTTTGAGTTCTTTCAAACCCAACCGTGTCATTTTGCATCAATGAAAGCCTTAAGCCCATCACCCTCAAAGACATAGATATTGTTGTTCAATATGTCAAAATCTTCAACCCAACTCAATGCATGTGCTCACAAAATCAAATCGGACCCGACACTATTGTTCATCTGCACGACTACAACTCGTAGCCCATCCAGTCCACACCAACTAGGCTCTCGTATTCAACTCGGTGTACAGCTCACTATTAGCCCAACTCATCCAAGAAGTTTTCCAGCAAGCTCGGCTCACCACTCCTCCAACTAACTTGTGAGCTAGCTTTCCGATCTCGAGCTAATTAATACAAGATCTATCATTTAATCATTTTTTTTTCTTTTTTAATCTAGTATTAATAAGAAAAAAATTAATTGAAGGAAAATTAATTTAAAATCTATCATTATGGGAGTACCCTTTGTTTAGATTTTTATAGCGTTATTGGGATTTTTTGGGACATGTTTTTAGTTCACCAAAGCATTATAGTGATATTATTTTCTTACGGGTTAGTGAGTGCATCTGCCACATCCTTACAGTAAAGACAACCCCTCTTATGCAATGTGAGGTAGTTTTTCTCACACTAAACTTTATTTTTCCCCTTGTTCCTTGCTTATGCCATTTAATGCTTATTTACGTGTTTCTCCTCTACCTCCAATTAAGACTTACTATGGCTTCCACTATTGTGTGATTCATCACCTAATATAAGGTGAGTGGTAAACTATCCCACCTCACATGAACACAACTTATTGTAATCAACACACTACTTATAAAGTGTCACAAATATGAAGGTTATTATTGTTATTGGGTGTTGTATTACATGTAGATGCATTCTCGGCTAAGCCCGACATCTCGTAGCATTGTGTGTATTCTTACACCCTTCTTTTCTTACATTCTGCACTTCTTTCTCTTTTCATGAATGCACTATGGAGGATGTTCTTTCCATACTTGAGCTTTGTAGGATTGATTCTCATAGTTCTCATCTTCTTCTTAATAGAGATAATTACAAATCATGGTGTGTTTGCATGGAAAATTACCTTACTCATGAGGTCCTTTATCTATTTCTGTATGGGCTATTTCTTGCACCCACTAATCCTTATCATCTTGAAGAATAGCTCGAAAATTGTAACCATTTTCTTGGTTTCTTGTTTATACATGTCTCCAAGCCTCTCCACCTTCACGTGTCACACTGCATTGTCATCACATTATTTTGAGAAATATTCGATTATTATTTAGAGACCCTTAAAATAATTTTGTTGTTTTATCCTATCCTGATATAGTTATCTCCTCTCCTTCTTCATGTGATGACATTTCAGCTAACACAAATTTTACTATTCCTATCCCTGATGATGAGAATTATTCTTCTAGTTCGATGACGAGACTACCGCTAAGGAATTCTCTCCTCCTTCTCCCAAACCCCCATTTCAAAGTATGTTGACACTCCTCCCTTATCATCAGACATTTGGAAGTCTTGTTCCCAACCTCATACTATCATTACATCTGTCTCCTTTCCACTTTTAGTGTGTGAGGCCTTTTCCACTCCCCTTGTGTGTTGATGATTCATACCTATCAGACATTTCTCTTAGGTTTTGTCGAGCCACCCTTTAAGGATGAGTATCTCTGTCAGTACCTTAATCATCTTTTTATAGTGCCTAATTTTTGTAGTAAAAGGAATTTCTCATCCTTCTACAGGTTTTTCATAGGAGTCCTTCATCTCCTTTGTTGGGAGTGCCCTTCTAGGAATCTTATCACTTCCACATTTTCGGAGACCATCACTGATCCACCTCTTCTCATGGATCATATTTCTACTATTGTGGGGGTTACTTTTTTACCTTCACTTTACTTTATTATTCATTGGTGTATGTTCCTTTTCACACTCTAAAAATTCTATATCCATGGCATTATTTTAGGTTCTTATGCACTCATTTTCTAGACCTATGTAACATTTGAGTGGGCCGATTCATAGTTATCTGTATTGTTGCCTTTGGTTCCTTCACATAGTGGGTAGACTTCCAGTACTCCATTTATGTCCTTCCTAAGGGTAGGAACAATGTTCGATGCAAATGGATATTATTCAATCTACGTGTTGAGGACCACGCTCATTGACACTCTTATTGGAGACTTCCTAGAGTTGTGGATTTCAGATCTTCTTATGGCTTTACATCTTTTGTCTCTCTTATCTCCTTCCTATTTTATATTCTTCTTCTTCTATTGAGATTGAATTTTATACAAGGGTACCTTATCGGGCATTTAGTTTCCAGGACCCGTTTGACAAATAGTTATTAGGTTGTTAGGAAGTATTTCATCTCTTGTAAGTGGATGTTTTTCCCATAATTTTTCCTCCATTACTTGATATCCTTGTTTTACATGGGTATCTTATCAGGCATAGTTGTTGGGATCCATTTCTCATTTCTAACTTGCCACCTCATCTTAAGTTATGACAAAGGGGGTATTGGTGTGTTTACTTGCCTGTGATCTTGGGGCATTGTCCACATCACATAGTAAGTCATCTAACTTAGGTGAGGTCATATGTATTAGGTGTCTTATGGGGTATGACATATTCTATCATACGTGTCAGTGTGCATCAGTGCATTACACATGTATTCATTTCCATTTCTAGAATGTAGCTCCACTTATCCATTGTGGAGTTATGATTGTCTTTCAAATTGGGATTTACACAACACTCCTATTTGTACCCCCTTTTTAATTTATGAGAATGATTAGTCCATTTTCTCTTGCATGCAAATTTCATGGTTGAATTCATGTTTCCTCATGAAACTCTATCAAGTTTTCATTGGAGTCCAACTTGGTTGATTTGCATGTCTGCTTGATCGTCATTCTCACATTCTCTCAAAAAAATGGTGGAATAATCATGAAGGGGTGATAATTTAGAACTCATTGATCAAGAGATAATATTGAAATTATGTATGGCATCAGGAATAATTTTGATTGATGGGATGAGGCATAACAAGGCATTCAGACTATAGGACATAGTGGGAATGCAAAGACAATGAAATCGATGCTTTAAAGTTGACCAATATTTTAAGGGCTAGTGTAATAATTCATGGCTCGTAATGGTAATTTTTTGTATGAAGGTGATTTAATGGGATTTTGTATTGTTTCATGATAATGCATAGTGATTTGTGGACTTTGAATTAAATAAATTTCACCCATATTCACAAGATAAGATAAGTGTTTGGGGTCTTAATCTTATAAAATGAAAAAAGGTAACATAAATGTGTACTTGTTTCATTTTGGTTAACAATTCTCATCTTATATGTATGGTTTTTACCCACTATGTTAATGAATGTAATGAATTTAGGGCCTCCTTTTTTAATATAATATATTTGTGTATATTCAATCAATAATGAGTATTATAAAAGTGGTGTTTCTATAGTGGTTTAAATTGTGTAATGATTTTTTAAGATTCAACTATATAGTTTCAATTCATTCTAAATTTGACCCATATTTTATAATGGTCCACTTATTATTCATTGCATATTTTTCACCCATCCACTTAGTATTACTTTGGCTCAATAATTCTTAATAGTGAAGTTATGGCACTACGTATTCTACATTGTTTACACCCTAAGTAAAATAAGTGAATGTTATATAAGAGTTATTCCTTATCAATAGGTGTAAGAATGTTACAAGTAGAATATTATAAATCAATTAATCCTTGGTATTCATACAACTCATACTATAACTATAAATACACCAAATGATAATAGAAATATGAAATGATTTCTTAAACGACAAAGATAGATAAGTACATAGTTAATCATGTAGTACATAAATGACCTAATGTGCATAATATTTGAAAAGAGTGGTAGGAAATTGAAATTTCTCCATTCCTACAAATGTGACTAAAAACATATCATATACAAAACTATAAATATACTACTTAGTCATGGTATGATCTTATCCTAGTTTGTATGGTCTTAAACAAGATGTCGTGGTTCTATAATTTGTGTCTTTCAATAACCTAATAATGTGCTTTGTTATCTATCTCTAGAGATTACAACTATATAAAACCATCCTATAATGAGCTATAATGAAGAAACCCCTAGGAGACATGTATTAACATTTCACACACATAATTATATTAAAAATAATAAATCCACATGTGGGTGGAGTTAGAATGACCCTATTGATCAACCCTTGTTAAAACAATACAATAAATGTACAATATTACCTTACATGTGGGAAAAAAATCCATATAGTTCTCTTAGTGTAAGTTCAATAGAGTATATAAATCTAATTCAACCCCATATGATGCCTTTTTGTCTCTTTGACACAATGAGTAGTGGGTTTACATTTATATGGAATAGATATGTACTCAAAAGGCAATAGTAATATAGTTTGATGTGCTTCATATGCTAAAATAATTCCTTTTATCCTTTAATACCTTTAACAATGCATCATGTGACATTACATTTTTAAGACATAGCTCTAGGACCTTTAGAGACATAGTAATTGATGAATCTAGACTCTTGAACCTAGTTTGAGTGCTTCATACTTATTTTGTGGCTGCTTTAAAGGTTGTGCAACTAATTTTATAATATTTAGAAGATCTTTAAGTGCATTAGGATTGTAATTTTAAATGTATGCTTATGATAATATTGGGTGATTTCAAATGGTGAATTAAAATTGATTGTATATTACTTTTTAGGTTAGTTACCACATTAAGGATGAATTAGGGGATAATAAATGACCCATAAATATATTTAAATTGAGAAAAGAGTCGTTAGAGAGTGGGATAACATAATATAAATATTATACCAAACTATAATATGGCTTGGTCCTATGTTGTATAATCCCATACATGCAACTAGTGATTTCTCAACCAAGGTTTTGGGTGAGCTTCTTGAGAATGAAATATTATTTTGAATAAATTCAATTCAGTGAGAAATAGAGAAGTTTGTAGATATGTGTGAGACACACAAGAAAAATAAGGATATGTCAACTAGGATTAAAATGTGAGTGTAAGTCATATTATAAGAAAAAATATGAAATTTTCATTTCCAAACTAGGTGTTTATATTTTTTCCCTTAAGTGAGAAATTTAAAATAGCATATTTAAATGGAAAACATATTTGAGTGTGCACACAAATTTTCTTTACTTGATTTTTCTTATCATCACACTCATGTTGGCACACCCAATGATGAAACATAAAACACACATTTTATTCAATGTTTATAAAATAAATTACCCTATAATTCATATGTAAATAATGTATAAGTAACTTTGAAATTTTAACTTTGCATTACAAAATGAAAAAGATAAAATGATGGAAGGAATACACTTTTTATTTTCCAAAAGAGAAAATCCCATTATTTGTTGTGATTGGATATTTCACTTTGTATTGAGATGTGAAGGATTCGGGGGTGATCATTCCCAATTTATTTAGAGGATAATCCAAAGTAGAAGATGTTTTGAGTGCATTTTACCCAACATCGAGGATAGGTACCCAAATACAATATGCATACCAAAAATTTGGGGCCTTTTATGCATACTCGATTCTTCGTGAGTCTAGGATAAGTTGGTTGATGTAGAGGATGATGGGATGATAATGGAGGAATATTATGGATGGTATGAATATAAAATGAGTCAAAGTAGATATGGAAAAGATAGGAGGTTTATTTTCTAATATTATTGAGATAGAAATACATTTTTATTGATGGCAATAAATATCCTACAAAGTTTCTCGTGATAAATGGTGCGAACAAGAATAATGGAAATGTGAAGCTCTTGATCAAGGTAATGTTTGGCGAATGGAGGAACATTGGGGGTCATGCAACAAGGATGAAATGGTTGTTGGATGATAGTTGTCCTTAATTTAGAAAGGTCATGAGATATGGGATGGGAGATATAAGACAACTAGGAATACTCATATTTCTAATGGGATTATTACCTCATAAGGTACAAAAGTGATTGTAATTATCTAATTATCTTGAGGTACTTCACCATAATTATCAATGAGTTATGCTATGATGTTTGTGGGGAATGATGAATAATGAAACACTTATTGCATCAACTCAAACAAGATATCATCCTAGATGTTTTGTTTCTTAAGAGGAGAGGGAACGTGAAGGAAATATCCAAGTCTTCTTGAGAACACCTAGCTATCGAAAGTCATGCATGATGGAGAAGGAATATTTACTATTTTGTGTAAGTTATGCTCTAGAGGAAAGCCGAAGGGTAGCCTGAAATGAGGGATTTTTTTGGTTTAGCTTAAATGGGATCTATGTATAATCTAGATGATTTTGGGCTCGAGTGAGTCATATAGATGTGTTAGTGTAATTTTTATAAAGTATAATCTTGTTATATTATAGATAGACAAGTTTCCTTATATTATTTGATTATGTTCCTTCAATAGAATTAGTGTTTCTATGTTTTTGAATTGTTGCAAGGTTGTTTCTAGAGGTTCTTAGGCTTGTTTGGGATCAGTAAGGCATGTGTTTGGATATGTGGAATTAAACACACATGATTTTTATCCATTATTATTTTAGTTGGTTGGTTTATGAGTTGTTTTAAAAAAATATAATGGAATACAATTAAATCTAAATACTTTCTAGAAAAATAAGTTTTAAATGTTAAATATCTAATCGCATGCAATGAAAATCAATAATAAACATTTTTTCGCTACTCTAGTTGGTAAATATGTAAATGAATATGTTTTTGGGTTTTCATAGGTTTTTATGACATCAGTAAGATGTAAAATTAAATTTAAACCTACAAGAAAAAGGTGTAACATTTTCTAATGAATTAAAAGATACAACAAAAAATGGAAGCACCAATCCTTCGTATGTAAATACTATTATCGATCTTATCTTTATAAGTTATGAGTTATAATTTTCTAAACTAGGTGCCATTTCGATAGATGAATTATCGGTAATTCAAAATATACAATATAAACTATATTTTATCTATACTGAATTTTAATATCTCGATGATAAATCTAATGCAAATTAAATTTAAATTTATTTGATATAATATGTAAGTAATTTTAAAAGAAAATATAATGGCTCTTTTTGGTGTTTTTTGTTTTGTAGATGCAATTCCTTAAGTTAGATTAATATAGAACCTAAGTAAGAACAATTATGTATATAAGCAAATCCAGGTCTAATATTATATATGTGAGAATCCTAGAGCATATATGCTTCAAATGTCTTAAACTATAAACATGAATTTAAATAAAAAACTAATTTATGTCTCTTTTCACTTATCTTTTCAAGTTTTTCTAATTAAATCTAAGAGAAAAACTTAATCTAAACCATATATGTAAGTAAATAATTTAAATGCGACGCCAAACTCTTTCTAAAAGCATAGTGGATTTGGATTTCAAATTTCCTTGATTATTATTGGGAGTCTATAGGGGTTACAAGCTAACTTGGATACGCTTTACATCTTGTTCAGATATTACATAATCCCAATATACGTAATTAAGTATAGAAAAGACAAATAATATAATATATAATGTTATCTAAGCATAGGATTATAATATTAAGAGCCTATTTTTCAAAGAAATGAAGAATAAGGGACTCTTAACTCAACAGTCACCTCACATTGTATAAAATTATGTAAGTGCATTGTGCAAATGGTTGATCTTGATTTGAATTGATATTGAATCCATAGTTTCAATTCTAAATTTATGTCTAGCTTTTTATTCAATAATATGGATTCCATTTTATTGTTTAGGTTTCTATCTAGTGTTTTTATCTTCCTTTATTTTTTTCATCTATTTAGTTATTTCACCCTAAATTTCAAGCTTTGTTATTATTTAGTTCACTATCTAATTGGAATAATATGAAATTATCATATACTACAACATATTGCATGACTTTGGATGATAAAGGTGACTATAAAGGTGACTATGGAGGTGGACGAACAAGAAGGATCTATAAAGATAAATATCATCCCTAATGATCTATATCAGACTTTGGATGACAATAAGGAAGCTGAGATAGATAACTCTCTGTGCATCATTGAGGAAATATTGGACAAGGATAACATGGGTTCAAAAGAAACATTGCAGAAAAACACTCCAAGGGGTGAAAGTAAAATATCAACAGATATACCTCCTTACTTCAGCTTACCTCCTTGCTTCAACAACAGATCAATAGATCCACACTCTATTGACAGGAATCAGAAAGAGCAAGAAGAGGGAGAAGTAACGCCATTCAAGGAAGATGAGGAGCTAACTTCTGGATTCATAGAGGTCATTTCAAAAAAAAAAAGAGAATGAAAGGATTTGAAATGATCCCAGAATTGCTCTACAGTGAAAAGAAAAAGAAAATGGACAACTGGGAAACTTCAACATCCAGAACTACTAGATCTTCTACTAGAAGACTAGTAGATTTTGGAAGTAGTTCTAAAAGAGGAAGGCCCTCAAAAAAGGCTCTTAGATCCAAGAGAACAGAGAGAGACATTGCAGATGGCATTCAACGTCAATTGAGCCATCAAGAAATCCCAACTCCCACTCCTACCAAATGAAGATTATCTCTTGGAACATTTGAGGTCTAAATGGAAACTCCAAACAGAGAATCATTAAGGAGTTACGTGATTCTAGTAGTCCTAGTATTTTGATTTTGTAGGAAACTAAGATGAAAGCTAAGATCCTTGAAATTAATAAAAAGAGTTTTTGGGAAAACTCTGAAATGGCTGCGGTGGACTCTCAGGGAGCCTCTGGAGGTCTGGCTACTCTTTGGGACAAAAGACACTGTACTGGTATGGTTCTTAATGCTAGCACTAATCATCTTGCTATTAAATTTCATGCTATTGAGAACAATGGTGAATGGATCCTTTCTAATATCTATGCCCCTAATATGGTTAGTGGGAGATGTAAACTATGGAATGATCTTAAGATCTTTAGAAACCAACATAGTACAGCTAACTAGCTTATCATGGGTGACTTTAACTCTCCTCTAAACCTAGGTGAAAAATATGGAGGAATCTCTAGCTTTTCCATAGGTATGGAGGATTTTGTTGATTTTATTGTTGAGCTTAATCTCTTGGATGTGGATCTCCATGGGAATAAATACACTTGGAATAACAGAAGGTTGGGAAAAGATCTTATCTAGGTTAGACTGGATAGAGCCCTGATTTCTGTTAGCTGGATTCTCAGTCAAGACTTCCACCTCTCTTCCTCGCCTGTGACTGGATCGGACCACAATCCGATTGCTTTAAATATTCTCAGTTGGACTAAGCCCATCAGAAGCTCATTCAAATTTGAAAAGATGTGGATGAAGCATGAAAACATCTACGAAAAAATTAAAGAGTGGTGGGTTTGGAATGGTGAAGGCACTACTCAATTTAGATTGATTCAAAAGCTCAAAAATGTTAAAAAAACAAGTTAAAATCTGGAATAAAAGAGTTTTTGGCAATGTGTTTGATAAAAAAAGAAGTTAAAACAAAATCTCCAAGATCTAGAAATCAAAATGAATACAATGGGGAGATCTGTTGAAGACCAAACTGATGAAAAGAATATTCTCTCAGAGCTGCATACGATTTGCAGCAGAGAAGAATCCTTATGGAGACTAAAATCTAGGGCTATCTGGCTTAAAGAAGGAGATAGGAATACAAAGTTTTTTCATATGACCACTTTGAAGCATAGAGCTTGTAATAGGATCATGGAAGTGGCTAAAAGTAATGAAAATATTATAAAAGATCCCAATAGCATCAAAGAAGAAGCTCTAAATTTCTATAAAAAACTTCTTAATGAGAGGAATATCATTAATGTTGAGGCAAATTCTTTCATGCTGGAGGCTATTCCCCAAGACAAAATTGAGGAGCAGAGATATAAAGATATCACTAAAGTTGTCACACTTGAAGAGCTGCAAAAAGTTGTGTTTACTTTAGAAGGCGACAAGGCTCCAAGCCCGGATGGTTTCTCCATTAACTTTTTCCGAAATTTTGGGAAATATGTTCGGATGATCTTCTCAGAGTGGTGAATGAATTCTATAGAACTGGGGATCTTTTGAAAGAGCTGAATAACACCCACATTGTGCTTGCTCCAAAAAAAATGGATGCTAAAGACTTCAAAGACTTCAGACCCATCAGCCTTGTGAATGTTATCTATAGAATTTTTACCAAAATCATTGCTACCAGGCTTTAATTAATTATGAATGATTTAATCTCAAGGTAGCAGAGTGGATTCATTAAAGGAAGGATTATCCAAGATGGAGTGATTATGGTTCATGAGACCATACACTCTATGGAGAATAATAAAAAAGTGAATATGGTCCTTAAGCTTGATATGAATAAAGCCTTTGACAAGGTATCTTAGGTTTTTCTTGACAAAGTCTTAAATAAAATTTGGTTTTCTGGACAAATTCAAAAAAATTATTAAGGCTTGTATCTCTATGGTCAGATTCTCAGTGGTGGTTAATGGTGAGCCAGTGGGATTTTTCACAAGCGTAGAGGACTAAGGCAAGGGGACCCCATCTCCCCTTGCTCTTCATTCTTATGGTAGACAGTCTTAGTAGAACAATTGGTAAAGCAATCATTGTGGTCTTTTGAAAGGCTCAAAGCCCACTTCCATCAGCCAAGCTACTTCTCATCAACAATTTGGATGATACAATCCTCCTTTTATTGGCTTCGTCATTGAAGCTAAGGCTACCAAGGCTATTCTGTAACTTTATGAATCTGCTTCTGGGCAAGAGATCAATTATGATAAAAGCTCCATTTTCTTCTTCAACACTCTTGAGGAAAGACAACTTAAAATTGCTAAAATTCTGGGCTGTAAAATAAGTGTGCTTCCAGCCACTTACTTAGGACTCCCTCTCAAAGACTAAAAAGTCTCTAACAAGGTGTGGGATGATCTATTGGTGAGATTTCAAAAAAATGGCTGGATGGAAAGGAGCCATTTTATCTAGTGTTGGTAAGTGCCTGCTCATAAAAAGCACTCTTCAAAATCTGCCTATCTATATCATGTCTCTTTATAAGATCCCTTCTACCTTCAGAGAAAGAATTGAGAGGATTCAGAAAAACTTCTTATGGCAGGGCATGGAGGAGAAGTTTAAATTTCACTTAGTTGCTTGGGATAAGGTTTGTACTCCAAAATCTATAGGAGGACTGGGCATAAAAGACATCAAGAAAATGAATGAGGCTCTCATTGCAAAAATGGGCTGGAGAATGCTTTCTGAGAAGCAACCATGGATAGATTTAATTAAGGCTAAATACCTTAATCAACAAGTTGTCTTTTCTTTTCTTCAAGATGAGCACCTTCCCTATGGTTCCATTTTTTGGAATAATTTAGTGAAGAGTAGAAATTTCATTAAACAAGGCAGTAAATGGAAAGTGGGAGATGGCTGTGATATAAAATTCTGGGATGATAACTGGTTTAATGGAAGCCTTATGGACAGATTTGGTGTGGTCAAAGACAGTCTTGAAAACAAGTATGGCACTAGAATCAAGGATTATATTGAAAGAAATGGAAACAAAAAGAAATGGAAAAAACTTTCTGTGGATAGAGATGATCTGATCCAAAATATTTCCTCCCTGCAAGATCAGTTAGACCTTATCCCCTTAAGTCAGCTGGATGTTAAGGATGAATTGGTCTGGAGCAATTCTATTGATGGGGACTACTCTGTCAAAACTGGGTATAATACTTTCTTCGACAATAGTCAAACTGAGTTTAAATGGAGTAGAATTTGGATGACTGAGTTAACACCTAAAATTAATTTTTCTTTTGGCTGGCTCTCAGAGGTAGAATTCTTACCACTGACAACCTGATAAGAAAAGGTTTCATAATGCCTAATAGATGTCATCTATGTAAAAAAGACTCTGAGGATATCAGTCATTTGTTTATCCATTGTGATTATGCTACCAGAATATGGAGTTTTCCTCTCTAATTTTAAAGCTTTCTGGGTGGTTCGAAGGATTTCAGTCAGCTCTGGACCCAATGGAGCCCACCCTATAAACATTGTGTTGTTAGAAGGCTCTGGAATTTGGTTATTCCTCATATTATTTGGAGGATATGGAAAGATAGAAATGATATTATCTTTAGAAATAAAAAATAGAATTTTAAGCTCAGTATTGGGAAAATTTCTAATGATATTAAAGAAATTTTTGGTAGATTTAAACCCCCCAAGAACAAGAGTTATCTAGAAAATGATGAACATATCTTGTCCCATTGGCAAATGAAGCTGAAAATATCCGAAATAATTCTGGTAATAGTATTGATAGATCTTTGATACATTGGCATCCTCCTGATCTTAATTGGTATAAGTTGAATTTTGATGGGGCCTCTAAGGGTAACCCTGGAATTACAGTGGGGGGAGGAGTGATCCGGGATCATAAAGGTAGTTTGATTGTTGCATATGCTAGAAAAATGGGAATTCAAACTAATCATTTTGCTGAAGCATTATCCGCTTTATGGGGCCTTAGAATTGCTTAGACTCATAATATCCAAAACCTCATTCTTGAAGGGGACTCACTTAATATCATTAATCATCTTAATCAGTGTTCACCTCCAAGTTGGAACATCAAGGACTTCATCTTGGAATCCATAAGTATTTTCCAAACCTTCAATAACATTCGGATCAAGCATACTTACCGGGAGGGTAACAAGGTGGCAGATGCATTGGCTAATTATGGCATAAATGTTAATCACATTATTTGGGATAATAAAGATAACATTCTGAACAGCTTCAAAGCAGCATACAAGTGGATACTTATGAGCATGCAAATTCGGGGTATGAGATATGAGCATTGGGAGTGGAACTTCAAAAATAAGACTCCCACACGTGCTGATATTAAAATAGCACTCAAGCAAATCTTGACGGGCAATCAAGGTTATAGGAAGTATAATGAGAACTTAAAGTGGATATATATGAAGATTAAAGCCGCACATGTGGGAAATATTGTGCTTTCAACAACTTTTAAATAGGGCTTTACGGATTCCCAAGTCAGTAATAAGGATGATGATGATCTGGAGTGGGTTTCTAAAGGACTGAAGTTCACACATGTGGATTTTCCTGTACATAACAGCAGTCACTCAGTATTCGTGGGAACAACAACGACTACCCTAGTCATCATTCTCATCACGTGGAAAATAACAGAGAAAGGCGGACTGGTAACTGTGGCTGCTATAGAACTCCTCATAAGGATTTTGAAAATTTTATTTGCAAGCACTTAAGCACGGTGATAATGGGAGGTGCCCCTTGTCAGATAGAGCCCAGTGCAGACCCGGAATGGAAAAATAATGAAGAGATTTGGAATCTTCTCAGCCAGGGAGGCATCACTAATTTTATTGAGAAGATTCAGGGTCATGACCAAAGTATTTCCATTCATTTTGTGAAGGATTGGAAGGATCGCACTGTGGATTATGGTGGGCAGAATATTTCGATCAATGAGGAGTTAGAGCCGGAAGCTATTGGCCTGGCATGGATGGGTCAAATTCGTGTCTCACGACCCCTCGTGACCCGCATCCCATTTCGCAACCTAACCTCATTACCTAAACTTACACAATTATTTATTAATTACCTGTAATTGATAAATCCACATCACCTTACCTACCACCTCACTTGGCCACCTCACCATGACCTAGCCCTAACCCTAAACTAACCTAATTAGGACCCATGACTTGGTCTGTAGACTCACATCCATAACTAATGCCTCCTTACTCGCACCCAAAGCCGACCTTCTAGCCACTTGACCAAGCCCGCAACCGATCTCTGGGAGAAAAGTTAGGAAGGTGGGCTATTTTACTAAAAATAGCCTACTTTTTCCTAACCGATGCCGGTTCCTACTCGACCGCCGCGGTTACGCAACCGCCATCGGCCTCTCGTAAATGGGCTTCCCAAACCAAAACAACGGATCAGAATTTCATTTTGGAGATTAGTCAAGGATTTTGGATCAAAGAGAGTCCAAAGCGAGGAGCAGAGTCCGTAACTTCACTTGACCAAGCAGAGACGAGTAAAGAAACCAAGAGTCCGGGCAAAGAAAGGAGATCAACTTGCACCTTCATCAAAAAAAAACCAGTAAGTTATATCTTGCATGTCCTCCATTATAACATTTCTTGTGCTTTTGGAATTGTAATCTTCCCAAATCCGTTCCATAACCCATTATCTAACGTACCATTGCCTCTAACTATCATTCCTTAGCTTCTAACCATCCCATTTCTCAATACTATCCAAAAACCAGCCATTACAAACACCACAACCAGCCCAGAAGATCCTAGAACCAACCCAGATATCGGTTATCAAAGTGACCGCCATCGGTTATAGGTAACCTAAGCACGGTTCCTTTGATCAAAACCAAGAAAAACAGCCTTTTCCCTACCCTGGGCCCACTAAACAATTTAATTGGTACTCTACAAGATTTTGTGTTAATTCATATTAGCAGGGAACTCGACCACCTTCGAAAGGAAGTTTCATACTTCCTGGCCCAAGGCAGTTCCTCATTTATTATCTAATCAAAATCTTGTGGTCTTGTGTTCTTATTTGCAGTAGTCCTTCCAAGACAAAAAGGAGTTCTTCGCAATGCACCGATCTTTCTCTACGGTACGCGCACATCATCTCGACATTCTACAGTGTATTCCTCCTAACCCTAACCTTATCTGCTTTTATAAGGAACGAAGCATTTCCGAGTGAAACATTTTGGCAATGACAGGTGGGACCCATTTTGGGTTTTTCTTTATTTCTTGCTTGCTTTTATTATAGGGAGCATACTTGCTGTTTTCTTCTTCTAGAGATATTCATGTGGTATTTTATTATTCTCGTAAAAGAACTTGCTTTGTTTTTGCATCTTGCATTAGTAAAAGTCATCTCTTTTGCTTCATCGAATATCACTTTCGATTTGGGTTTTAAAACACATGCATTGCATTCTCGCTCGTTGTTTTTCAATTCTAGTGAACATAGATTAAGTAATGTGTCGTACACGTGGGGTGATATCCACGGTATTGACAGGAAATTAACCTTAGTTTCACTGCACAACACGTACCGAATCACTTCACAATTAACACAACAGCTCAAACATCCCCCCTTTTTTCCGCGGTATTCCTCCGCCCGATTGAGGTAACCTTATAAGCCAAAACAACTTGACATTTCCCCTAAGTCTCTTGTTTAGGATTCTGACATCATTCTACGTCTAAAGGCATAAGCCCACAATAATTAAAATTAACCCTAAGGTTAATCTCTGCATTTGCGTGTGCCTCTTGCTTGTTTTCAAATCCTGTTTTCTCTGTCATACTTTGTCTTCTGTGATCAATAAGTTGCTAAACTACTCAACGTTGCTAAAAATCAAATTAGCAGCCCCTTTGTATCTTCTTATTCTAGGTTTTTGACACCGGCATCGGTTAAGGGACCGACGTCGTTTGCCCTCTGACCGACACCGGTTACCAAACCGATATCGCCATCGTCTCTCTCCCTTCGACAAACCAAAGAACTTGCCAAATTCACCATTTCGAGGTTGTTTTTGTCCTCGATAGATTGAAACTTTCCCTGTGTTCGGTCTATGGTTGTCATCACTGGAAGCAAGCCGCCGCCATGGTTTCACACGCTTGCACGCTTTTCGCTTTGCCTCGAATCACCCCCTTCACATTCTATAGAAACCCTACTGACACCAAAGTGAGATCCCCAAATTCCTCGTAGGAGACAAGGACTTTGCCAAATTTCTCGGATGCTAATCCCATTACTGCATAATACTATTTGTCTCATACCCCTGACCGTACGCCTGATGGTCAGCTCCTTATGGGCATGCCTATTAGTATAGCTGCTCATTTAGCTCCTACTCCTCCTGATAACAATACCTTACTTCCTGCATCGCTAGCCCCGTCTCCCAATCCGACAGCGGCAGAGGTTCATACGACCCCGATTAGCTTTCCTTTTGTTAATCTTGGACCCCACGTATCGCTACCACCAACTGCCCCTATCTCATCTCTCTTTCAGACCACTCCATTCATGACTTACTCTCTGCCACCTATTCAAACGAGCTTTCCTTCTCAAGCTCCGCCTACCTTTTCATTCCCATATACGTATCCAGTGACCTCAACACCTTATATGGGACACCCCTATTCTGTGGCACCATCATCTCATCCAACCACAGATTTCATCAAGCAAATGATGGACAAAATGCAAAACCTGGAGGCTTCCGCTTCAGAAGTCGTAGCTGACATACGAGCAAGTTTGTCGGGAGCCCATTCACCCTTCGTCCCCCTTCATTCTTATCCGCCTCAATGGGAGTTGCCAAAGTTTACTCGCTTTTAACAAGAAAGAGGATCCTCAACAACACTTGCGATCATTTAGACATGCTTGTTATTTGATCGCCCATGATGATGCCTCTGTTACTCCGCACCTTTCCCATGTCCTTATCGTGGCCTCGCTTGAGTGGTATAGTGCTTTTAACCAAAGACTCAATCTTCTCTTTTAACCAACTAGCCCAATCTTTCTTGGATCATTTCTCCATTAACATTGCAAGAAAGTATCTATCATCGACTCTATGCCATCCGACACCAAGACGAATCTATCGCAGATTTCGCTGGACGATGGCGGGGCCTTATCAACCAACTTACGTATGCCTCGCCTCAAACCGAACTTATCGAACTCTTTACGCGGGCCTCGCGCTAAGCACATCTCCCCTACCCTCCAAATTCAAACTTTCCGTACATTCGACGAGGTTTTACTATGGCTCGAAAATTAGAAATTCGAGCCTTAGAGGAAGAGAAATCATGGTTGCGCAACAAGAACTCCACTTTCCGAACTCCCGATTCTACCAATAAACCAAATACCACCACTCCTCACGCGTCCACCTCTTCTAAATCAAAAGGAGCTGTCCACGCGGTGATGGTCAAATCCCAATCACCGTCCAATACTCCACCAAAAACCACCTATAAATACAAAGCCGAGCCCACCAATTACACTCCCTTGGGAGAAACTTATGGCGTCATCCTAGAGAAATTGCTCAAAGTCGGGCTATCACCTTGCCCTCGTGAAACCTCACTCCGGGTTTGACTCCACCCGCGCAATACCTTTCCCGGTACAAAGAAAATGACTTTTGTAACTTTCACCGCGTAAAAGGACATAGTCATGAAAACTGCAAGATGTTGAAAAACATAGTGCAGGAAATGGTTGATGCAGGGGATATAACACTCGATAATCCTAACGCCCCTGCTAACCGAAATCTGAAAATTTTCAACAAGCCATTCCCGAATCACTCGCCCAAAGAAAGAACGTAAACCAAGATATCTTAGCTGAGGAGAGTGTTCATGAGATCCATGCAGTATTCGATACCCAGCCAAAAGCCTCTATCGAGAAAATTTTGAATCAAGCCTCTTCACTAACACAGGAGCCCGAACCTCCTTTACCACCATCAAGCCAAAGCGAAATCATTCCTTTACCCATAGAAGAGTTAGCTGCCCAGGCTTCCCTTCCCATTAATGAGTCTTCTTACACCACATCCCTACAAGACTGCGAGCGGATGTTGTCTAATCTATCCATTTCCCAGACGTCTCCTTCTACCACTCTTGCCGCACAAGAGGAGGGTACGCCACTCCTTTTGACATCCTTAGATGAGAAATCTCTCGCACCGACATCATTAAATTCTTTAGCCATGACAGATCCCCTCCAACATGCCCTTCTGCCTATTAGTCCCTCATCACCTAAATCTTTTCAACAACCCGTCGACCTCTTAGCATCTACTGATACAGTGCCCCATCCGCCTCCTGTGTCACACCCGCAATGGATTGGAATTACAACTCACTTTTCCTCTGTACCAAAATTACAAATTACACTGAGACTATCATTCCACGTAAGATGACAGCCCTATGGGAACGCTTTGAGTACTCCTGCTTTCTACTCAAATGCAAATGACTCGATCCCGATGTCTCCACCATCTACCCGAAGTGCTTTGCGTGCTTAAAATGCCCCTGTTCTCGCCTTCACCCCCTCACCTCTACCAAATTCCCGTCCACTTCTATCAACTTAACCAGATCTTCCCCTACGCTTGGGACCTCACCAATGCCTGGGCCTAACACACCCGCCTAAGCCGACTCGATTTATCCCAAAATAAACCCGCCCGCCACCTAGGAGACAAACGCAATCCGGGCCTCTATCAAAACCCTCATCTTCACACCCACCTTCCATATTGGGACCTCATCCCTCCACCTTACATCAATATATCATACCTCCTTTGTTTTCTGCAAAACGACCTACGCCTTTTACACCTATACAGAGATCAAAGGGTATCACAACATCGTTACCCCGCGTATCCGGTCCACCTATCAACCCTAAACCAATCCCATCATCAAAGGATTTATTTTCTCGTACCCTTTCTCCGTGGTTGTTTCCCGCTACCATGCCATCTCGTAGCCTCATCATCTAACCAAATTGAACGTAACTTCTGTGTCCAAGAAACCACGTTTAGTGAAAAACATGTGTCAGCACCCCTCGACTAAACCACCACCCATACGAACTAAACACGCCCAAACATTACCACAACCCACACAATCAATACCCTCATCTTCTTCTGATTTTGACCCACTCAAAGGATCCTACGCCAAAATCCTTGCTATGTTGGTGGAGAATGCGACCATCTCCCTACCCCCACTTAGACCTTATGACCCGTCTAAGCCCCGACCTGTGGATTATGATGAGTTTAAAATCTGCGCCTATCACCGCACACCTGGACATGATGTAGAAGGATGCAAAGCTCTAAAAACCATCCTTCGCCAGTCACCTCTTCCGGATCGAAAGATTAAGAAAGACAACTTACGAAGGGAGAGACCTCTAGCGCCAATTCCCTCTACTATACCATCTGTCCCCGCCTCACCAAGATCGATCATTATTACAACCCCACCTCTTGAAGACCATGAATTATCCCAACCATCTTCTTCATCTCAGGTCTACGAGATTAATATGATTAGTGTCGCTACTCGAGGACAGAAAAACAATGGGAAAGCAAAAGAAAACACACCTACGACATCTCTTTCTCCTTCAACCATCCCGATTACACCACCACCTAAAGTGGTTATTCGCGGACCCGCCTATCCCGTCTCTAATGGAGTTGCCCACCGAACCATGATCAAACAGCTTCATCAATCGCCCGTAAAAATGACACTATATGATCTCATTCAGACTTCTGAATCTCATCGACTAGCTCTCGTTGAGATCCTTCAAGGGATAGAGGTTTTTCCCAATGAAACCCTGCCCGTGGCCTCCATTCTAACACCCAATCACGTTTCCTCTCTCACCAAACAATCCATCTCCCCCACCACTTCTGTCTCAAAACAACAAGCCGCTGCAGTTAGTTTCTCGGAAGATGAAATTATCGACTTTGGTATAGAAGACCCTGACCCTGCCCTTTTCATTTCCGCTTACGTCCGGGACATTCGAGTACGTCGGGTTATGATTGACGGGGGCGCTAGCTTAAACATCATCTCTTCAAAAGCCTTCCAACAAATGAACATCCCTTCTAGTTGCATGTGTGCCAACCCCATCATGTTGCGGTCATTCAATGATGCTATTACTTCTACATTGGGCACCGTGATCCTCAACATTCGCGTAGGACCACGTACTTTACCCGAACTCTTCTATGTCCTTGAAGGAGAGTTCCAATATAATATATTGCTAGGTCGTCCTTGGATCCGGGCCATGGGATGCGTTCCCTCAACATTACATCGATGTATAAAATTTGAGTACGAGGGGAAGTCCTACACTGTAAAAGCTGATCCTCCCCCCTTCAAAACTTGCAATATGTTATACCGCCCAAACGATGTGCTTATACCAATTAAGACACCCATACATTCAACCCAACCATCCTCTTCCAATATACCTCAACCGTCCACCTCAACTGCACCTACAACTGATGAAACCACCGTCGCACAAACCACTTCTCTTCCCGCAGCTAACATCCCAACCTCCGACCCCTTAGTAGACGTTTTTCATCGCCTTACGCTGGGGGAGTATCGCCTATATAACGTTAGTTCTTTCCCTACCCCGCAGGAGTACGGACAATTACATGCACACCCCACCTACGACCGTCGCGTGGGGGAGATAATCTACTACGACCACCCCATTGTCGCACTAACCTAACATATGGGGGTGTTGACGCATCCTCCATTACCCCTGAACCTCCTCTTGGTGTGGTTCCCTTCCAATCTGATTTTCAATACTTGACAAATCGTCGTTTCGCCCTCACCTTCTTGACTCGCTGTGCGTGGAAAGGCTTTGGTTTTGGCCTTTACGAACAAGGCCGACATACTCTCATCCCCATCACCACACGCAAACATAATGATCGCAGTGGTCTTGGTTTTTCCGAAACACCTACGCAGAGACACCTCCCGTCACCGTATCTCGAAGAAGAAGACGCCGCCCTACCGAACCATCATCACCCACTTTGCCATCATCTCCCTGCGTAATCGATGGACCCTGAATCTATCCCTCCTAACTTTTTTTTTTCATAAATGCTATCTTCATAGGTCCTCTCACTTATCAACGCGATAATGAGGACCCATCTTCTCTTCCCCTTCTGTATCCAGACATGATCGAAGAGGATTCGCCTTTGATTAATGTTGTTGAATGCCAGGATGACGACTCCATCCTCACTTACCTAGGCGCGGATGATTCTTATATTCAACGTGCCTTACCATCTGAAACTCAAACCATGCTGAACGAATCTACTATAGAAATCAACATCCACACGGAGGAAGATCCTCACATAGTGAAGATCGGACAATCACTTGACACATCAGAACAAGCCGCCTTTACCACCTTTCTCCGTGCTCGCAACCAAGCTTTCGCATGGTCTTACGCTGACATGCCAGGAATTGATCCTACCATTGCCGTCCATAACATCACTCTAAACCCCGATTCCAAAAACCAAGGTAAATTGAGAAAATGCATCCACGCATTGCTCTCTTGGTCAAAGAGGAGCTCCAACGACTCCTTTCTCGTTTCATTCATTCGCCTATTGACTATCCTCAATGGATTTCTAACATCGCACTGTCACGAAAGCGACGGGGACTTTGATATGCACGGATTTCCGGATCTTAACCTCGCTTGCCCTAAGGATGACTTCCTCCCAAGTATTGATCAACTTGTTGATCTCATCAATGGTCATGAAATGCTTTTCTCATGGATGGCTTTTCGTGTTACAACCAAATTTTGGTGCCTCGCCGATCAACACAAAATCGCTTCATAACTCCTCGGGAACTTTTGCTACCGTAATGCCGCTTTGGCCTTAAGAATGCTGGCGCGACCTATCAAGGGCTATGACCTACATTTTCCATGACATTATGCACACTATCCTCGAAGATTACGTCGATGATCTTCTTGGCAAGTCTAAACATCGCAGTGAACATCTCGATGTTTTAACCATTATTTTTGATCGCCTGTTACAATATTCTGTCCGTCTTCAACCAAAGAAATGTGTCTTTGGTGTCCTTTCGGGGAAACTTCTGGGCTTTATCGTCTCTTTACGTGGCATTGAGGTCGATCCATCTAAAGTAAAAGCTATCCTAGAAATGCCCCCACCCAAAAACCTTAAACAATTGCGTAGTTTGCAGGGTAAACTTCAATCCATCCGGCGTTTCATTTCCCAACTCTCGGATCGATGTCACCCTTTTCATCACCTTCTAAAAAAGGACGTTGCCTTTCAATGGAGTGAGGAGTGTCACCAAGCCTTCGAAGCTCTCAAAACATATCTCTTGCAGCCCACCGTGCTTATCCCACCCCAGACGACCGTCCTTTCTACCTTTATCTTTCCGCCACTGACCATGCTATAGGAGCTATGCTCGCCCATCGAGACCGCACGCCGAGAGCAAAGCCGTTTATTATATAAGTCGTACTCGTGGATTACGAGACTAGGTATACACATGTAGAAAAATTGTGCCTCGGCCCTATCATTCGCCGCCACCAAACTCCGACATTACCTCCCGAATCACAAAACTTTCGCCATCACCAAACACACTCCCATTCATTATATGTACGCCAAACCACACCTAAACCAACGCACGCTCGATGGCTCATGCTCCTCGCCGACCTCGACCTTGAGTTTATACAATGTAAATCAATCAAAGGACAAACTTGCAGATCAACTTCATGGAGGCCCTCTACCTCGGGGAACAATTTACCAATTTTACCTTCCCCGACGAACTCATCGCCACTCTTTCGCCTTCTGAGAAGTGTCGATCAAATGACCCTCTTCTTCGATGGATCTAAGTGCCAACGCGGCGGAGGAGCCGGCATTGTTCTCATCCCTCTTGACGCTGAACCTATGCCTCTTTCATTCCGACTTGATTTCCCTTGCACTAATAATACAGCGGAATACGAGGCCCTTGTTCTAGGTCTCCAAGTTGCGTTACACTTAGGTATCAAATCTATCAACATTTTTGGCGACTCTCAATTGGTAGTCAATCAAGTTACGGGCATCTACCAATGTAAAAACGAGGAACTTCAGAAGTACAAACACCATGTGGATTCACTTCTAGCTTTATTTACCCACTATTCTATACAAACCATTCCCCGCTCCACTAACAAATTTGCGGATACTATGGCTTGCTTAGCCTCGCAAATTCCCGCCGCGCCAACTGACTCTGAATTATTCGTTGTGGTCCAGCAACTTTTTGCACCATCCTATTCAACCCCGGTAGTTTGCATGATAAATACTGTGTCTACTAATTCGCAGGATACCTGGTACCACCAATTTCACGACTACCTTACGATCTCGGTTCTCCCACATGACCTTACTAGTAACGGAAAACGTGCTTTTCTTAAAAGTGTTTCGCGTTATGTTGTCATGGGAGGACTCCTCTATAAACGTGGCTTTGATGGCATCCTCCTTCGCTGTCTAACCGGCGCAGAAGTCACCTATACCATCCAACAAGTACACGATGGGATTTGTGGTGGACATTTTAGTGGCCTTGCCGTGGCTAAACGAATCCTTCGCCTAGGTTATTATTGGCCTACTCTCAATAACGACTGCTACGAATATGTTAAGCGCTGTGTCATGTGTCAACAACATGCCAATCTTCAACATACTCCTAGCCACCCGCTACAGGTCGCACGAGATCTTTGGCCTTTCTCACAATGGGGTTTAGACCTTATTGGTGAGATTCACCCGACCTCTTCACAACGTCACCGTTGGATAATCACAGCGACCGAATATTACACAAAATGGGTGGAGGCCGTTCCACTCATTTCAATCAAAAAAGAAAAAATTGTCGAATTCATTAACCATCACATTATCTCGTCGTTTTGGTATTCCTCATCGCCTAATAATGATAATGGTAAATCTTTTCAAAAATAAGTTGTTACAAGACCTTTGTGACAACTTTGGTATCAAACTTAGCTTCTCATCGCCTTACTATCCGCAGCCAATGGTCAGCCGAATCTTCTAATAAAACTCTAACCAAAATCCTCATGAAAGTCGCCAATGAATCGGAAGAAATTGGCACGATCACATTCCCTTTGCCCTTTGGGCTTATCGCACTCAAAGCATTCGTACTCTCCACTAATGCCACACCTTTTCATTGGTATATGGTACCGAGGCTGTTTTGCCTCTCGAAATACAAATACTTCTCCCTTAGAATATCTCTTCAAGATATTCTCACCAACGATGATTTCCGCCAAGAGCGGTTAGCCCAATTAGAGCTTCTTGACGAACGACGCCTTACGCCTCTCGATCACCTCCAAATCTATCAAAAACGCATCAAGCGTGCTTATGATAAGCGATGTTTTCATGAGCGTACATTTAAGGTTGGTGATCTTGTCCTCAAAGAGAATCAACATGTAACCAAACTAGAAAAGAGCAAACGTGGAAAATTTGCTCCCATTGGATTGGGCCTTATATAATCACTCACACCTATGGATCAGGCACTTATCGTTTAGCTTCGCTTAATGGTAAACCTGAGCCTGAACCCCTTAATGCCTTGCATCTTCGACCATTCTACTGTTGAATCTAGTGTTATATCACTCCTTATCTACCTACTGCTCGTCCCTTGAGCTCATTTACCGCTACATACACTTTGTTTTCTATATCTCCGAATAAAATCAAGCTCACCCCTCACCTCCCCTTACGATGCCTTCCCCTTCTTAGTCTAGTCCATGACTTCAAAGTATTAAAATAAGCCGTATTCTTATGGGATTTTCTTGAGTCAAACTTCCTACTAAACTAGATGCTTCACGCCAAAAGAACATCTAGTTATCTAAAATTAAATATAGACTGCTCCCTCGAAGGACAGCTATATGCCAAACTATTCTGCATTATAAATAGATCGCTCCCTCGAAGGATGCTATGCACTAAAATCATCTCTCGCTATTATAAATAGATCGCTCTCGAAGGACAGCTATACATGGGGCCAGCCTTTATCCGAAGCTTCTCGCATTGATCAGCTTCGTGAAGACCTCAAGAATAAAACAATCAATATCCCTTGTAGACTTCCCGCATCGATCAGTCTACATTCAATAAAATAAAAGCCTCATTCAAAAGAACTTTTTGGGTCATGGACTTGTCTATTTAGGGTAGGTTCTCTTTCGTTGTAACAAGTTCTTTGTACCTCAGCTATATCATCCACATCACCTCACCATTTGTTTCAACTCAAGGGACGTAACGTACACCTGATATATTGTGATCATACAACTCTTTTCAAATATGGACTTCTCGTCTATACACGGCACTTAAGGCTTCAGGCTCGTTCTACGTTGTGTGGTTTGTTTAGCTCTTTTCACCTATGGAGCACTCTTTCCGCTTTGCCTCGCATCTAGAATTGTGTGTTGATCTTAATCAGGACACTATTCCCTACTACTTGGGTACGCTAACCTTTTCTTTACCTATACCTACACCAACAACATTATCCTACCAGCACCAACCCCATTACCCTACCAACATCAAATTTTTACCAAACGACAAAATTGCCTAAACCATACCAAATTGCCTAAATTCACCCCTCCCTGATCCTAAGGGAGAACTACATCGGTCTGAGGCCCCTCCTTGCTTTGAGCAATGGGCTATGTAGGCAGCACTTTGGAGACATGGGGTCTCCCAAGGTTAGCTCGACCATCCCCTACCATAACCTATCATGCGTGGTAAATATAAATATTTTTGGTGTATTTCTATTTAATCACATTCCTCTTTATCCTTTTTTCAAAACAAAACAAAAACATTCTTATTATTATCATAACTCAAATCAACATACATATTCAATTTTATTTAGATGTTAAACAAATACATCTTCTCTATCATCGACACGCAGGTCGGCATCCTTATTTATTCTTATACCTCGATAACATTTACTTAGACCCTCACGCCTCATCCCAAACCAGGTGATGATCGTGATCGTCAACGCCTCTCGCCGGGCCTCCCTGTCCTCAAAGATACCACGGCTATTGGTACCGCCCACTGATCTGCCAATCTCTCCTGTAACATGTGAATACGCTCTCTCGCATGGAGGTATCTAGCCTCTAGTCCCTCCGCTCGTGACTCACAAACATCGCAAATATCTACCTTTGCTGCAAACCCCTTGTTAACCATTTGGCCCGACCCAAGGCCGCACCCAACCACTTGGCCCGACCCAAGGCCGCACCCAACCACTTGGCCCGACCCAAGGCCGCAACCAACCTGTTCGGCCCGACCTACGGCCTCAACCTACCTATTCGGCCCGACCTAAGGCCTCAACCTACCTATTCGGCCCGACCTAAGGCCTCGTCCTACCCACTTGGCCCGACCTAAGGCCTCAACCTACCACTTGGCCCGACCCAAGGCCTCGCCCTACCTATTTGGCCCGACCCAAGGCCTCAACCTACCTATTTGGCCCGACCCAAGGCCTCGCCCCACTTATTTGGCCCGACCCAAGGCCTCGCCCTACCTATTTGGCCCGACCCAAGGCCTCGCCCTACCCACTTGGCCCGACCTAAGGCCTCGCCCTACCTATTTGGCCCGACCCAAGGCCTCGCCCTACCTATTTGGCCCGACCAACGTTTTATTTTATCCATCCATCCTGTACCTTGTGTTCAATCGAGCTCACTTGTTCGTGTTTTAGCATGATTAGGGTCCTTGACTTGATCTGTCGACCAACTTTGCCTAGACCTAGACCGTGACGTTTATCTCAACCAAACCAACCATTCGCACGCCAAACATGCCTAAACGCTCTGCACCGTACCTTACCTGTTATATACCCTGGAGCTACTTCCTATGCCTTGGATACCAGGATTATATCACCCTTGTTTGGATAAACTATCGACCTTTGCCTATACATTGCTGGTTTGCTCGTCAAATCATGTACCCTAGTCGTACTATTGCATTTCAACATGCGTCTGCTTCCTTGGACCTACACCATCACCTTACCATCCTCTCTACCACATATACCCTTTATCAACCCTATCCCTGATTTCCCGTTCACTCAATCTGTGATAGATTTGAGGGGGATTACCTATATCTTTAACATGAGAAACCACTTCATATTATTGTCCGCGCAGCTTTACAGAACAAGCTACACGACAATAAGGGGCTAATGTAGACACCAAATTCGTGTCTCACGACCCCTTGTGACCCGCATCCCATTTCGCAACCTAACCTCATTACCTAAACTTTACACAATTATTTATTAATTACCTTGTAATTGATAAATCCACATCACCTTACCTACCACCTCACTTGGCCACCTCACCATGACCTAGCCCTAACCCTAAACTAACCTAATTAGGACCCATGACTTGGTCTAGACTCACATCCATAACTAATGCCTCCTTACTCGCACCCAAAGCCGACCTTCTAGCCACTTGACCAAGCCCGCAACTCGATCTCGGAGAAAAGTAGGGGAAGGTGGGCTATTTTACTAAAAATAGCCTACTTTTTCCTAACCGATGCCGGTTCCTACTCGACCGCCGTCGGTTACGCAACCGCCATCGGTTCCCTGTAAATGGGCTTCCCAAACCAAAACAACGGATCAGAATTTCATTTTGGAGATTAGTCGAAGGATTTCTGGATCAACAGAGAGCATTGCGAGCGAGGAACAGAGTCCAGAACTTCACTTGACCAAGCAGAGACGAGTAAAGAAACCAGAAGAGTTGGCAGCAAAGGAGATCAACTTGCACCTTCATCAAAAAAACAGTAAGTTATATCTTGCATGTCCTCCATTATAACATTTCTTGTGCTTTTGGAATTGTAATCTTCCCAAATCCGTTCCAGAACCCATTATCTAACGTACCATTGCCTCTAACTATCATTCCTTAGCTTCTAACCATCCCATTTCTCAATACTATCCAAAAACCAGCCATTACAAACACCACAACCAGCCCAGAAGATCCTAGAACCAACCGGTATCGGTTATCAGTGACCGCCATCGGTTATAGGTAACCGGCACGGTTCCTTTGATCAAAACCAAGAAAAACAGCCTTTTCCCTACCCAGTTCCACGAAACAATTTAATTGGTACTCTACAGTATTTTGTGTTAATTCATATTAGCAGGGGAACTGACCACCTTCGAAAGGAAGTTTCATACTTCCTGGGCCCAAGGCAGTTCCCTCATTTATTATCTAATCAAAATCTTGTGGTCTTGTGTTCTTATTTGCAGGTAGTCCTTCCAAGACAAAAAGGAGTTCTTCGCAGTCAGCCTGATCTTTCTCTACGGTATGCGCACATCATCTCGACATTCTACAGGTATTCCTCCTAACCCTAACCTTATCTGTTTCTATAAGGAACGAAGCATTTCCGAGTGAAACAAAGCATGCACGTGTGGTTCTCGCCGCATCATGGTCTCATCTTCTTGTTGCATAAGCTTTGTCTTCTTAGGTCTCCTGGCATCCCATCCTCCCCCATCTCTGTTCCTCCTCTGCCCAGCACCGTTGCCGCTAGCCCCATCTCTTCACCTTCGTCCCCATCACCACTGTTGTCACCCCTCTTCCTTCCTTCTCGGCTCCCTCTATCATCCCCCCCACCTCTGCTCCCACCCCCTTCGCTTCCACTTCGACCAGACCTATACTAGGTCTTCTAGAAGACTGAACCTTGATACCCCTGTTTCGGGGAATGTTCCTCAGGACTTGGAAATTTCCCATAACCTCCTGCATATTAGTAGTACTGGTTCATAGGAGGCACACATTGAGAGCTCCACAAAAAGGCTGGAAGCCTTAGAAGCTGACATGTTGCTGTTGAAAGAAGAGGTTAAAAACTTGGCAAAGCAAAAAGGTAAGAGGAAGAAGGAGGAGGAGGCTGATATTGATAATAAACAGGTTGAAGACATCTACAAAAATTTGAACTCCTTAGACAACCATTTAGGGAAAGCCAAGACTCGCCATGACCATAATATGGCTATTTTTAGTGCAATTGAAGAATTTATTGAGCAGCATGTCCGCAACGTCTCTAATCTCAGCGGAATACCAGCAACTCTTTGGGGCACGGAAAAGGAAAGCAAAAAGACCATTGAATAGCTGGATGTTACTGACTCTACCCACATGACGACATTGGCTATGTTCACCTCTTGGCAGAATATCAAATCCAGAATCGACAAAGCCGCCAAGAAGTAATTGTGGATTCTCTTGTTGTACTCCTTTGTAATTATTGTTGTTTTTTTGTTGTTTTTGGCTGCTCTTCTGCAGTGTTCGAACTAGTTTGTTGTGTTGGGGTAACTGCTCTTGGGTTACATTGGGTTTCTATGTCTCATTTGGATCTTGATCCTTTTTGTAATGGTTCTCATTCCTATTCTGGCTTCTAGGCCCTCTTTTGTTCACAAGGGTATAGTCCCTTTCAAAAAACTATTTACCAATAATAAAAAAATATATTGCATGACTTTATGTCATGATCTAGAGACCTCTACTAATAATGGTTATGTTATGGGACTTGTAAATGTTAACATGGCTTCCTAGACAAACGGGTATGGAATGATGGTTGTAAGAAAAGATGAAATGTTTTGTTAAAGCTAAAGATACTTTGTAATGGGAATTCCTATGAAAGAATTAGGTTGGAAAATATATATATGAAGACATTCATGATATATTTTTGTGTGAGATTTTAGAGAAATTATATTCATGGTTATGTTGACTATATAATATTATTTTATTAGGTATGAAGACAAAGAAACATATGAATCAATAAGTGAAACTATAGATTAATTACATAAATTGGACACTTTATGGTCCCAAGATGTAGACCATTAGATGAAGAACAATATTTATGGGTATATAACTATAATTTATATCCAAATTTTTTATTCATTCGATTCTAGTAAAGCACATTTTATTTCTGGATTGCATGGAAATGTTTTTGATTAGCTCTTTTCTTAGTCAAATTGCTAGCTATGAAAAAGGCCGCAGTGTCAATTCTACACATGATGGAGTAGTTGGGTAGGAAAAAATGATTGTAGTCCTAGAAGAATGGGGGTGAAGGGTAAATGGATAGAATTAAAGTGTACCATTAAAGGATAAGAAAGGAGAAAAGAGAAGAATGAAAAGACTATAAAGAGAATCTAAGCAAAGGTAATAGATGAGGAAGTTCAAGTGCTTTAAAGGGAAAGGGGAAAAAAAATTCTAGTACAAGTAAATTGGGAAAATGGAAGAAGAAGGAGGAAAGTAACCTCTTAAATAAACCAAATAGAAGAATGAAGGAGAAGATCATTGAAATTGAGAGGGTGTATAGTGAGGCATGAACCTTGATTGCAAAGCTTGAAAGAGAATTAAAGGAACCAAGGAAAACAAAGAAGATAATGAAGGAAAAGGTTAAGAGATAATTAGGAGTAAATTTATAGATGTTGGTGTTGAACCCAAGGAATCCATCATGGAAACATTGACATGGTATTTAAAAAATTATGAAGTTATCCATAGTGAGGAAACTATGAAGATTCATGAGGCTAATAAAATATGATAGTACCCTTATTTTAAGATGTTTTTCCTCGAGCCATACATAGAATTGATTACTTGGCATTATTTAAATGACTAGAGAAAATTGGAACTCGTAAGAATTACGGGAGAAGTTGAAACAACCATACACACTACAAATAAGACTACTTACAAATTTTGAAGAGATAAGTGTGGAATACATCACAAGGGAAGTAGATTTTTCATTGAGTAGGAATTAATACACATGATCTCTTTCAATGGGAGCATAGAAAAGAGTGGGGACTGTAGTACCAAAATTTTATGAATCTTAACTAAAGTGTATGTTTTATAAAGTCTCAGAGAATCTAGAAGTGATAAATCATATTTGAAATAAGAAAAACACAAATCAAGGCAAGCGCAAGTATAGGTGTGAGTATAAATAAAATAAATGAAAAAGTGTATTCAAATTTGATAACTAGTTAGACTCATACATGTGAGAATAATAATATAATAATTCATCCTAGTGTAGGAGGAAAAATGATACATATTCTAAATAACTACGTAATTATATAGCTATATCACAGTCTACTAATCCATAACATTACTTATTGAATGTGAAGTATGATAAGGAGAAAAATAAGTAATTGATGACAACACTAAGAAATGAAATATCATAGGAGCATTACATGAGAGGAACCTAGAATTTATATATTGTATGAAATTAAGTAGAAGTGTGTGATTCCCTAAACTAGGAATTTAAAATAAATAAGTACATAAGATAGACCATTTAATATTAAAAGGAGATTAAAAAAATTCTTGGAGAATATATCATGGAGTATTACATGTGGTTTTCTTATGTAATGAACAAAACTAGTTTTAAATTTGATGAGCCTAGTAAAGTTGTTTGGTTTGTAGAAGGATTGTGTAGTAAAATCTAGTTTGCAATTACCTTTGAAAAAATTTGGCACCAAATCAATGTTAGGATAATTAATTATGCATTTTATAATTAATTATTTAACTATTGTTATTAATTAATTATTATTGTTATATGGTTTTTAAACCATATTTGTCTTATTCCATAGTCGTAGGATTATTTGTTGCATAGTTGCAACTTATCATTTGTTTGTATTAAATTAATTATTACTTCTCGGATGTATTTTAGAAGTTGTTGTAATTTCAATTGTACACTGCAACATTAATTTTTTTACACATGACTATACAATACCTATAAGTATTACAGTCCATTCATTGTAACTTGGTTGATTTCACATTAATAAAATTAACAGGCTACCATCCATGTTTTATGAAACTACATTTAGTACCAGAGCGTATTAAAGCTCCCACAAGGTTGGAGAAGGTTACAGAGGAAGGAGATTTTGTGGAGAAGAAATTTGCATCAATGGAGAGCCAATGTTGCCTCCTGTAGCTTCCCACAACCCCCTATAAACTCACTGACCCCCGTGCATTCTCCAGTAACCGGAAAGCAAATTTTTTTTGCCTTGGTGCTCTCTGCACTAGGCAAATTTGCTTCTAGAGCATTTTCTAGTTTATAGCAATCAGTTTAAAATTAAAATATATATATATATATATATATATATATATAGTAATTTTTCCCCATTAGGGGTTTTTTCATTAAATCTGGTGTAAGTATTAGATTCACCTAATGCTACCAATCTATTATAATTGGAGGATTTTTTGCTATATTTGGAGGTCGAGCTATTCGGGCTATTCGAGCCATCCTACATTGGCAAGTTTGACGTTGAAGAACCAAGTTGAAGGGTCGAGCCCTCTCTGGATGACCTCGTGCACCATCGAGGTGGGACATTGATGATTTGGCACCAAAGGAGACCCCTAAAACCGAGTCTCTCTACCTCTGTTCATCGGCGGAATCTTCGAGTATAGACAACCCGGGCTCATAGCTTCACGGCCAAGCCATTGCTATGTCTCGTGTTCTCACATTGAGACTAGAAATTTGGAATAATAAAACCTACACATGCAATTACAAAGGGCGGTTAAATAGTAAATGTAAATCTCAACGTCCAAGCCTCTACCCTCCACAATTGAGTGTGAGCCCACCAGCCTGTGACCTACACACATACATCAAAGAACCTACCAAAAATAGTGACCCCTACTCCACGAGCTCCAAGTCTTGGCCACACCAATAAAAACAACAACCATCCTCCTATAGCCAGACCTACGTGCAAACAAAGCGGTGGAGGAAGATAAAACAAAAAAAGGAGATAAAAAATGTCTCAGATCCATCTTTTGAGCTCAAAGGAACGCTAATCCACATTCCATGCATGCAGCTCCACGTGGACCTTCAGCTGAGTCACCAATTTTAAAAGGTGAGTCAAACTCCTTATTTAATAAATATAATTTGCTCAATTTCTATGTCAAGCGCTCATAAGAGCCTAGTTGGATAGAGGAAAAGACTTGGTAGTGGAGGCGCTAGGTTCAAACCCCACCCCCAACAAACAATTTTTTAAAATTTGGAGGCAAATTTGGAAAACTGCCAAACTTGGAGGTGGATTTAGTGGAAAAACCATCACTAAACCATTTAGTCATAACTAAACAAAGTCTACCAAATTTTAAGAAAAACCCTAATTTAGGGTAAAAACAAAATTCTCCTAATAGGCCTGTTTTTTCATTTCGGACATTTTTCTACAAAAGGAGGCCTATCCAGAAATTGCATTTTTAGCTATATTTTTGCAATTTTTTAGTATAGTGGGTCATTTTGGGCTCTGGAGGCCACTAGGGCCCGCAAAACAATTTTTTTTTTCCTGCCATTCAATTTTTATAAATTTTTGAATGTAATTGCATGCTTCAATATATTGTACTAATTTGCAGGTTGCCATAGTCAACCGCAAATATTGTAACTACTCAGAAACTAGCAGAAAATTGTAATAAAAAATAGTAAAAAATTGTTCTCAAACACTCACAAGATCTTAGATCTCATTCGTAGCATTCGGTATATACAGTGCCTTTGGGAAGTGCTTATGGGTAAAGTCTTCATGACTACTATTGCACTTAATGCCTAGTATATCTCGCAACAATGTCTTCTCGGTCATTGACCCTTTAAATCAATGGGGAGTAATAAGGTCACAATGCACACATTATGAGCCATCACATCTGTCTGTGAATGATTGCCTAACATAAACCCAAATTGAAAAATTATCCAAGTATATAGCAAAGTTACGCATGTGTATGAGGATATTTCTTTGAGTCGGTGTCAATAATCACATGACCCCTTTCAATATTGTCTTGGTACCACGTATTGAATTATTTCATGTACGTTAACGCCTCTTTCACGTACTCACCGGGTATATAGAAAGGGTGAGATTATTCCACGTACCACCGGGTATATCAGAAGGGCACATATATAGAAAGGTTCGGTATATCAGACTAATGATATATAGATTGGGAGACCTTATACCTGGAGTGATAAGAGCCAAACCCTATTAGTGTTTTCTACAAAATGGGTACTAATGCCCCCAAATGTTTTCTTCCAGATTCACAACTACTCAGAGGAAATAACTATGTTGCATGGAAGACAAAAATCAAGACACAACTTGAGTTTGAAGAGATCCGGCTGTCAGGATGGTATTATGGCTAGATCAACTACTGATACAACACAAAAACGACAGTTTGATAGATCGAGATCAAAAATCCAAACTCATCATCTTGTTTGGAGTGTCCAATGATGTGCAACCCCATATTTTTGATGCCACAACAACCAAAGAAGCATGGGATAAGTTGAGCACGGTGTATGAGGCCAAAAACAATAATGTCATTCTGAATTTGCAGAGTCAGTTACACACACTGAAGTTCAAACAAAATGATAAAATCAATGCTTTCTTAAGAAGAGTTACATAATTGAGGGATTCACTTATAGCCCTAGGAGAAGCAGTCAAAGATGATGCTCACGTCCCATTGTTCTGAGAGCACTCCCTTCTTCATACCCTATTTTTTGCAATACTAAACTTGTCAAATACGACAATTAGTTTTGACAAATTGGTAAACCTATTACAACAAGAGGAAGCAATGCACAATAAGGATGATGAAGAGGAGCAGGCACTTTCTTCACATAAAAAATGGGAAGGAAAAGGTAAAGGAAAACCTAATTCTTATCAAAAGTCCCAACATCAAAATCAATATCATGGGGACAAACAATAGAAGAAACAATGTCCAATTTGTAAAAGAGGACATGACTTAAAATATTTTTGGTATAATACTTATAAGAAAGGTTCATCAAGAAACTCTAGACCTCCACAACAATCTCACAAGGGACATTCTAACTACAATCAAGGGCAGAAAAAGGGGAACTAGAAAAGAAGACCCCATCAATAAGGAAATATTGTTGAGAAAGAAGAACATTCAGATAATGAAGACTTCTTATACACTTCTCGATCAAGTGAACCATCCATGTCATCTAGTGATGTCTGGTATGTTGATTTGGGAGCCACTCGACACATGACCAGCCACAGAGACTGGTTTACTTCAATGAGGGACACACCATCGAAAAATCTTATTTTATTGGGAGATGATTCTTCATATACAGCTTCAAGGGATTGGGAATAATCTGTCTACCCCTTGGTTCATGCAATCGTAGACTATCTCGATGTCTTATATGTCCTGGATTGACAAAGAATATGCTTTCAGTCAATTAAATCCTAGATCATAACTTGAAAATTGACTTTGATAGTCATTCGGCAAGAAAACATGTTTGATTCGAGACAAATCACGAGGCTCGAAAATAGTTGCAAAATCCTCCAATGTGGGACGCATGTTCCATCTTGATTTTTCCACATAGATGATCAAGCACTTGTGGTTAAGAACTCTACCTTAGCACAGTTGTGGCATCGGATACTTGGTCATGTTAGTTTCAAGTATCTTGAGACACTTCACCGGCATAATATGGTACATGGGCTACCATCTCTTCAGAAGGATACAGACAAGTGTCCTCACTACCTAGCAGAAAAAAACATAGAGTGTCATTCCAAAAGAGTACATATCGAGCTCATGGTAAGATTGATCTGGTTCATACCGATCTTTGCGGTCCAATGCAACCGATTCATTCTAGATTTCAGTACTTCATGTTATGTGTTGATGACGACTATTCAAGGAAAATGTGGATTTTTTTGTCTTCGCAAGAAAAGTGAAGCTTTTGAAACTTTCAAGAAGTTCAAAGTAGCAGTTGAGAATAAAACTGGTCATCACATCATAACTCTCCACTCAGATCGAGGGGGAATTCACTAGTAATGAGTTCAAATACTACCTACAAACTCATGGGATTCGTCGACAAATGCCTCCTCCACACACACCGCAACAGAATGGTGTTGTTGAGAGAAGAAATCGTACTATCATGGAAATGGTGTGATGCATGATCAATGAATCTGGACTTGTAAAGACATTCTGGGAAGAAGTAGTAAAGACAACAATGTATTTTTTGAACAGAGTGCCCACAGTTGCTCTTGATGAAGTAACACCACAAGAAGCATGGTCAAAACGGAAACCATCTATTGCACATCTCAAAGTATTCAAGTGCAAAGCAAGCATGCACATACCCAAGAAAAATAGAAAGAAATTAGACATGAAGTCATAGAAAATCATCTTCATTGGGTACAGTGAAGAGACTCTTGGGTACATATTGATGGATCCAAAGACCAGTAAAATTCTACACTAGTAGAGATGTTGAGTTTTTTTAGAAGAAGGAAGTAGAGTCTCCTCCTCCAGACTCACCAAATGTAGATTTTTCACCAGTTGTAAAAATTAAAGTTGATGTTCCCACAGATGATGAAAGTGAAGATGGGGATGATGGTGTTGATCAGATAGAACCACGACCCATGGGAACAGTTTAGCGTATGCCCAAGTGGTGTACTAGCACATTACGAGATGCAAGAATGGATGCTCCACCGGATACATCCACCCCTGGACCACAGACTCACACTAAAGCAAGAGAAGAAGTTAAATTTTCTTTTCTGACTAGAGTTATTGAATCTGATGAGCCCTCTATAGTCCAAGAAGCCCTACGCTTAAAATCTTGGAAATATGCCATAGATTATGAATATCAATTAGTGATGAAAAATAACACTTAGCAGCTTGTCTATCTTCCATCAGTGAAGAAAACCATTGGATGCAGATGGATATTCAAAATGAAGTACAAAGAAGATGGGACAATAGACAAGTATAAAAGGTATACTAGTAGAAAGAAAGGGGCATGCACAAGAAGAAGGAATAAATTACGAGGATACATTTTCTCCCATAGCTAAGATCAAAATGATCGGGATGATCTTTTCTCTAGCTACACAGTTTGGATGGAAATTCCATTAGATGGATTTATTGACACTAAAATTTTCCTTCGTAATTTCTATTTCATTAATATATGTACTAGGAATAGGATGTTGTTAAGTATAATTAGTAGTAGCATCCGATAGAAGATAATGGCATCACAAGACGATGCCGCCAATAATGTATAAGTACGGCAATAGTCAAAAGTACAATAGGAATGTTCGGTAAAAAGTAAATAGTTGTCGTAAGTGGTCCAAGAATGTTAAAATGTCAAAGTTGGGCAAGTAGAGAAGTAGGGTCTACATGATTAGGAATTAGAAATATTATATTGGTAATAAGGACAAGGAGTGAGGTCATAAATATTTTGTGTATTTTATTTGTAAAAAGTCTAAAAATGTGGAACCCATGTGAAATGATAAGGTTTATCTTATCTTAAAAGATAAGCTTACATGTACAGATAAGAGTTAAGGTATGGAATATGATTCGTCAGAGTGGATTTCTTATCCTATCTTACAAATAAGATGGATAAGCCTAGAAGTTCTATAAATAAAGAGGCCACCCCCCTCATTTAGCATAGAAGGAAGTAGTGAGAAATATTGTATGAGTAAGTGTGTAAAGGAAGCCATCAGTTTAAAGGTGTGTTGAAGAAGCCATTAAGAGGTGTAATTGTGAAGTTTCTCCCATAGTATTGGTGGAAGGAAAGTGAAGTCAATAACACTTGAAGTACCTCATGGGTGAGATTGTAACAATTTCATGCTAATATTATAATTTACTCTGATATTTCAGATTTATCATCATTCCTTTTTATCATAGTCTATGGTATTCTTGTGTTATGTTTGTTGTTGTGTTTCCAGATTACATCCACCAAACTAAAGGTTGTGCATTAGTAAATGTTATCCAAAATTCACCCCCAAGGTAATTTTGATAACATGCATCAGAATACTCAAGTCCCAGGCAAATAGATTGATTCAAGGCAAAAAATCATGTTTCTGGGGATCCCTCGCCTTTTTTCTAACTCTCCTGTCCAAGAAAAAAAGAGCAAGTTCTAAAAAAGGGTGAAAAAGTTACAAAAAATAAGCTTGGGCTAGGAAAAATCATGAAAATCGGCTAAGTCCTAGTCTAGATAGTCTGGGACAGTTGGGACGTCGGGCGCGAATCGGCTGAAAATCCTCCAGGCGGTCTATGCAAAGACCTTGGGGACAGTTGGGACATCGGGACGCGCGAGACGGAAGGCCAAACCGACCAAGGTGAGAAAATTGACTAACTGTTGTGCATATAAGGTTGGGACATCCGGGCCGTAAGGACGCGAAGGACGTGAAAAGGAAAAGTGACCACAAAAGGGGAGAAGGAAGCCCATTTCGGGCGGTTCAAGAATTTTTCCTGCAGGACAACACCGGGATAGTTGGAACAAAGGGACGCGTGGGACGCGGAAAGCCGAAGGATCCAAGAGCCAATCAAATCTTGCCACGTGTCTTCAATGCAAAAGGGGACAGGGAAGCCCGAATCGGGCGGATCGGAGAAATTTGTCCCAGATGGTTTGGGACATCCAGGCCAAAAATACGTGAGGAACGTGAAGACCGGAAAATCTGAAAACAAATCAAGATGTGACATGTGTCTTCGTGGATCAGAGCGGCAGAGGAGAGGGTAAGATTTTTACTTAATGTTTTGCCGAGTTTCCAAAGACGAAGTTTGGAGGATTGGCCCGAGCCAATAGAAACAAGACACATGTCCTAAGGAGAAGGGGAGTGCAGAGCTCGGGGAGGACTTAGAGAATTTGGTAAAATTTTTAGCCAAAAAACTAAAAGGTAAAGGATGACCCCGCGCCCCGTCCTCCAACTAGATCATGCCACGTGTCCCAAGTGGCGAGGAGCGGGGAAAAAATGGAAAATTTCCCAAAGTGATAAAAACGTCAAAATTTCAAAGGGAAACACGTGGAAAGGTGGAGGAGAGATAATTCTGAGGCCAATCAGCACCTGACACGTGTCATCCAGGTGGCAGAGCGCGGGAAAAATTCAAATATCCGTTTTGGCCTGTTTTTTTGCCCTAAATCGTCAGACCCCCATATCTTTTGATCCAGAGCTCAGATTTTCGCGTTCTTTATATCAATGGAAAGCTAGTGAAATTCTCTACATGATTCTAGGGTAAATCTTGCATTTTGGTTTAGTATGGAGAGAGAAAGTTAAGAAACATCTCTGACGCGTGATAATGACCATAACTGGCGTTTAACAACTGCTTTAATGTAATGACGGTTGGGCCATTGCTTTCGCTAGATAAATCCGTCGTTTTGCCAGGATCCACCATTTCTGCCATTATGAAATGAGTTAAATGCAATCCAAAAGTGGTTATGGTAGATTCAACCTTCCTCTCTCTTCCCTCTCTCATTCTTCTTATATATTGTAAAGAGGGGTTCTTTCAAAAGGTGGAACATTTTCTGTTTTGCTCCTCCCTTCTTCTCTTTATCAAGCGAATTTGTGGAGTTCGAACCTCCCATTTGAAATTGTAATGCGACTCGCCTCTTGGCTTTTTGTAGTGTATTGTATCAATCCTTGGAGCAAGTAATACATGTCTCGTGGATGATTCTCAGCCCTCTCGTGTTCATTTGCATCTTCCTGGTCTTTCACTGCAAATTTTGTTATCTGTGCATGACCTTGCATCACATTTGAATGGTTTGTGTTTATTAGCAAGATAGGTGTTCTTCATTCCTCGGTGCATCACCTCTGTTAGCTTAGGTTTATTTTTATGCATCTTCTTACCCCCGCCTCCTTGGCAAGATTAGACTAGGTTTTGAGTAAAACCTCTCGCATTTTTGTGTGCATCTCGAACAGAGGAAAAGGAACTGCCTTCTTTGGAGAATCCTTTCTCACCTTTACAAGTCCCACACTTGGAGAAAGGATTCCATGTTGTGTAATCACACTGGATGCCTTTATGATCAACCTAGAAATCTGATCAACATCCAGGGGTGCTGTGATTTTGACCCAACAGTTTTGGCACGCCCGGTGGGACACTAGAGGTCTCATTTTTATTGCAGCAAAATTGATGTGCATCTGCTGCAATTTTCTTTCTTGAAAAAAAGCTATTATTTTCATATCTGGTGACTCCAAGGGGAAGAATCAACTGGTTGCAGCAATGCAGGCCTGAAAACTCATGAGAAGAGTCACCACAAGGTCAAGAGTTGGAGAAGAAGAAGTGTTGTTTGAATACCTGCAATTATCTCCAAGAAGAAGGCAAAGAGGAAGAAGGATTCAAAGGTCTCCATCTCCACCAAACAGAACTCTCTCAACTCCTCCACCTGATAGGTCTTTCATTCAGTCAACAAGGGTTTTAAGACCAATTAGAATGGCACAAAACAACCCCTATGTTAACTTCACAAGCATCAGCCCACTTGCCCTCAATGAACAACATCCAATTCCTATTGCAGCGTTGAAGAAAATTCCATACTTCACCGGAGAAAATCAGACTACTCCAAGTGATCATGTTAAAGATATTGCTAACCTTTGTGCAATCCATGAAATCAATGAAATGCAAGTGGTCATGTCGATTCTTTGGCATCTTCATTCAAGGGGAAAGCATTGCAATGGTTTAGGAGCCTTGGAGCTGGTTCTATCACAAATTAGAATCAGCTGTGTATAGCACTTCATGAGCAATTTGGAGAAAAGGGATACAACTTGTCTCTTTTGGAGCAGCTGACAACCATCAAGAGAGCTCTCAATGAGCAGCTGACCGATTTCAACTTCAGATTTCAAAAGACTTGGGAGAGAATTCCAGTGGCAGTCAGGCCAACATCAGAAGGTGCTTTTCTCTACTATCTCAAAGCTCTAAATTCTGATATTTCTATGTTGATTCAGTCCATGGGAGGCATAACTATCCCTATGGCTTATAGCATTGCCATTAGGGCTGAAAATTACTTGATCTAAGTGGAAAACTTGCCCCTAGACCTCCCATGCCACTATTTCCCGGTTTAGAGAGTCCAAACACCAATCAAGCACCTAATTTGACTCCTCCCACCCCTAGAAATCGAGTTCAAATGAAGCTTCCACTTCATCTCCAAGTGCCCCAAATGAGCTTCAAGAATTCATGAAGCAATTGCAAAACCTAGGCAATGAGCTGGTTACCCTCAAAAGGCAAGAGGCCTAAGGTTTTAGACCTTCTTATCAACCCCAAGCTCAGCCTAACAGCAGCCATACTAACCACAAAGGCCTCTTAATCCAGCTGCAAATATAAATCAAACAAGGCCTCCCGCTGCCAATAGACCATTTCAGCCCTATAATCCAAATGCCATATCTCGCCTCTAAGGCCATTGGTGCCAACACAAAACAACATTGCCCAGAGTATGATTGGTGTTTTCCATGCAATGAACCACATAACCAATCCATGTTCTTCAATGGTGCTTTGAATCAAGCATTAATGGTGACAACTACTGGTGTGGAGGGTGAGGACAGTCAAGGAAATAGTCAACAACAAGAAACATTCCAACAACAATCAGCCCCAAATGACACCGCATTGGTAAATTGGCAAGAAGAGGATTTTTGTGGCATGAATCAGGCAGTTTCTCAAGGTGTGGCTGCCAACACAAGGTCAAAAAGGAGGAATTTGGGTGAAGAACAGCCATTAGCCCTAACCAATCCACAACCTTCCATGGCTCCACAAATGGTTGGCAAGAAAATTCCAATTTCAAATGCACAAGGGTAGTCAAGAACAGTCCCTAGGCCAACTCAAATGCCAGTTGTTGCTGCCCACATGCAAGGAGTAAATGTACAAACCAAGGGGCAGAAGAGGGATGATTCATCTCCATTCAGTATCATTGATCAAATGAAGAAGACAAATGTTAATATATCAATGTGGGAATCCCTATCCATTCCAGGCCAAAGAGATCTGCTACAAGCTGCCATGAAGGATTGGTCAACTTCAAATCAACAGGTCCAAAGGCAAGAGAAAGTGCTTACAAATGCTACCCAGCCTGAAGGAAACCATGGAGGATAGCAAGGTAAAATGTTGAAACCCCCTCCTTTCTATGTTTCATTAATCATTGGAAGTCAGCTAGTGCACAATTGCATGATAGACTCCGGGGCAAGTAGCTCGGTAATGCCTAAACAAATAGCTGATCAGCTAGGGCTCCAATATGAAACAATATCCAAAGGGGTAGTGCAACTAGATGGGATAGTAGTAGCAACAGTTGGAGTGATTAAAAACTTGAGTCTTACCTTGCATGCATGTCCAAATGTTGTTGTTTTACAAGATGTATCAGTCATAGACCTTCCACCACTCTTTGCCCTTTGCTTGTCAAGGGACTTCACAGCCAAGATTGGGGGATATTTTTCTACTGATTGGTCGCACATGCTGTTCAGAACAAGGTATGGAACCAAAGATACAATCAAGTCAGAACCTATTCCAAACTTCCATATTGAGCCTACACTCCAAGTCGATTAATGCCAATTGCTTAGCATTTGATCAAGAAGACCACCCAAGCAACCGATGAGGCTGACACCAAGGTTGGAAGCATCCCGGATCTAACTCTTGATGAATGGGAAAACAAGATACACACATTTGATCCTTATCAAGAAGTGGAAGAATTTGAGCTAGGGGTCTATTGCATACATGAAGAAAATCAGCAATTTCCTAGCATCACCAAGCCAAACCACAAAGATGACAATGAGGTATGGCAGCTGGCTGGTTTTGATGGATCAAGGAGTAGACAAGGTGCGAAGGTGGAGCTATGCTTGTTTCACCTCAAGGAATAAAGTATTATTCAGCTTTTAGATTTCAGTTTGCATGCTCGAATAACACTGTTGAATATGAAACCTTGGTGCAAGGGATGCATTGGGCAATAAAGAGAGAAATAAAGAACTTGCAAGTCTTTGGTGACAGTGAATTGATTGTAAATCAGGTCAAGGGACAGACATGCTACCAAGAATGATCTTCTCAAGTGCTACAAGAATAGGGTGTGGGACCTCATGGAAGATTTTGAGGGTTTTGGCATCAAATCCATTCCTAGGAAAGAGAATCAAGCTGCTGACAGGCTTGCAGCAGTAGGGGCAGCCTTTGACATTGTGGAAAGCATTCAACAAGACAAGGTATAGCCAAACATCCACATGATTGTGAGGCCTTCAGTGCCGGATAACAATGTTAGTTGGCAAGTGTTTGAGAATGACCAGCAAATCATCCATTTCTTGCAAGAAGAAGCTGAGTTCTCAGCTAAGAATCAAGAAAAGTTGGAACAACAGTATGGTGACCAGGTGGTACAGCTAAGAACTAACAAGCTACCCAAGGGACTTATCACTTTGGAGTCCATTTTTAACCCCAATGATCAGTTTAGAAAGGAGAAAGAAAACATTCAGGTCAAGAGAGAGGATTCAGTATCCATCTTGGTAGAAGAGAATGACCATTACAAATTGGAAGGATGACAACTGAACAAGAAAGGTATGAGTTCATACAGTTGTGTCAAGAGTTCCCTAATGTGTTTTCTTGGAGCTATGAAGACTTGAAAGGTTTCAATCCCAACTTAGCTCAGCATACCATCGAATTGGATCCAAATACTAAGCCTGTCAGGCAGAAACAAAGACCAGTCAATCCACACATGGAGCCTCTCATGAGGAAAGAATTGGACAAGCTGATTGAGTCAAGGATCATATTCCCAATCAAGCATTCTAGTTGGGTTGCCAACTTAGTTCCAGTCAGAAAGAAGAGTGGAGAGATCAGATTGTGTGTTGACTTCAGAGACTTGAATAGAGCCTCTCTCAAGGACCATTACCCACTCCCTTCCATGGAGCAAATCTTGCAAGTTGTGGCTGGCTCGAGAGGTTTTCACTACTTGATGGCTACTCAAGCTACAATCAGATTATGGTGAAGGAAGAAGATCAGTTCAAGATAGCCTTCACAACCAAATGGGAAACTTTTTCATACAGGAAGATGCCATTTGGGCTGTCCAACACTGGTGCTACCTTCCAAAGGGAAATGGACATGGCATTCAAAGTTTTGATTAACAACGTGGTGCTGATTTACCATGATGATATCACTGTTTTTTCCAAAAATGCAGCAGACCACCTCTCTCATTTGAGACAAGTCTTCATGAGGTGCAGGAGATTTGGAGTGTCTTTGAATCCTAAGAAGTGTATCTTTCTTGCACATGAAGGAAAGCTCCTTGGCCATATTTTCTCCAAAGAAGGATTAGCAATTGACCCAGAGAGGGTTGAAGCCATAAGAGCACTACCATTGCCAAGCCACAAGAAAGCCCTTCAAAGTTTCTTGGGAAGGATAAACTTTGTTCGGAGGTTTGTCCTAGATTTCGCAGCCCTTGTCAAGCCCATCACCAAAATGTTAAAGAAAAGCATGGCTTTCAAGTGGATAGCAGAAGGCAAGGAGAGTTTTGAAGCAATCAAAGAAGCCATCTCTCGTGCACAAACTCTCATCAACCCAAACTTCTCCAATTATTTCATCCTCTATGCATTTGGAGGTAATGACACTATTTCTTCCATTTTGGTACATCGAGCAAGGAGAATGATGAGCAGCCAATTACCTTCTTCAACCGGAGCCTAGATGACTATGAGGTGAGATACTCTTTTATTAAGAAGCATGTACTTGCAGTAATCAGAAGCTTGAATAAATTCAAGCATTTAATCTCAAACAACAAGGTCCAGTTGCTGGTCTCACATGTTGGGGTTAAGGACTTCCTCCTTAACAAGGATTTGAATGAGAAAAGGGTAGGTTGGATCACCCGCATCATGGAGTATGACATTGAGATCAAGATCACCAAGCTGGTAAGAGGGAAAGGATTGTGTGAGTAGCTGGTTTTGGGGAAGCAAAGAGAAGTATGCAATGAAGAAGAGGTTGTTTTGTGATCAGACAGCCATGAGCCAAGTGGCAATCAAGAAGAAGACAATGCTGCCCCCACTCCTTGCTGGACCCAAGGCATTATACACTTCCTAGGCACAGGCCTATGCCCTCCGGAGATGAACAAGACCCAAAGGAGACACTTCAGATTGCAGGCTGTCTCGTATGCCATTGTTGATGGAGTTTTGTTCAAGAAAGATGTGAATGGAGTGCTGTTGAGATGCATTAGCACAAATCATATTCAAAGGGTGTTGGAAGAGTTCCATGGTGGACCAACTGGTGGTCATTTTGCACCAAGAGTGACAGCTCTAAAAATCATGAAGGCTGGTTATTATTGGCCTAAAATCTTCAATGATTGCTATGCATGGATCAAGAGGTGTAAGAATTGTGCATTCTTCACAGGACAAGAGAGACTTGCTGCCCTTCCATTACATCCAATCTCAGTTGACCAGCCATTCATGCAATGGGGTTTGGATTTCATTGGAGTCATTAATCCCAATTCAAGCCAAGGGCACAAATGGATTTTGACAGCCACAGACTACTTCACCAAATGGACAAAAGCAGTAGCACTCAAAGAGGCAAATGAGTATAGCATCTTAGACTTTTATGAAGGTATAACAACCATATTTGGTGTACTGCTACAATAATATTTGATAATGCGTTGGCATTCATTGGATCTAAGGTGACTGAGTGGGCTGTCAAGAACGGTATCTACCTAAGCACTTCATCAAACTATTACCCTCAAGGTAATGGCCAGGCCGAGTCTACAAACAAGAACTTGTTGAGGATCATTAGGAGGACTCTTGACGAGAATCAGAGGTCTTGGCATACCAAACTGAAATCAGCCTTATGGGCTGATAGGATAACTCTCCATTCAGGCTTATCTATGGAAGAGAAGCAATCTTTCCCATGTCACTTGAGTTGCCAACATTGGAACTCATGAAGCAGCTGGAGTTGCTAGAGTTTGAGCCCGTGGAGGTGAGGTATGCAGAGTTGATGGAGCTGCAAGAGATCAGAAATCAGGCATCCCAAGCAATGGAAAAGGATCAAGCATTGATCAAAAAGACCTTTGATAGGAAGGCCAAGGATAGATCTTTTCAGATCGGAGATCTAGTTTTGAAATGGGATGTGGATAGAGCAAAACCGGGAAGGCATTCAAAATTTGATGCCATTTGGAGTGGCCCATACATGGTCACGAAGTGCAAGAACAATAATGCTTTCCAATTGGCCTCATTGGATGGTGAAGAACTACAGATTCCAGTAAATGGAATCTATCTCAAACATTGCTACTAAAAAGGAAAAGGTTTACCCTTGTAAATATTATCCTAGATTTCAATTCCTCCAAGTGCTTGTGCACATTGTTTTGTTGTAGGTTAGTTTTGTCTTCCCTAAGTGCTTTGGCACAGCTTGCTGTCCATGGAGATGTTTTACAGTCCTCGCTCCCATCAGGTGATATTCCATCTTCCTCCTTACACATTCTAAGTCATTTGGGGTTCTAAACAGAATATATGATGACTCCATGCCTAATGGACTGCTTCAGGCAACTGGTATCTTCTACCTAGCAGGCAGGTGACCCCGCTGAGTCGCCAAAATTGTTATCCAAAATTCACCCCAGGGTAATTTTGATAACATGCATCAGAATACTCAAGTCCCATGCAAATAGATTGATTCAAGGCAAAAAATCATGTTTCTGGGGATCCCTCGGCTTTTTTCTAACTCTCATGTCCAACAAGAAAAGAGTAAGTTCTAAAAAAGGGTAAAAAAGTTGTAAAAAATAAGCTTGGGCAGGAAAAATCATGAAAATCGGCTAAGTCCTAGTCCAGATAGTCTGGGACAGTTAGGACGTCGGGGTGTGAATCGGCTGAAAGCCTCCGTGGGCGATTTTGCAAAGGACGATTGGGACATCGGGACGCGGGGACGTGGAAGGGCCGAATCGGTCAAGGTGAGAAAATCGACTAATTGTTGTGCAGATAAGGTTGGGACATCGGGCCATAAGGACGTGGAAAGGTGAAGTGGCCGCAAAGGGGACAAGGAATCCCATTTCGGGTGGTTCGAAGAATTTTCCTAGATGCATTGGGACAGTTGGAACAAAGGGATGCATGGGACGTGGAAAGCCGAAGGAGCCGAGAGCCAATCAAATCTTACCACGTGTCTTCAACGCAAAAGGGGACAGGGAAGCCCAAATCGGGTGGATCGAAGAAATTTGTCCCAGATAGTTTGGGACATCTGGGCCAAAAATACACGAGGGACGCGAAGACCCAGAAAAGCCAACAACAAATCAGAATGTGACACGTGTCTTCGTGGATCAGAGTGGCGGAGGAGAGGGTAAGATTTTTACTTAATGTTTTTCCGAGTTTCCAAAGACGAAGTTTGGAGGATTGGCCCGAGCCAATAGAAACAGGACACATGTCCTAAGGAGAAGGGGAGTGCGGAGCTCGGGGAGGACTTAGAGAATTTGGTAAAAGTTTTAGCCAAAAAACTAAAAGGTAAAGGATGACCCGTGCCCTGTCCTCCAACCAGATCATGCCACGTGTCCCAAGTGGCGGGGGCACGGGGAAAAAATGGAAAATTTCCCAAAGTGATAAAAACATCAAAATTTCAAAGGGAAACCCATGGAAAGGTGGAGGAGAGAGAATTATGTGGCCAATCAGTGCCTGACACGTGTCATCCAGGTGGCAGAGCGCGGGAAAAATTTAAATATTTGTTTTGGCTTTTTTGCCCTAAATCTTCAGACCCCCATATCTTTTGATCCAGAGCTCGGATTTTCACGTTCTTTATATCAATGGAAAGCTAGTGAAATTATCTACATGATTCCAAGGTCAATATTGAATTTTGGTTTATTATGGAGAGATAAAGTTAAGAAATGTCTCTGACGCGTGATAATGTCCGAATCGGCGTTCAATGACCACCTTTAATGCAATGACGGTTCCACCGTTTCGCTAGCATACCCACCGTTTTGCTAGGATCTGCCATTTCTACCATAATGAAATGAGTTAAATGCAATCCAAAAGTGGTTATGGTAGATTCAACCTTCCTCTCTCTTCCCTCTCTCATTCTTCTTATATATTGTAAAGAGGGGTTCTTTCAAAAGGTGGAACATTTTCTGTTTTGCTCCTCCCTTCTTCTCTTTATCAGGTGAATTTCTGGAGTTCAAACCTCCCATTTGAAATTGTAATGTGACTCTGCCTCTTGGCTTTTTGTAGTGTATTGTATCAATCCTTGGAGCAAGTAATACATGTCTGTGGATGATTCTCAACCCTCTTTGTATTCATTTGCATCTTCCTAGTCTTTCACTACAAATTTTGTTATCTGTGCATGACCTTGCATCACATTTAAATGGTCTATGTTTATTAGCAAGATAGGTGTTCTTCATTCCTCGGTGCATCACCTCTATTAGCTTAGGTTTATTTTTATGCATCTTCTTACCTGTGTCCTGGTAAGATTAGATTAGGTTTTGAGTAAAACCTCGCATTTTTGTGTGCATCCAAACAGAGGAATAGGAATCAACCTTCTCTAGATAATCCTTTCTCACCTTTACAAGTCCCACACTTGGAGAAAGGATTCCATGTTGTGCAATCACACCGGATGCCCTGTATGATCAACCTAGAAATCTTATCAACATCCGAAGTCTTTGTGATTTTGACCCAACAATAAATAATCATAGCACAAGGAGTTCCCAGTGAAGAATTATCACAAGGTCGGATTGGTGATGACATTTTGGTTCCGCTTAGGACCATTCCTCGTTAGTGGATATTCGGAGAGATATTCCCACTTAGTCAAAAATCAATTGGAGGGTAACCTTGTTTTTTTACCGTGCATAGTAGTTACCATGCTAAAGTCATTTTTGCCATGAATAGTAGTTACCATGGTAAAGTCATTTTTTGTGAATAGTATTTACCATGATAAATTCACTTTTTACCATGAATAGTATTTACCGCAAAGAACTTCACTTTTTTGTGAATAGTGTTTACAACAAGAAAGTCGGTTTTTTACCGTAGTAAAGCAAGTTTTACCATCGTTTACCGTGGTCATTTCTATTTTCTACTATAGTGATTTCAATTATTTGTGTACATAAGTCTTGTTGATTGTACTTGTGGGTTGGTATTTCACTGTGGTTACTTTTGAAAATGGGGAAGATTCCTATTTTTTCAGCCCAATCTAATGAAGATGCTTCCTCTTTCATTCAAGAGTTTAAACAATCTTGTATTTGTAATGGCCTTATAAGAAGGGAACAATGGACTAAATTTTTTCCTACCTTTTTAGATGGTTACGCCCTTAAGTGGTTTTGAAACAATAGGTGATAATGTGAAAAACTCATGGGAATTATTAACTGAAATTTTTCTTGAAGAATTTGGTGAACAACAGAGATATATGGATCTCATGATCAATATCACAAAGTTATCCCAAGGAGAGAAGGAGAAGATAAAGGATTATCATGCTCGTGTTCTAGAGCTAAGGAGGAAGCTCGATGCCCAGATCTAGAAGGAAGGATTAGCGGATGGGTTGATGAATGGCGTGGATAATCTCCTATGTAAGCACTTCATTCTTGGGATGAAGCTAGAGATCAGACAACGAGTGAAGTATGACCGCCCAGCTACCATTGAACAAGTAAAGGAGATTGCAAGAAGGTAAGAAGAAAGCATGGAAGAGGAGCCCAAAGAAATTGTTGCTAAAGTAGAGCCTACACCAACACCTTTGGTCCAGAATCCACAACCACTCTCGGTGAGCACAAATCTTTCTCCTAGTACATCTATTGAGTATGAAGATCTGCTCAAAAAGATGGGTTAGTTAACTATTAATCTTCTTCAAGGAAAAGAATTTAGTTCTCAGGGAGGAGATAGAGGTCCAAAAATAAATATTTCTGAAGTTGTATGTTATGGTTGTTATAAAAAGGGTCATTATAAGTATAATTGTCCAGATAGAGCTTCTACATCTGGTAAAGGAGATAATGATAAAGGAAAAGCACCTGTGAATTCTTTTGATGTAGTAGATAAGATCGAAATAATGAAGTATATGTGTTTGTAACAAAAAGAAAGAAAGAAAAAGATAATCAAGATGGAAATGATCCTAAGAAGATGAAAGGAGAAACTAGTAAGAAACATAGGAGAAGAAAGTTGGGTGTGCAGGATTTTCTTGATTTCACAGGGGCAAGGACCATACTCCATCTTGGAAGATCTGTCCAAAAGGCTTGCAAATATTACATATGGTCAACTCTTGGCTATGTCTTCTGAGAAGAGGAGGGAGCTACGAAGTGGACTCAATGCTTGACGAAGGAAAGAGGTTGAGGTCCTTGTTTTGGAGGCAGAGGTGGATCCCTATGCTCCACAAGCTGAGGTATTATGTAATGGTATTTCAATTCATGATGTCTTAGTTGATGGAAGTGCTGCAGTAATGTAATGACCGAGTCCAGTAATGAATATGTTGTGTTTAAAATTGATCGCCCTTCAACATTTATGTTAAGGTTATTAAATAAGGGAAAAACTAAACCAAGAGGTGTAGTTTCAAATGTGGCAATATCTGTTATGGGTGTTGTATATGTGGTAGACTTTCAGGTGATGAAAAATGGTATTGTTGCGTACCCAATGTTGCTAGGAAGACCATAGCTAAGGAGAGTTCATGCAAGAAACTACTGGAATGAAGGTTTCATGACACTTAGACGTGGTAGAGAGAGGGTGAAGATAAACATGATCCCTCGACATCATAAGGCAAAACTTGTGGATTCAAGTGATGAAACTGATGATTGGACATCCTCTGATTACTCTAGTACCAGTGAAGTGGACACTAAAGATGAAGAAAGTGAGGTTGATGTTTTAGTCATGGATATCCTTCTAGTCACACCAACTCATGACCCCATAAAATTATCTCGAAGAAGTTGATGATCGTCTCCAAAAATAAAGATTGGTGATGCTTTGTGATGGAGAGAGAAGGAATCCTACCTCCGGCTCTCTTTCAAAGGTACATACACATATTCACTTTTGATTACAAGGAACTCGCCAAGTAAGTTGGGTAGAACATTCTATGAGAGTGGTAGATGGTGCTAAGCCTATAAAGTAAGTGCCATATAGAATGAATCCTAATTTTTCCAAGGCGTAAAAGAAGAAATAGATAAGTTTCTTGATGTAGGATTCATATTTTGTGGAGAATTTAGAATGGGTTTCTCCCATTATGATCTCAATAAAAAATAATGGGAAGCTACGCATTTGTGTTGATTACAGGAAGCTCAATAAGGCAACAAAGAAGGATCATTACCCTCTTCCATTCTCAGATCAGATCTTGGATGAAGTAGCTGGCCAGGAGTGTTATAGTTTTGCTAATGGATATAGCGGATACAACCAAGTCTCGTATAACGGAGAAAGATCAGCTGAAGACCACGTTCACCACTCCTTGGGGAACGTTTGCTTATAGAGTTATGCCTTTTGGGTTGTGTAATGCTCCAGCAACATTCCAGCGTTTGATGAATAGGGTGTTCGAACCCTACATTGGGAACTTCATCAGAGTATTTCTGGATGATTTTTACATCTATGGGAGCAAGATGGACCACCTGCACTAGATGGAGACAACATTTCAAAGGTTAGATGAAGCACAAGCCTCACTAAACCCTACAAAGTGTGTCTTTGGATGTTCTAAAGGTATTTTGTTAGGGCATGTTGTATCCAGAGATGGTATTGGTGCGATCCGATAAAGTTTCAAAATAAAAGATTTACCATTTCCTATGAATAGAAGTAAGTTGAGATCATTTTTAGGCCATGTGGGTTACTATAGAAGGTTCATCAAGAATTTCTCAAAGATTGCATGACCACTAACCCATTCTTGAAGAAGGATGTTACTTATGAACCAGAAATAAGGCGCATGAAGCTTTTGGACAAGCGAAGGAAGCCCTAGTGTCTTCACTGTTTTAAAGAATCCAGATTGAGCAAACCATTCATTGTGTACACCGATGCCTCGAGATGCAGCACTAGGAATTACTTTGAGCCAAAAGGATGAAAATGGGAATGAAAATCCAATTTACTTTGGGAGCGAGACAAATGAGAAGTGCTTGAGGTAAATTATATCAGAATCGAAAAAGAGGCTCTAGCTATCATTTTTGTTGTAAAGAAGTTTAGAAATTACTTGCTAGGGTAGAAATTTATAGTTGTAATAGATCATCAGGCTCTAAAATATATTGTCAATAAGCCTAACCCATCAGGGAGGATAGCAAGATGGATAATTTTTCTACAAGAATTTGAATTTGATATTATAGATAGGCCAGGAAAGAAGCATGTCAATGCAGATGCACTCTCTCGAGCCTATGATGGTTTAGGATCATCTTGTGATGATGATGATTTCCCGATGTAGCATTGTTATCCCTTGACACAATCCCTAGTGAATACATAGATATTTAGAATTATCTGAATGAATTCAAGTTTCCTGATGGTGCCAATGCAAAGACTAAGAGAAAGATTACTCAAGCCAGTCGTCCATATTCTATTCTGCATGGAGTATTATTTCGAATAGGACCTGATGGACAGTACAAGAGGGTAGTTGGATGTGATCAAGGGAAGGAGCTGCTAGAAGAATTCCACAATGGTACATGTGGAGGGCACTTCTTTGGACAACTTACAACAAGAAGGATCTTGGATGCAGGTTATCACTGGCCCACTCTTTTTAAAGATTGTTATAATTATTGTAAGACATGTGATATTTTTCAAACACATGGTAATCGTAAGACTTCATCAGCTCCATTATGCCCTATTCTTCCACTTGGTCCCTTTGAAAAGTGGGGAATAGACATTATAGGTTCACTTCCAACTACCTCACGCCAAAATAAGTATATTGTAGTTACCATGATTATTTAACCAAGTGGGTTGAAGCTAGGCCATTGAAAACAACTTCCATGGATGAAGTGGCAAGGTTCATATATGAACGCATTATCACCAGATTTGGTTGTCCATTAGAAATTGTAACAGATCAAGGAAGCCACTTCATTAATGAGGTGGTAAAAGCCCTAGTCAATAAGTTTTCTATTAAGCACAGGAAGGCAACAACATACAAGCCAAGCACAAATAGACAGGTGGAACGAACAAATTTTGTGTTGTGTCAAATTCTAGCAAAAGATGCAGCCTTGCAGGTACATAAATGGGATAAGAGGATTCATGCAACATTGTGGGCATATAGGGCAACATCAAAGTCAGCAACAGGATACTCCCCATTTCAGTTGGCTTATGGCATTGATCCAGTTCTTCCTATTGAGTTTGATATTCCCACGGTCAGAGTTATGGAAAATAAAAGGATGGATGAAAGTGATTCAGTAAAAGAAAGGTTGGTACATCTTCATTTGCTAGAGGAAATGAGGGAAATAGCTAAGGATACAAGCTATAAGAAGAAAATGAAGCAGAAGGAATACTTTGATCAAAAGATCCATTGGTCTCCATTTCATGTGAATGACTTGGTTCTAGTATATGATTCTAGATACAAAAAAAAGAAGACAGAGAAAATTTCTTCCAAAATGGATGGGGCCCTACAAAATAGCAGTTGTGCATGAAAATGGTACGTACCGACTGGAGGAATTGGATGGCACTCCCATTACGAAATGGGTCAACCACGACAAGTTGAATATTTTCCAAGCACCAGAATAGTCTACTCCGAGGACGGAGTAGAAGCTAGGAAGGGGGAAGATGTCGACACTAAAATTTTCCTTCGTAATTTCTATTTCATTAATGTATGTATTAGGAATAGGATGTTGTTAAGTATAATTAGTAGTAGCGTCTGATAGAAGATAACGGCACTGCCAATACGACGCCGCCAATAATGTATAGTACGGCAATAGTCAAAAGTACAATAGGAATGTTGTGGTAAAAAGTAAATAGTTGTCGTAAGTGGTCCAGTAATGTTAAAATGTCAAAGTTGGGGTAAGTAGAGAAGTAGGGTCTACATGATTAGGAATTAGAAATATTATATTGGTAATAAGGACAAGGAGTGAGGTCATAAATATTTTGTGTATTTTATTTGTAAAAAGTCTAAAAATGTGGAACCCATGTGAAATGATAAGGTTTATCTTATCTTAAAAGATAAGCTTACATGTACAGATAAGAGTTAAGGTATGGAATATGATTCGTCAAAGTGGATTTCTGATCATATCTTACATGATAAGATGGATAAGCTTGGAAGTTCTATAAATAAAGAGACCACCCCCTCATTTAGCATAGAAGGAAGTAGTGAGAAATATTGTATGAGTAAGTGTGTAAAGGAAGCCATCAGTTTAAAGGTGTGTTGAAGAAGCCATTAAGAGGTGTAATTGTGAAGTTTCTCCCATAGTATTGGTGGAAGGAAATTGAAGTCAATAACACTTGAAGTACCTCATGGGTGAGATTGTAACAATTTATTGCTAATATTATAATTTACTCTAATATTTCAAATTTATCATCATTCGTTTTTATCGGTCTCATGGTATTCTTGTGTTATGTTTGTTGTTGTGTTTACTGATTACATCCACCAAACTAAAGGTTGTGGATTAGTAAATAATCATAGCACGAGGAGTTCCCGGTGAAGAATTATCACAAAGTGCCGAATTGGTGATGACAGTCCCAATCACTATTATAGTAATCTGTGTTATAAGATAAGTCCTCATCATCATAAATGTTCTCAAGCTCAGAAGCATCATCAAGTACAAGTGAATTTGATGAATAATTTGAAGGAGTGACAAAGTGAGAGAAGGAATATAGTTATGTATGATGATCAACTAAACCCACTACAATTATAGTGTATCTCGTGTAACTCTCTAACATATACTGAATCTAGAGTGAACTCAACCCGCATGCCCTAACCAAGGTGAGTAATTTGATAGATTGATAGGAGATTAGTTGATAGTGATGGAATACTTAGAACATTATTAAATGTTCCACCACTCACTTCAAAAAAACCTCTCCCAAAAACCATAGTAGAAGTGTCATTACCCAGTCATATAGTAGATATGTCACATGGCTCCAATGAAGTGAACTTGATTTGTGACGAAGCCATATCATGTGATGCACCAAAAATCAATAACGCATGTAGAAGTTGGAGGTAAAACTACAACTAGAGCTCTCCCATTTATATCCTCCTTTCTCGATTCTTTCTCTTCCCCTTGTCCATTGTCATTTTCCTTGGAAGATTTGTAAGTAGATGAATATGATTTGATATACTTAGGTACACTTATGTTGTTCTTATCGAGAAGACTCATAAGGAGGTCAAAATGCTTCTTTAAACATTTACTTTCATCATGCCTACTTGTGAAATACCCACATTTGATCTTCTCTTTCTTATGCTTAACACTGGAAGAGGAAGTGCTGGAATTTGGTTTGGTGGTGGGTTAATCCTTCTTGTTCTCATGATCCTTTTTTTTGTATTTCTTCTCTTTTAAAGCATTCTATATGTCATTCCCCATACATAGAACATGTCATTGTGTGGAATTTGGTACACCTATTTGAATCGGTTTATATTGTTCCTGAGTCAAGTCAACAACAAACTCATTAAAGGAGGGCATTTTCCATTGTGATCCAAGTGCCCTTTTGGTTGCATGGAAGGTAGAGACAAAAATATAATATTCGGGACCTAGTTTGATGATTTAAGAAAGAACAGTTGTGAGTCCTTTTTGTAAATTTAACATCCTTTCAATTGCATTATCATAAATTTAAAATTAGTGAATTAGTCCTAAAGTGTGTCAAAATTTCTAGGACTAAGACTAATCAACTCATTTTCTAGTTCATGTCCTCTCATTTCATCTTGTTTCCCAAAGAGTTTTTCTAAGGTGTTCCATACATCCTTGGGTGTTTTGGAAATAGTTATATGAAAGCATAGATCCGGTGAGACATAAAATAAAATAAAAACCATAGGATTTATCACACTTGTCAAATCATTTCTCTCTATCTACAAAGAATTTCGATTCGGTTTGCATGAAACCCATAGTTATCTTGTAGATCTTCTTGTTTCACAAAGTGAGTGACATGGAATTGTTCCATTCACAATAGTTGAAGGAAGTAAGAAAAGTGTTGATCAGATAAAACACTTAGCAGAACTCACACACAGAGTCTACGCGGAAAAAAAGATGGGATCAAAGGCGCAAAGGAATAGGAAGGTGTCGCGCGTGGAGGTGTAGAGTTAGAATTTCGAGACTTATCGATTTTGTAGATCAAGTCTATTTTCAGAGGCTGGCGTGTGGAACACACAAAGCGATGCCGAGACTTGCGCACCATGCTTTGTCTATATTTCGAGGATCATATCGAAGCACTCTTGCATGGAAGTAATCCAAGAATAGATTCATCACTCTAGTTAACTATAAGTGATCTATAGATAGCATACTTACATGTATGGCTATAATTGTAAATGACGCATGGCTATTATTAGCGTGTGACCTATTTTTGGCATAGTTAGCGGTGAAGGGAAAGTTCCCCACCCTATATATATATATATATATATATATATAGTAGATGAATCACCTAGTTGATATACCGTGTTGAAGGGTTAGAGATTCATGAGTGCATGAGACTGGATAATTGTAACAGATCCATGCGCGCATGACTATTATTGTATCAAGCATCTGTATTGTTGTCATGTTTAATATTTGAAGAATATTGGCCGAACCAAAGTGTCTTATATGTGTTATCATTGCATGCTATTGATTTCTTGATGATTTCATTAATGTATGTATTAAGAATAGGATGTTGTTAAGTATAATTAGTAGTAGCGTCCGATAGAAGATAACAAAGGTCTTTGCCAAGACGATGCCGCCAATAATGTATAGTACGGAAATAATCAAAATTACAATAGGAATGTTGTGGTAAAAAGTAAATAGCTTTCGTAAGTGGTCTAGTAATGTTAAAATTTCAAAGTTGGGGTAAGTAGAGAAGTAGGGTCTACATGATTAGGAATTAGAAATATTATATTGGTAATAAGGACAAGGAGTGAGGTCATAAATATTTTGTGTATTTTATTTGTAAAAATTCCAAAAATGTGGAACCCATGTGAAATGATAAGGTTTATCTTATCTTAAAAGATAAGCTTACATGTACAGATAAGAGTTAAGGTATGGAATATGATTCGTCAAAGTGGATTTATTATCCTATCTTACAAATAAGATGGATAAGCCTGGAAGTTCTATAAATAAAGAGGCCACCCCCTCATTTAGCATAGAAGGAAGTAGTGAGAAATATCGTATAAGTAAGTGTGTAAAGGAAGCCGTTAGTTTAAAGGTGTGTTGAAGAAGCCATTAAGAGGTGTAATTGTGAAGTTTCTCCCATAGTATTGGTGGAAGGCAAGTGAATTCAATAACACTTGAAGTACCTCATGGGTGAGATTGTAACAATTTCATGCTAATATTATAATTTACTCTGATATTTTAGATTTATCATCATTCCTTTTTATCATAGTCTATGGTATTCTTGTGTTATGTTTTTTGTTGTGTTTCCAGATTACATCCACCAAACTAAAGGCTGTGCATTAGTAAATAATCATAGCACGAGGAGTTCCCGGTGAAGAATTATCACAAGATCGGATTGGTGATGACGGGGACGTTAAAAGTTCCTTCCTTAATGGAGATTTACAAGAAGAAGTCTATATGACTCAACTTTGATGGATATGTTGTGCACGGTTAAGAATCAAAGGTATGTAGACTCGGGAAATCTCTGTATGCCCTTAAACAGCACCCCCTGCATGGTACATCAAGATTGATGAGCATCTCATACAACATGGATTTGTTAGAAATCCATATGACCCCAATCTATACCTCAAAAGCAAGGGGGAGATTTTCATTGTCATTGTCTATGTCGACAATCTAGTCATCAGGGATGACCTATGCAACGAAGAAAGATCTTCATCGATCGCTCGACATGACCGATATCGGGTTGATGCATTATTGTCTTGGATTAGAAATATGGCAAAAAGAGAATCACATCTTTGTTTCTCAAATGAAATATACCAAGATGATGCTCGAGAAATTCGAGGATGATGGATTTCACACCAATTGCTACACCTATGGAAAATAGATTGTAGTTATCTCATTTAGTTCCATCTTCTAAGGTAAGTTCCACTCTCTATTAGCGAGTTGATTAGGAGTCTCATTTACGACCTACACTAGACCAAATATCGGCTTTGCAAGTAATCTATCTATTAAGGTTCATGCAGGAACCCAAAGTTTTTCATTAGAAAGCAACAAGCTGTATCTTGAGATATCTCAAAGGATCAATGGATCTTGGTCTAGAATATAAGAAGAACGACAAATTCTTCTTGTCAGGATATTCGGATTCAGATCATGCAAGAAATATTGATGACAGAAAATCCACTTTAGGATTTGTATTTTTATGGGATTTGGACCAATATCACGAGGAAGTAAGAAACAACACTTTGTTTCTCAATCTTCCACAAAAGCTAAGTATCATTCTGTAGGAGAAGTTTTCTGTGAAGTTATTTGGCTACATCGCATACTAGAAGGAATTGGAATACCATAGGACAAACCGATCACCATGTATGTTGACAATGAAGGTGTTCTCAAACTTGTTCACAATCCAAAGTGTTTCATGAAAGAACAAAGCACATTGAGGTATAGGTTCATTTCATATGTGAGCATGTGTTGAAGCACAACATCTAGCTTCAATTTTTTCCAACAAAGTTGAACAACAAGTAGATATCTTCATGAAGTCACTTGCACATGACAAGTTTGAGTTGTTCAGAGAATTCCTCTCCTCATCCCTTGAGACAATGCACAATTAAGGGGGGGAATGTTAGGATAATTAATTATGCATTTTATAATTAATTATTTAACTATTGTTATTAATTAATTATTATTGTTATATGGTTTTTAAACCATATTTGTCTTATTCCATAGTCGTAGGATTATTTGTTGCATAGTTGCAACTTATCATTTGTTTGTATTAAATTAATTGTTGCTTCCTAGGATGTATTTTGGAAGTCTGTTATAATTTCAGTTGTACTTGTGCAACCTTTATTTTATTTTATTTTTGTACCTTTAGTTGTACTGTGAAACTACAATTAGAGGAAATTGAAGTTCCATAAGAGTAGAAAATATTAAGGACTATGGATATATTGGGGTGGTAATTCAACATTCATAAGAAAAATTATATATAGTAATGGATGATTGGAGGAATTGTAAGAAGGTAAGAAACCCAAACTAATTATATGGTGCACATAGTTTAGGGGAAAAGACATCACAAAATTGAATGTACCAAAAATCATACAGATGAAAGAGGAGAATACTATGAATTATATAGGTTATGGGGACATCCACAACGAAAATGTCATTTGATAAAACATTATGTATGTTAGCCACAAAACATAGTCTGCACTTTTAAAAATAAACCATGTACAAGGCTAAGGATTGTAGGCCATTAATGGAATTGAAACAATAAGACATAAGAAATGTATTCACATCCCAAATGTAATTATCCATAAAGCACAAATAGTTATCTCGGAGATAGAAATGGATGTTTCTCTTGACCGAGTGAACACCGGGATCCTCCATCACCTCAATCAAGAAAATGGTGGACCCCATATTCTCCACAACATAGTATGAGTTAGGATCTACCTTATCTACAAAATAATATAGGTTTGGCACCTCCTTCTCCTCTCTAATTACCTATATCTAGTACACCTCCACTACAATATTCTTATGGAGGATATTAAATCCAAAATCAAGGCTGGAATGCCTCACATAGACCATATGATACACAACAAGAAATATATTAAGGTGGTTACCAGTAAATGAGTATAGAACCTTGATCTTAGAGACAAGGAGTATTGTGGTACCTTTATATAAAATTAAATCCCATTACATGGAACTGTCCTTCAAATCTAGAGTGGGAAGTATTTTTACATATTATAGGTTGTAAGTGCAAGCATAATAAAAATATTTCCCTATATTGGATAAGAAAAGGAAATAAAATTAATTCTGAAATGTCAAGATTATTAATGTGGTGTCCAGAGACACTAGAAGTATCCAAGCTATCACAATATCTCAAAGGACGGAGCAAATCTTGGAACGCGTGGAGATTCCTATTGATTTCTAAGTCCAATTACATATAATGACAAGTATCCGATCCATAAAAATATGAATAACCATTTTAAGAAGCTAATGGATTACTTCATTCAATTCAAAATATATATATTAATGGGAAGAACATTGGGGAGGCGAACATGCACATATATGGCTAGATTATGAGGAATTTGAAGAAAGGATTTGTTCTATCACGAGTACTATGAATATTAAATATACTAAAAATGAACATATCTCATAAAATATCTCCAATCAGTCGAATAATCTATTAGAAAGAAAAACTTGCGGGGTTTTGTAATATAAGAAGCCTATCCAAAGCATATCAAACAAAGAAAACTTGGGATGTAGACACTATCTCGAACATAATTCTACGAGGCTATGAAATAAAGGATGTATCCTTTAATTTTGGAAGCACTTTCAATATGATTCAAACATCTACATGGGAAGATAAAAGTGCCCTGACCTTAGTTTACAACCCTGACACTCTAATCCTAAAAAAATATGGAAGAGAGGACCCAATTAGATGGATAAAATATGTATAAATTTAGGTAGGAGCCCAAGATTAAAGAGAGACATATTCATTGACATGAATACTAATGATACACACTATCCTATCTCAATTGGAAATAAATGGGCATATGAGAGGAATATGGCAAAAAAATACAATGAAAAACTAGATAAAAGTACACTTGGAAGACTTTATAATTGGCATACTCGTGAATATGACTGAAAGGAATCCATATACCATCCCTAAAGATGAAATTTCCCTATGTGCATGATATCGAGAGTTAGTTCAAGGTAGAACATCAATAATATTCATTAGCTCCATAGTTAAGAAAGTAAAAGCATATAAAAGAGTTCGAAAGCGGGAAACCCTATGTATGTGCATTCTAAGAATCTATTTATAGAAAAGGATATGCACTACATAATTATAACTCATACTAAGTCTAAGACAGGGGAATTTATATACATTTTCACAAAATCGGTTAGATTATACAAAGACTAATGAATAAAGTCACATTTCATGGGATGTAGCATCCTCAATCATTGGAGACTCATATGCAAATTTGAATCACTTTGGATGTACAAATAACATTAGATCAATCCTATGAGGATGGTCCAAGTGGAAGAAAAAAACTCTATAATACTCTGGGAATTCCAATTTGGATACATTTTTCTGTCAGATTCTAGGAGCATGTGCCACAAGACTATATGAGAATAAGTGGACTGGATTACACACTAAATGGGATAATAACAACATGGTGAGCTATACATATAAGGAATAACCTTGCATGGATTGAAGTAATAGGTATGTTTTATGTAATATTTTCCTTACCATATAGATTAGTCACAACTTGGCTAAGATATTGTACAAATCAATGTATAGAGATACACATCTAAGGATGTATTGATACTTAGATGGTACAATAGACTTGGCTAAAATTATGGGTTCACATATTTCTAGAGACACATACCCCATTACCAAAATCATGGTACTTAAAGTCAAGATAGGAGAAGAGAAGCATGCCCTTGGAGATAAGTGTAGGAATATTTTATTCAAACCTTTTGATTTGATAATAATAATCATAAATGGGATTTGGCACTAATTCAAAACATTTCCATCCTATGGAATAATAAATGCAATGAATTTAGGGATTTATAATAAGTATAACAAGGGAAGTGTGTAGCCACCACAAGCATGGGTGGAATAAAAATAATTATAATCACTAGAAGGTGGAAGTTTGACATAGATTTGGGGAAAATAAGGAAGAAGGATATACGACAAATGTCAAAAATACATGGATCTCTCATAAATGTTTGAATTAGAATAGGTTGACCCTTTTCTTGTAAACAAAGAATTGTCAATGAAGAACAAAAGCATGTGCGAAGCATATACATAGAGGAAAAATAAGGCTCAAGGATGGTTGAGTACACTAGAGATAAAGGTAAATCCAAGATGTATGATTAACTAGTGTGAAAACGGTGGAAGATATCAATCCTTTAGGCATAGTCAAGCTAGCTATTGTTGAAGATAACTGGATAGAACAAGAAATTTCATATATTTTGTAACTAATGTGAGACTATGAACACATGTTATTTACTAAATTTAGTAATATTAAAGGATTAGATCCATCTTTAGGTGAAATACACGTTGAGATAAAGGAAGAAACAAATCCCATTAATAATAGGTCTTACATGATGAATCCTAACATGAAAACAAAGTTCAAATTTAAATTAGATGACATGGTTGAAGAAGGTTTAATCTATCTTTTATAATTATTAAATTGAGTAATTCTAGTAGTTACTCAACCAAATAAAATTGGGGATACAATAATTTATAGTAATTATAGATCTCTCAATGATGTATGCATAAATGAGCCATTTTTAACTCCTTTCTGAGATGAAATATTAGAGGTGGTTGAAGGAAATGAAGTCTACTCATTCATAGATGGATTTAGTTGCTACCACCAAATTAAAATATTACTAGAGGACCAATTGAAGACTAATTTTTCAATAAAGTGGGGAATATTATCATATTTAGTAATGATATTTGGAATAATGAATGAAGTAGTAGTATTTTCTTGAGTTGTGGTCACTGCATTTATAGTCTTTTATTTACCAATACAACTATGTGCATTAAAAATTCATCAATATAAGTCGGAAGCTCACCTAAAGTACGCGTATCCTCCAATTCCCTCCTTGTTTTTTTATCAAGATGTTAGCATGTATAATCATAATCATATATCATGAAGAATTGGGGATACATCATAGCATGATAATTCAACAACACATATAATAAGGAAATTTACTCATAGATAATAACTAATAAGATTTGAATACCCAAAATACCATGCTTATATGTAGTTATTATCCATTATAACCATAATTCCTTACATAACATATAAGTTGATTACATTGTAAATCATTACACCCATGCGCTAGACCTTGTGTGATCACATACATACTCTAGAAAAGAATTACATTAAGACATCTCAAAGTAACTCTCTCTGACTCAAAATATGCACTAACTTGTTACAATCATAATGAAGCATCACCTATATTTATAGGGTGGGGAATTTTCCTTCACCACATACATACACCTTCCTAATAATAGGTGTCCTTACAAATAGATTGCATATTTTTATACAACTTGTTCTAACAATATATAAGCTATGAATAACTCAATGCTTTTATCTACTTTAATCCTATTATTATCCTTCTCCATGCGTTGTATTTTTACTTGCCTTGTATGTGATTTATTATCCTTTTCTTGGCCACTAAGTTATCTTTCTTTTTCGATTTCAGGATATTTATTAAGTAGAACTCCATCTCCTACTTTTCTATTTGTAGCCATGTTTGGAAAATCAGCCAAGTCCTTAATGTTGCTTGTATGTGCGTAGCCTTGCATGGTGACCTTCTCCTTTGTGGTGAACACACCTCTTGTGCACTCTCCTCTTTACACGCATGCCCTTGTGCATAAATCCTAGCTCCCACACATGGCTAGTACTTATCCATTTTCTCATACCAACATTACCCCACACTAGGGATATTTTTGTCCTCGGCAATACTTGTTCCAAATAATTTTCTTGAAGGAAATAAAATAATAAATAATAGTTAGGGAATATACCCAAAGAATATCAATTTTCCCAATGTACGCATTCAAAGTTAATCCTCAGGTGGCTGGAGTATATCCGGGAACTTCGTGTTCAAAGTAGTCTAGATCTTTCCATCCTTCAAGCTTCTCAAGTAGCCTTGTTTAGAACTAACCCAAAAATATTGGACCTTTCTCAGGATCAATGTTTCACCCTTCTCTTTCAGTTCAACGATTATCCATCCAAAGCATCCATATTGTGTGCAACCAATGAGCCAAGTTCCTTGAACATTACCACAAATGTATCTCTCGCAGCCTTAATCAAATCTCACTACGTGCTACTTCTTCCATGATTTCCTCATATCTTACCTTATTGTTATTCTTAGTAGCATGTGCCTATTTTAGCTTAGCCTCATGTTGAGTGGTGTGTAATCTATGGAAAAGATCAATGTCTTAAAAGTATTCAAATGTACACCTTGCTTTCTTCATGGCTTCCTTGATAATGGTATTTAATACCTCATATTATACTATCCTGTGCATGTCTGCTTCCTTATTATTTTCTTTATGTTCTTCAACTCTTCTTCTAAGCGCCCTGGAACACAATTCTTCTCATGTACTAACATGCATACCAAGTCTTCTAAATAGTCTAATTCTAATGGATATTCATTTTGGGTGCTTTTACTATCGGGACATGGCGCGTAGCTGTGATGGCACTTATTATCTAGGTGGCCTTATTATAATAATACTTTGTATGTTTCTTTACTTCTTCCAACTAATCCATAAGCTATTGTACCTTTTGGTATTGGTACCTCTTATCTTCTAGAAACACTTTTATTATGGCCCCCTTGTCAAGATTCTAGTGCATAACTTCGATTGCCATTTTATTGAGCGTATTACATTGGCCTACTCATTAGTTATCTCCATGGTTTTGATTGTATTGAGGAATGTACCAGTTCCTTCATTTTCTCTTGGAACATGATTCATTATTAATCTCAATATTAGGTTCCTCCATGTGCATTTTCATGCTCCACGAAAGCATATTCTTTATGTGCATCTTCACTCGTTCGGGATCAATAAACTCCCATCCATAGAGGCCTTTTCTTAGCAGTGTGCTTTGGAACCTTTCCCCCAACACCTTTGTATGATTTTCGATATAAATTGTTTGGTCCAGTTACAAAATCTCCTCCTTTTTTCTCCTTCCATAGTTCTTACTTCTCTTGGGAATCTTTTACTCAATATCTAGTTGTCGCTGCTTCCATCTCCACTTACATATCCTAAGCCTTCCATAGATGGATCTCCATCACCTTTATCCTCTTCTTCTACCAAGGGGCCTCCATAATGTGTAAGGTGTATTTCCTCTTCACCATGATGCATAGTCTTATCCTTAGTCTCCTCCTTACCATGGGTCGGCTCTTCACCTTGTGCATGACCTATTTCACATACTTCTCTTCATTGCTCTCCTTAGTGATAACCAATCATCACCTTCTCTTTATTGGTGGACTTGTCTTATTTTCCAGGCTTGGATTAGTTTGAGTGACTTTAGGTGACTTCTTGATTTCCCTAAAATTTCTTAGGTCATGGCTTTTCCTCTTCACCATCTCTATAATTTCCTTTCGCGATTTGTGGTCTAACACAATTTATTCTTCTTATGCCTCCTCGTTATCCTTATCCTTTTATTCATCATCTTCTTCTTCTTTTCTAAGAGGGTCTCCTCCCACATTATCTTGTAAGTCCCTACCGTCTACTTTCCCTTTGGTGTCTCTAGAAGATGAAGGTCCCTTGCATCAATATACTTCCCATTCTTCACCTTTTTGCTCAAGTATATGTAGACTCTTGTTGTTTCCTACCCCACTACAAGAGTTAGGTAGGAGTAATATTCATATTTTCTTATTCCATCACCTCCACACAAGTTGAATTAGAGGGATATAAATATGTGGTGCACAATGTGTGGCAATCAAAGTCTACCTTATCTGCATCAAAAATCAACTTTTGTGCATCTTTGATTCTATTCACATATGCCTAAAAGTACTTGGTAGTGAAGGCAAAGGGAAATTTACACCAAGGTCCCTTCTCTCCATTTCTTAGCAAAAACCTTCCCAAATTGAAGTACTGATGCATTGAAAATTCTACCTTTCTATCTAGAATTTAGGGTAGTTTCCTCAAGACACGCCACTCATTTTTGAATGCCTCGCACATCCATCTATACCATTTATCAATGTGAAAATTGTATGGATTCATAATTTCTCCATCACATGTATACATAGAAAACTTCACCACGAGGGACTTATTATCTATTGGACATATCCATACCTTTTCATTGGCTCTATCTAGCACCCCTATTTCCAAAAATACTATCAAGAATAGTATTGTACCCCAAGTTATTTTCTCACCTTTGCTCACTTTGATCCACGTCTCCTCCATTATGCCTTCATCAATGAATCTGAAAAATATTGTATAGGGTATTTTGTGCCATCTTGTGCACTATGTGTATTCATTTCTTTTTTACCGAAACCACCTCTTAGATGCACCCAACTTATAGCTTACCAAGTGCGCTACCACTTTGGTTCCCGGTCATTGATGGATGTGATATCCATCGCATGATTCCCTATTGATAATTTAATTTCTTTTTTCGTGGCCTCTACTCCATCATCATCATCTAAATATTTCTCAATTTCAATTCTTGAGCTACATAAACCTATTACCCGTCCAATTAGTTGTGCGGTGATGTGAATTATTTTCCTAGTAAAATAGATGAAGTCCTTGTGGATGTGTGACATGAGCCACTAGTACAGTCACTCAGATTTCCAAAGAATGGAAATTCATAAATTTGGAGGACTCTAGCACTCTCCAAGTCCTTATTTCTTTGTCATCACCATAGACTAGTTTCCCCACCTTTGTTCTCTAGTCCATATTTTTCATTACATCCTTATTGATTTTTTCCTCATGGGCCTCTGAGTGATGGTTATAATCACCAATATTGCATTTGGTAAAGTGCAACTCCCATGGATGACATACCTAAGTACCACTAGGGGTAATGCATCTCTAAGAACCACTCTTCGACACATCCTCTACTACAAGCTTCTTTATTTTTTCCTTACCATTTCCTTTTGGTGATATGGTGTGTGATTTCTTTGGTTCCATTGTCTTAACTTCACCAATTTCAACTTCAAACTTCAAAATTAAAGAAAAATGTGTGCCCTAGTTATTAGATAAATTTCTTGATTTCTTACGCCACGACAATGAGCATTTGAATTCTTCATTCAATCCCTTTTACTTTCTTATAACCTTCCACATTGTGCTCTGGTTCATGTTTCACAACCCTATAATCTAAATCTCAGTAACTTCAAGCTTTTCAAATTTACAACTTTCAAGCAAACCCTAGCTCAAACACTCCACGTCCTTGCAAACCCTTCACGGCTTCTCCCTTTACTTCAATTTTTATCAAAGGATATCTTCTCATTTAAGGTCATCTTCACGCTACTCTGGTTTGACTTAAACTGTTGGTTTGATCTACATACTAGGTTTTCAAAAGCAACTCAAACTTATTCACACTTAAACACTCTTCAATCACTCAAGTTAATCAATAGGAAAGGTAAGAATGACATTTCCCATGCTCCTTTTATATATTTCCAAAATTTTAATGCATTAATTTCTCCTCACCTACCACCGATCCAAAGCTTTAAATGCATTTTTAATTTTTCTCATGGTTTTTCTTTCTTTCTATGTGCATGCGGTCGTAACCTCTAGTGCATGCCACTACTCTCTAAGTTGCAATAATCTTTGTGTGCACTTCCTTGCACACATAACCCATCTTCCTCTACATCACACACCAAGTAGTTTATCTTGTTTCTTCCTCCCCCTCATGTTACAATGCATGACACTCTATGTGGTATTCCAAAAACTAAGCAATCCCTTTCGAGTACCATTATCCTAAATCATGTGCAACATTTTCTGTGCTTTTGCACATACTCAATTCATATCCATCAAGAACCCTTCTTTCATATTTTGCATGTACCTTTGAGCCAAATCCAATAGACGTACCAACATCACATAGTATACATTGTACTTCTCAATTTTATGTGTACTCACACATGTTTCACCCCACACTAAAAGTATTCATGGTCTCTCATGCATTAACTTAACAAATAATTATCAACTCCTACATGCGAACACGCTTACTACAACAAACCAAAGTAAAACAAAACATGAAAGGGAAATCTAATCTAAGTGGCAATACTTCCTTATTACAAAAACAAAGGAATAGCTTATTTATATTAGGGATTCAACATACTCCCATTGAAGTAATCAGGAAACATGGATCCATCCAATGCCTACAATTGACATGCATCTGATTCTAATATCTTGGTCACTACAAAGGTCCTAACCAATGAACTTTTAACTTCCTAGATGGATCAAAACTTGGAGTCATATAAAAGTACCATATTTCCAACTACAAAATACTTGTTCTTGATGTTCCTTTCATGCCAAGCCTTCTTCCTTTCCTTTTTTTTTTTCTGACTCAAATGTGTAATGGCACGCTGCTCATCTAATTGCATTAATTTTCAATGTCTCAGCATCTTCTTGTTCATCATCCAATCCACATGCATGTGAAATACAAGGAGGGTAACATAAATTCCATAGGTAATATATCCTATGTGCTAAACAAAAACTAAAAGGGTGTGCAACCTTATTCAACCATTTATAGGTTGTTCTATATGCCCAAAGTATGACTGATACCTTATCATCCAAATCCTTTCTTCCAAAATCACATATCTTCATTAGTTTCTGACCCAAGATCTTGTTGAAAGCTTCAACAATTCCATTATCCTAGGGGTGATAAGGGGTATTCTTATGGTGTGCCACCATAAACTTTTGCCAACAAAATTCTAATGGTCTCATTCAAGAAATGAGTCCCTCTATCACTTTTTAGACTTAATGGACATCCATACCTACGATGATGTTTTCCTAAAGGAACCTCTGCTTGTTGTTGCTACTATGTAATATTTTGTAGGTACAGCCTCTGTCCACCTTGTCAAATAATCAATACATGTGATGATGTAGCATGAGCTTTCTGTGCGCATGAGTGGTGCAATAGGTCATACAAAACTAATTTCCCATTTTTCAAAAGGTTTCACGCTCGTATAGGCCTTAATGGCATTTCATCTCTATTTCTAGGATTTCCAATTCTCTGACAATGATCACATGCTTTGACATAAGCCTTAGTGTCCTTGTATAATGTCTCCCACCATAAACTGGATAATAGGATCTTGTGTGTGGAATCTCACTTGTATAGTGTCCTTCAACAATTCCTCCATGTTCTTCCTCCATAATAGTTGTGCACTCATGCTCCAAAACACATATGTGCAAGACCTTGTCTCTAACCCATCTTGTAGAGGTCTCCTCAATGAATTGATATGGCATGGCTCATGAATATCAAGTTGCTTCTTTTCTAATGTCTTCATTCCTTCATCACTAATCTATGTACAAAAATATTGTAATATCTCAAAACAATCATTGCGTGATGGTTCAATCTAAATATTTTACATCACTCATATTATCTTCAATACTTTCTGCATCATCCTCCTATATTTGATCCTTGATAAGTGATCAGGTCCTAGGTTACTCTTTCCTAGCTTTACTATGATTGTAAAATCAAACTCTTGAAAAATAAGTATCCAACAACAGAAAAATGCACCCTTGCAAAAATAGTTTGTTGACAAGTACTTCAATGCCATATGATATGTATAAAATATAAATGGTGTGGCAATAAGTATTTTCTGAACTTGTGAAGCATGTAGATCATGGATAACACTTCATGCTCTATAGTTGTGTATAGTTCACTCTCATGTGGTTTCAATTTCCTACTTACAAAAAAATAGGGTGATCAACATTTCCTTCACCTGGTTGTGCCAAGATTGCTCCAATTACCATACCAAAAGCATCAACATGTACATGGAAAGGTTTTTTCCAAGAAGGAAAGTGCAAGATAGGTGCGGTGGTAATCTTATCCTTCAAGGTCTCAAAATTCTATTGTTGTGCATCACCCCAATAAAACTTTCCTTTGGCTTTGAGAAATTCCTCTAAGGGTGCAAAAATCTTTTCATAACCCTTAATAAATTTTCTATAGTAATCAATGTGTCCCAAGAAGCCACACACTTCATTCGATTGGTAGGTTCTTCCAGCCCCAAAATCACTACAATCTTAGTAGGGTCTACCAATAATCCATCCTTACAAATAATGTGCCCAAGTAATGTACCAAAGGGGGTGGAAAATATACACTTCTTAATGTTGAGAGATATGCTAAGCTTCCTACATCTCTCAAACATCATCCTCAAGTTGTCACAATGATCTTTCACTAGCCCATAGATGGTCCAATCATCTAGTAAACTTGTAAAAACTTATGAATGAAGTCTGGAATGCATGAACAATGATGCATGAGAACACCACTAGTGCATTCTTCAATCCAAAGGGCATCACAATATATGAAAAACTTCCCCATTCAGTTGTGAAGGTGGTATTCTCTTGATCCTCATGCACAATGTGTACCTAATGGTACCCTGAGAATCCATCTATGAATGAATATATTTCACACCCTTCTGCAACACCTTCTAAAATCTCTTCTATAAATGGCATAGGAAAGGATCTATGACACATGAAGCATTGAGTACCCTGTAGTCACACATAGATCTCAATCCATCCATCCTTATTTATATAAATCATTATGGGGATTTGAACCACTCAGATTCCTCAATAGTCTCTATGATCCAGACTTAAACATCTTTCAATCTCCTCTTTGACCTTCTCGCACAAGTTTGGATTCATCCTATAAGGCCTCTTATAAACTAGATGTGTGTCATATTTCAACTTAATCTTCATCTCTCCTAATGAGGGATGTACACCCTTTATACTCATGATACACCTTAGAATAAGTCTAGAAGTTACATAATAGTTCAATGATCTTTCAGTAACCTCTGGTTATGACAATAATCTCCAATAATATCCTCCTTAGGCGCATCCTCAGTTCTAATATTCACCTTTTTAGTCTTCACAAGTACATGGTATGCACATGCCTACTCATCTATGGAGTCCATCACTCACACACACCCTCAATGTGCTTAATATCCAAGTCTTAAACTTCCTCATCATCAATAAGGTACCATATTCCCTTTTTATTTCTCTTTCCATGCCTACCTAAGCAGTGTCTCTTCTATTTCAGAACATCCTCCCATGCCTCAGTCTTAGGTTCTCCCAACAATTAAACTATAATTCCTTATTCCTTTTTTATCTCCCTAACATGATGTACTTCATGATTTGAAAGGCTTCATGTATTGGTGGTTTAGTAGAAAAATAATCAAAAGTGTGGGGCATACCTTCAAGTCATGTCACACCAACTTGAGTTTCTTGCTTTAACTCAAAGCATTCATATACCATGGCCATACACACATCTGTAAAGTAGAGTAAAACTTGTGAACCCAAAGGATGGTGGTATATCATCTTTTCCTTTCACCCATTGTCTCTCATAATTGTGGATGTGTACCAAAGCAGGAGTCTTCCCATCATAGTCATGTACAAGAGAGGGAACATTACTCTGAGTAAACCTTGTTAAAAAGGCTACCCTTACCTCGTCTCACCAAACCCAAAATATTGTCTTTGTATTTCCCACTAGCGTGTTGTTGTATCACACAATGTGTAGAACATCATATTCCATCTATCTCCCTCATTTTACAACTGGTCCTCTATCGTGCGTAGGAAAGATTTGGGTTTATCTTCCCTAGTGTACCTTGGTAACTAAATCTTTTCCCAAACTGCCTAATCATGTGTGGCCTAATCATCCTAGTGACTCTTCCCTTAACCTTGTGACCTACCATTTCATAATGTCATGGGCCCAATTTTTCACAAGAAACATTGGTAATGTAGTCAATACGATAGATTACACATCTTCCTAATGAAGTATGCCTTTCTTTTTGATGGCTCCATATTTTTAGGGTCACACACTATATGTACATAGATTATATTAAGTTTCTCCTCATTGACAAGCTCATTATATGAAGAAACCTTCACATCATCCAAGGGTATGACCACACTCATCCTTGTTCTCAAAACTGATATATATTTTATTAAAGCACAAGTCTACATTATTATCATAACACCAAGGATGTCCAAGCAATGTTGGGAAGTTATTTTCCTCAATGTAAGTTCCAATACTTCAAAATCACCTATAAATTTAGCTCCTTGAATAGTGATTGAAGCATCCTTTAACACCCCAATGGGCATGACCCTTATTTTATTTTCCATATACAACACATTAGAAGATGGTTGTAATTGTGGCCTTCCCATTTGGTTCTAAGCATCCAATGTTAGAACATTGACCTCTACACTTGTGTCAATAAGAATGTTACTCACCAACCAACCATCTATCACTGCATCTAGTGTAATATCCTTCTTCATATTCATGGTCCTATGGTGGTAAATTTGCATGAAGGATATGACACTCTCACTCAACCCCTTGTGCATGGTATTTTATCATGAAACCATTCTCCCAAAAAAGGAATGATATTCTCCTAGCACAACATCTGCATACTTCTTTCAAATCATCCACATCCCTTTTGAGGAAGTTCGATGCTCTTTACGTGATTTTCTCTCATGCTATTCTTTCAAAACTGGATCGCACCATGTAAATCCCTAATAACTACCATGGTCTCTTGATAAACTTCCTTATGATGATCCACATTTGGATACTTAACATGTATAATATATTTTCTCTTGATAAGGGTTTTTTCTTTAAGAAGGTCCCATGAATGTGGTGCTTGCTTACTCATAGTGACTAACATAGGTTGAATTAGATCCCATCTTCTTAGGTTTTTCTTCAGGTACCCTACCTTAATCATGCATTTTGTCCTTCTTCTTTTTTTTCTTACACATATGAGCATAGAGATCAGGACAATATTCAACCTTATGTGGCTTCCCACAATTACGTGCATAGCTACTGATTCTTAGGACACTCACGTTTATAATGATCTGTGATCCAAAATAATAATATATGCCAAGCGTGAACCTTCCTCTACCACCATGGCCTCTTCTCGATATCCATCTTGAAATTCACCATCTCCCATTGTGTACCATTTATTAGTCTTTCCTTCTTGTACCTGAGAACTACTGGCCAGAGTGGTCTATCGCAATCTAATCTCACATGCCTCATGGATATGTTCAATCAAATGATATTCAATTATATCATGGTTGTGTGCATCATAAATATTGTAGTACATATAGATTTTCTTCTATGTTGTGCACCGCAAGTAAGAGAGGTAATTCTAAACATCATGATTCTTGTCACAAATCTCACAAGATGTTAACAAGGTGCACACATTCCTACACAAAAACTATCCTTTGTATGTCCTTCCACTTCATAATCAATACACCATAACCCACTATGCATCTCATGCACCAAATTGGAAAAACAAATTTTCCAACTGTGTAGCCATAGTGTCTATTTGTGCCTCGAGAAAGGAGCTTACTCCAGTATCTTCACTCCTAACTTATTCAAACACATATATTTGTTTCCAAGGCCTCACATGGATCAGTAAATGTTTTATGTGATAAGTTCCTTTGAAAAGGAGTCAACAAGCCTCCAACAAACCACTACACATGTTGGATCTGATGAATATCATATGATAACTTGGACAATAAAGTCTTAAACCATGCATGTCATACTCCCTCAAACTTTCATACAATCCTTTCTTGATGTCCCTTAGACACTAAGTAATATGTTGCTATCAAACTAAGAGATGTGGAATTCAGCTAAAAAAGTAGCACACAATGCATCATAATCCACCATAGTCTGATGTGGATCATTTTATACCAACTATATGCACACCCTTGAAGTGTGGTGGAAAACTGACTTTCCTTCCTATCAAGAGTTGTTTTACCCTTAGCTCTCCAAAATAACTCACACTTATGCACATACATAGCTACATCTTCTACACCCCTATACTCTAGAAAGTGAAGAGACATCTCAAAGAAATATTTGAGGTGTCTACTATTGTGGTTGTTGAGGTTGAAAAGGTTTGTGATGGTTGTTTTGGATGTTGTGGACCTTTTCCTAGAGTGGGGTCAGATCCTAAACCTGAAGCTCCATAAGGGTTTCCTTTGCATGGTGGTTGACCTAAACCCCATAATCCTCCCATCATGACTTGTGGCCCTATAGATGAACTTCCTTACGTCCCAATAGTCTTGTTAAAGTCGACACCAATGTTTGTGTTATAGCATGCACCTATAGATTGCTTTCAATGGATTTTTTCCAACACTCTGCCCCATTGATGTACCTGTGAAATCACCCTCAAAAAATTGTTCCAAACACTACCACCTACTTTGCATTCTATGTGTGCATTCTTAATTTGTTGTGCCTCTGAGAGAACTAAAATATGTCTACCTATATCTCTACCCAACGTGGAGATCCTCCTTGATCGCCTTCACTATTATTCTCTTCTATAATAACCTCTAGATTTGAACACCTTACACAAGGGCTAGGTGGCTAGGTTGGGTTAGATGCACACCCGTGGTTCTCATTCTCTCCTTAGACTCACTCTCATCAGATGTTGATGGGTCTCTCTATTGCACTTTCCTAATGTTAGGAGGACATGATAATATGATCCCTCACCTTTAGTGGGGATCTCATCACTTCCATTATTCATCATTATTATTTACCTCAATTCCTCATCAAACATCTTATATCATGCATTGTTATACCTAAGCCATATTTCCTCTCTATCTCTTTTTCCTCTATGGTCATTGTCATCCTTCCCAAACCTACTTCTTGCCCCTGTGGGTGTGGTGGGGTTTTACCTCACCATCGGTAGGTTCTCCATTCCTAGTTTAACCATTAAGATCTTGATAGCTAAAGGTGTCATGCGTATAAATAAGATCCTCTTGGCTCACCTAAAAACTAGAACTCTACTTCCTTTGGGCAAGAGTATGTCAAAATTACGTACTCCAAGGTATAAATGTGCATCACACCTTACCACCAATGATCTACAAACAGTCCACGGCTCATCCAAATTTGAAATTTCTTGATAATATTCCTATCTCCAAGATTTCTTCCTTCCTATCCAGACATCTTGTTATCCACGTAGGCTACTAACCACTAGTACAATTCTACTATGAAAAAACTAAAGAATATCTCATACAAACAATCATAGAGATTGTCTTTCACCCACTTTCTTGCATTAAAATCAGGTCCTAGTGCTATATATATGAGAAAACATTTCGTGGTTGTCATATATCCAATTCTCAATATTATATAAAGACAATCGGAATGCCAATGCAATATCATTGGTAGACAGATTGAAAATATGTCCCATCAATGAAACAAAAATGTAGTCTTTTATTTACCGATACAACTATGCATGTTGGCACTTCATCCAGACAAGTCTGGAATCTCACCAAAGCACACACAACCTCTAAGTCCCTCCTTTGTTTTCTTATTAGGATGTTAACATGCATAATCATAATCATATGACATGAATAATTGGGGATACATCATAGCATGACAATTTAGATCCATATATTCTAAGGAAATTTACTCAAAGATAATAACTAATAAGATTTGAATACCTATAATACCATGCTCATATGTAGTTACTTTAGTTATCCAAACACAATTATCCATTATAACCATAATTTATTACATAACATATAAGCTTTATTACATTTTAAACATTACACCCATACACTAGACCTTGCACGCTCACATACAGACTCTATACAAAACTTACATCAAGACATCTCAAAGTAACTCTCCACGATTCAAACTTTGCACTAACATTACAATCATAATGAATCATCACCTATATTTATAGGGTGGGGAATTTCCCTTCACCACCTACATACACCTTCCTAATAATAGGTGTGTTTACAAATAGATAGATTGTATGATTTTCTACAACTTTTTATAACAATAGATTAAGCTATAAATATCTTCATGCTTTTATCTGCTTTAATCCTATTATTAGCCTTCTCCATGTGTTGTATTTTTCCTTTCCCTTCATGTGCTTTCTTATCCTTTGCTTGGCCGCTAAGTCATCTTTCTTTTTTCTATTTCACGATCTTTCTTGATCGTCACTCCATCTTATGTTTTTCTATTTTTAGCCCTATCTAGTAATCAGCTAAGTACTTAATGTTGCATTTATGCACACAACCTTATGCACCGACCTGCTCCTTCGTGGTGTGTGCACCTCATCGCACTCTCCTATTCTAACTTTTCTTTGTATGCATGCCCTTACGTGTAACTCCTAGATCCCACACATGGCTAGTACTTAGCTATTTCCTCATACCAATAACATTCAAGGATTTTATATATGATTTCCTTGAAGTATATATACATTTGTAAGTACACATTATATTAGAAAAATGTATGACCTTTTTCATTTCTTTCAAATTAAATAAATTATTATTCTTTACCCCTTTTGGAGTTTTTCTTGGACATTTTTATAAAGAAGGGATATTGGTGAACTAGGAAAAAAACATAGTAATAATTGATCTTAATCCTCCTAAAAACCCTATGAAGTATGCACAATCCTAGGACATATAGGATATTACATTAAATTCATAAGGGGGTATGTCAATATTATACAACTGATGGAACAATTATTGCTTAAAGGGACCAAAATTTTAATGTAAAATAGAGTTCTAGAATGCATTCACATAGCTCAAGTAGAAACTAGTTAGTGAGTTGATAGTAGTATTCCCTATTTGGAGAAAAATATTTCATGTGGATGTCGATGCCTTAGGTAGTGAAATCAGAGAAATACTTGTATCTTAGAGTCTAAGGGGAATTAACCATCCAATACAAATTGCATGCTACAAACTATCATTATTCGAGACAAATTACACAACTAAAAACAAGAACCTCTAGCCATGGTCTTCAAGTTTAATAAGTTTAGATAATATATGTTTATGACATGATTTGAGTTTTTCACACACCATCAAGAATTTTAATTTATGGTAAACAAATCATTATTGGGTGGTAGGATATCAAAATGGATAATTCTATTTTAGGAATACATGTTCAAGATAAATTTCAAGCTAGAAAGGGAACATTTAGGGCGAGACAATATAATTTGCATTAATATAGGAGAATAAACCAAGTAATTGTCTGAAGATTCCTTGGATGTGCACTTATTTAGAGTCACCGTGATCCCATAATATCTAGAAGAAATTGTGTAGTTCTTATAATATGGAATTTTACCGAACCATTACACATAGAAGGAAAAGACATAGTTTGTGACTAAATCGTTATTATATACAATCTTAAATGGAACTATATAAGTTAGGGAAGGATGAAGTATTGCACACAGTATATTTAAAGCATGAAATAGATGCAATATTGTGGGAAGCACACACAATCATAAGAGGGGTCACTTTGTAGGGGAATTAACTATGATAATATTTTGTAGAGTGGAATTGCATAACCAACCTTATTTTAGGATACACATCACATTGCAACACACTATTATGTATGTAATAGAATAATAAATCTGAAAAAAAGGGATGAAATGCCTCTTAACCTAGTTCTAGCCACATAACCATTTGAATACTTGAGGGATATAATTTATTGGTCCAATTCATCCATCATATATAAGGTCTAAGACTATATATATAATCACTACAATAGATTATATCGCCAAATGGATTGAAGCCACAACAACACCGAATTGCATAGAACAAGATTCAATCAATTTTTATATGACAATAACATAACCTATTATTTGTACACAAGCAGACAAGTAAAATCCACCAACAAAGTTTGAGAAAGATCTCTCATAAATATTTGTAATGTGAAATGGGATGATTAGGAAAATAGAGTGCCGACATTACTGGGATTATAGGACCAATTAAAATCATAATATATGAAAAACCTTAATCCAATTGGTGTATGGAATAAAATCCATTATGCCCATGGAATACATTGTGTTGAGTGTGCATTATCATAATCACATGGTTAAGGGATAAATATTTTATAGAGAATATGATTCTTTATTTGACAAAGGTGGAATAAAATGGGATGATTCTCGTAATGGATTCAAGAAGAACAAAATCAAATTCAAAAGGTGTGGCATGATAAAAATATTTGAAATAATAATTTCAAACATAACAAATGGTGTTAGTGTATGACAATAGATTTAGATTACACCAAATAAAATTACACATCAATAGAAATATCCCTATAATATCCATCACATAAAAAATAAGGAACTATTATATTGTGTGACTTGTATGGAAATATGTTACGGGAAAAATAAATGGATATAGGATAAATTCTTATAATACATAATTGTGTAATAAAGCAGGAAAGTAAAAAGAAGTGGCTCGACAAAAAAGTTAGAGTATGATTTTTCAAATTTCAAGAAAATGTTGTAAATATTTTTTTGGGTTTTATTAGTTTGTGGTCATGTGTGTGTAGGAGTAGAAAAATTTAATCAATCATATTTCAAACAACTAAGTGTGTGAATGTGGGAAGTGAAGTAAAAGAGATCCAAGAAATTTAATAAGTCTAGGAAACCGGCATAGAAAGAAAGAAAGGATGACGAGGAAAAAGAGGAATAGAAAAATTTGTAAATGTTAAAAACTAATAGATCATAGATCTAGTACAAATGAAACAACAAGTTAACAAGATTTCACAATGCAAGTGAAAGAATATCCAATTTGGTGCATCTAAAAGAAAATTTTCCAAATGCTAATAACCTTTAAGTGGGTAGATCAAAGGATAAAGGGATGTAAAATTACCACATCACACCTTTGAAGGATATAAGGAGGGAACATATGGAATAAAAATCCAAGTTTCAAAGAGATTACGCAAAAAGAAATTTTAAAATTATAAGAATGCCAAAGTTTGAGAATCATAGATATAAACTTCAAGAAAACAAATCAAGAGTAGATCCTTTTACGTTACCTATCACACCTAAAATCCAATAAAAATGGAGGAACAAGTAGATACATTCCTACATATTAGTGGTTTAGAGAAAGAATACATGGGTATCTCGTAATGCTTTACCAAACCAAATGAAGTGACTCACCTTTGCATCATGAACTATTAGAAAGAGTAGAACAATATAGGGAGAAAAGAGGCTTCAATACATGATGACTATGTAAAAGGAAAATTTATGGATAAATATCATTTCCAATCATTGATGCGGGTAGAATCACAAATCTACATATCCCATATACCATAGAGAACTCATGCAAATAATCATGATCCATTTTTATAAATTTTTCATATGGTTCAATGGATAATACGGGGGTTCTAATCAATGTATCAATAGTTTCCTCAGCCAATAGATTTTCCAAAAGGGTATATCCATCATTGCATTCAAAAATGAAAAACCGTTGGTGAATCAAACAAGTGTGACTATCCATGGCCATTTGTGAAAGATGATGGGGTTTCTTTTTGCCACAATTTTGAACCACGCAGTTGGATCTCTAGAAGAATAATAACATATAGATATTGTAAATCCACAAATAGAAGAAAACAATCATCCATAGGCATAGTAGATATTATCACTAGAATGTGGGAATATGGAGATGAATTCAAATGGCTCAAACTATTGGCTCAAGAACTTAACATTAATGCATTAAAGATGAGTGAATCTACCAAAGTAAAAATTGCATGTATCAATTTTTGGTTATGTTCTTGTGTTTCACACATTGGAAAGATCCATACTGAAAATTAGAGATATGGGATTCATATTACCCACATGATCATTTTGTACAATATATACTAGTTAAACCATACACCACTTATGAGGAAAACCAAAATATGGGATCTTGGATAAATAAGATCAATAAGACACTTAGTGCAAACCCCACATGCCAAAGGAATTATACAAATACATACCCCCATATGGAAAATAGAATTTATTACATGATGGGTTCTTACCCTAATCTAAAGGAGCCAACACAAGAAAACAAAGAATATTCTATTCTTCATTGATATGGACATAACCAAAGTAGAAAGCGGTAGTTGTGATACATATGTAACCTTTGCAAACCAATGGATGGCACAAGCAATCGGAGGAGGGATAAATTTATAGAAACTATGCAACCAACAACAAAAGATAAATATACAATGTAAGTAGAATCAAAAACCAAAATTCAATCTAAGGGAAAACAAAAGGCAATTTTCGACACTTCGAACAATCCCAACAATGTATCAAAATGGATCCTAGGTTACTTAGTTGCTTCACTAATATGGAATTTGACAAGTTGATAGTTAGTAGAAGAAAAGTGAACAAAATTTCACTTGATATATGGGAACTAAAATGTATTTTTTAGAATAAAGAGAATGGTACATTTAGAAATTAGTTTAAATCAAATAATATCTAGCGTAGTAGATAAAGCTTGAAGATATGGTCTAAGTTCCATTCATGATACACTCCTAATGATCAATGTAGACAAGTATAATATCACACAAGATCATTTGGCCATAAACCTTGTGAAGGGATTGAAGGAGGTTGGAATCAACATCAAATTTGAACCATATTTGTAGTCAGTTGAATTGATTGATTTTAAAGAAGGTATCCCAGTGACACCACTAAATAAAAGGAGAACAAATACAAGACCATAAATACTAGTGTGTAGAACACCTTCATAAGGAGATATTAATCTCTTGTTTTGGGGAGTTAGTACGTGAAAATGATGTGAATCCGATTGCAAGAGGTTGAAATACCTCCAAAAACACACGTAAACAAAAGCTTTGCAAATAAAACTAGGAGTTTCAAAATAACTTACTTCTCATTCGGAATTCACACTAATCTATTACATCATTACCATTCTCCTTTTATTTCAAGACTACTCTAAAACCCTAAAATGCAAAACAACTTGGATTGACCCCAAAATTTTCGTGCCAAATATGCATTCATAAATTAGGGCTCATGTGAAATTTGGACTTATTCTGACAAGCACAACAAAAGTTATTAAAGTTCTAAGACCTAGTCAAAAGTGGAAAAAACATTCGGAGCCAATTTTAGGCCACTAGATGATGGAATCCGAACCCAAAAACGTGCCAAAATGAGAACACCTTGCATGAAAATTTGACCCCAGCATAGTACTAATGTATATCTACCACCCTGTAAAATTTCAGGACGATCCAACGGTCGGATCAAAAGTTATGGCCTCTGCAAGTTATGTTCCCGCATCATTCTCCCTGGTTGAAAAGAATTCAGCTCCTGCGAATTCTATTGACGGAACTCATCTAATTTTTCAGTGTCAATTTTCCTCAACTCCCACTCAAGAATCCAAGTGTTTTCTTCTTGTTGCAAACCTTCCCACTATACCAAATATCTATTGTATCTCCCATGTCTAGTAGTGATTGTCTTTTGGTCCAAGACACGCATTACCCTCTCCTTTTTCTCCTTTGGCATCTGTTGCTTCCAGTTTATTTCTTCCTCCTCTGCAACATTTTCATCATGACCTAGAAACTTATATAAATCAGAAACATTAAAAACTGGTGAGATAGCAAAGTTTTCAGGTAGCTCCACCTTGTAGGCATTATCACTCATTTTCTTCAGAATCCTACATGGCCCAATCTTCTTATACTTGAGTTTATTATATGTACCCTTTGGAAACCTCTCTTTTCTAATATGAACCATCACCATATCTCCTTCTTCAAATACACTTACTCTCCTACTGGCATCTGTAGCTATTTTATATTGTGCATTACTCACTTTCATCTTTTCCCTCACTTCATCTTGTAGCTGTAGAATGTGTTCTGCAAATGCCTCTACATCATCACTAGTTTCATATTCACCTGGTAGAACAATTAGATCAAGGACCCCCTTCGGATTCCTACCATATACAATCTAGAAAGGAGACCTCCCTGTTGACTTGTTTATCAAGCTATTATATGCAAACTCAGCTTGAGGTAAAGCTAAGTCCCATTGTTTTGGCTTTTCTCCAACTATACAACGTAGGAGATTTCCCAAGCTTCTGTTCACTACTTCAGTTTGCCCATCAGTCTGGGGGTGATATGCACTACTGAACTGTAGTTGTGTCCCCAATTTCTTCCATAGAGTCCTCCAAAAGTGACTCAAAAACTTCGTGTCCCGATCTGAAGTGATCGTTTTTGGAATTCCATGCAATCTAACCACTTCTTAAAAAAAACAAATCTGCAATTCTAGAAGCATCATTAGTTTTTTTACAAGAAATAAAATATGCCATCTTAGAGAATCTATCAACCACAACAAAGATATAATCATTCCCTCGTTGTGTGTTAGGAAGCCCTAACACAAAATCCATACTCAAATCAACCCATGGCCCTGTAGGGATAGGCAATGGCATATACAACCCAAGTATTTTGTGCATGACCCTTAGCCATTTTGACAGTCTACATTTTGCTACAACCCTACGATGTCCCTCTTTACCTTTGGCCAATAATACTTTTCTACGATAAAATAAATTGTCTTACTTATACCAAAGTGTCCAGCCAACCCTCCACTATGCAATTCTCTTATAATATTTTCTCTCATTGAACCAAAGAGGATGCACAATTGTTTCCCCCTAAACAAATAACCATCCCTGTATTAAATAATCAAAAGAATCACTACCTACTGTAGGCTCCTTAAGCTTTCTGATAACATCACCAAAATCAGGATCACCTTCATACAATTCCTTAACTGCCTCAAACCCTAGGACTTTATTTTCCATTGTTGTCAAAAGGGTTACACGCCTACTCAAGGCATCGCAACTTGATTTACGCTTACCATACTTATGCTTTAAAACAAAATTATATTCTTGCAAAAATGAAACCCATTTTGCATGCCTACTATTTAGTTTCTTCGTGTGTTTACATACCTCAAGGCTTCATGGTGGAGTGAAGAGTACAAATTCCTTTTTACCAAGTGATGTCTCCGGTTCCTTAATGCTGAACAATAGCATAAAATTCCACATCATAAGTAGAATATTTCCTCCTGACTTCATTTATCTTTTCACTGAAGAATGCCACAAGTCATCCTTCTTGACTCAACACAGCTCCAATCCCGACATGTGAGGCATCACAAGTCAACCTCAAAGACCTTGCTAAAATCTAGCAATACCAAAATAGGTGCTTCTGATACTTTCTTCTTCAACAATTCAAAACTATCTGTTGTTGCCTTGGTCCATACAAACTCCCTCCCTTTTGTACACTTTGTTATGGGTGCAACAATGCTACTGAAATTCCTAATGAACTTCCTATAAAAATTTCCAATCCATGAAAACTACGAACCTCTGTCACATTCCTTGGAATAGGCCATTCCAAATTGCCTTTACTTTTTCCTCATCCATCCTCACTCCATCCCTGATATGAAAAATCCCAAAAAAACAAGACTCTTCTGAAGGAATCTACACTTCTTTAAGTTTGCATATAGACTCTCTTTATGTAAAAGTCTAACACCAATTTTAGATGTAACAAGTGTTCTTCCACTGTCTTACTGAATATCAAAATATCATCAAAATAGACAACAACAAACTTACCATTGTATTCTCGGAGTACTCTGTTCATCAACCTCATGAATGTATTGGGTGCATTAGATAGCCCAAATGGCATCACCATCCACTCGTATAATCCATATTTTGTTTTAAAAGCAGTTTTCCATTCATCCCCTTCACGGATTCAGATCTGGTAGTAACCACTCCATAGGTCAATCTTGCTAAAATATCAGGCTCTAGCTAGCACATCCATCATATCATCCAATCGTGGAATTGGAAACCGATACTTAATTGTGATCTTGTTTATGGCTCTACTATCTACACACATTCTCCAGTCTCCATATTTTTTGGGAGTCAATAACGCTGGAGTTGCACATGGACTCATGCTTTCTCTCACTAACCCTTTTTGTATTAGATCTTTCACTTGTCTGTTCAACTCTTCACTCTGTGTCAGACTCATCCGATAGGCTGCCTGGTTTGGAAGGGCCGATCCTGGGATCAAATCAATATGGTGTTGAATATCTCGCTTTGGGGGTAACCCATCTGGTAGCTCATCTGGTATGACATCTTTGTATTCTTTTAGTATCTTTTCTGCTGCAATAGGTATATTAAAGCCTTCTTTCTCTCCAGCTTCTTTGACATTAGTGCATAACAACATCCAACTTCTTCCATTTCTATAACAAACTCTTTTGTAGCCAATAAGCCCTCACTCTTCTCTTCTTCCTTGAAGGGTAATAAGACCACCTTTACACTATCCTTCCAAAAGGTATATGTATTTTTTCCTCCATCATGTGTAACCTTTCTATCGTATTTCCAAGGCCTTCCCAAGTAATATATGACATGCATCCATTGGGATAACATCACACCACACCTCATCCTTGTAGGTATTCCCAATGGAAAACTTTATAAGGCATCTTTTATCTATGGTTACTTCATTTCCTTTCTTGAACCATGATATACTGATAGGGATATGGGTGCTTGTCAACTCGATTGATTTATCAACCATTACTGATTGAAACCATATTTTCACGACTACCACCATCAATAATAATTTTACATACCTTTCCTCCGGAGGTACATCTTGTTCGAAATATATTTGTTCGAAGCCACGAATCAGCTCCAGCAACATCACGTTCTTTCTCCTTCCTTGGGACAATCATCATCCTCCTTATCATGAGGGTTTCACCCAAGTCTACAGCAACCTCCATTTCTTCTTCCTCTTCAACCTCAACCAGATTTACTCGTGGTTTTTCTCCTTGCCATCTATCTTGTGTAGGATAGTGCGAGACACTCAAAAGCTCTGTGCCCCTCTTCACCACATCTGTAACATGTATATTGCCTTTGGGGGCTATTCCAGCCCCGTCCTCCATTATAACCTCTTCCCCTTTGAAATCCCCTACCTCTTTGGTAGTTACCATGGCTTTGACCAGAATCTTCATGCCCTTCTGTATTAGAGGATTCACCTTTTGTAGATTCAAATCTACCCCTGCCCCTCATTGGAGATGATGATGGACCTCTCTTCACACCTCTTCTAAAATTACTCCTCTTGTTCTTTTCTCTCGCCTTTAATGCAAGTTGATAAGCATCATCTAGGCTATGGATCGGAGCATACTCAGCTCATCTTGTATGGTGTAACTCAACCCATTTATATACCATGTAGCCTTTTGTTCTTCAAACTCTCCTGTTCCACCATGATTGATAACTTGTAAAATTCATTGGTATACTCCTCAATGCTTTGAGATCCTTACGCCTTAGGTTTTGGAACCTTTGAAAGAGTGTCGAGCATAATCTACAGGAAGAAACTTTTCTTTCAGCTTCTTTACCATTTTATTCCAGTTTCGGATCTTTCCCTTTCCATTCCTTTGTCTTTCATTTTTTAGGTGATCCCACCAGATCAATGCATGTCCGGCTAACTTAGTGCATGCAAACTTAACCTTCTTCTCCTCATGAAAGGGTTTTCCACTTAAATAATTTTTCCATGCGCGATTAACTAGTCAATCAACTCCTCTGGTCGTAACCCTCCACCATAATCAGGAACATTAATCTTGATGTCGTCATTCTTTCCCTCTAAAGCCTTGATCAATCTCTCCTCAAATGGTCTCTCATTCAAGGTTTCTTCGTCTCTCTCATTTTCTTCTTCATCTCCTCCTTCATTCATTAATGGAGGCTCTTCTTCAATATCACTATCTGGGTTTGCATCCCCATTTGCATGTCTCCTTCTAAGGCGGGTAACTTCCCCGTGAGCTCAGAAACTTGTCTCTGTAGCTCCTGCATATGCCTATTCATCTGGGCATAACCTCCCCTCCCGCGTCTAGCCATGGTTATATAAAATAGAGGTAAAAACTACACATAAAAATGTAATATGTTACCTTAACTATTTCCACAAGATCAAAATCCTACTCTGATACCAATTGATGTGAATCCAGTTGCAAGAGGTTGAAATACCTCCAAAAACACACATAAATAGCTTTGCAAATAAAACCAGGAGTTTCAAAATAGCTTACTTCTCATTCTGGAATTCACACTGATCTATTACATCATTACCATTCTCCTTTTATTTCAAGACTACTCTAAAACCCTAAAATGCAAAACAACTCAGATTGACCCCAAAATTTGCGTGCCAAATATGCATTCATAAATTAGGGCTCACACGAAATTTGGACTTATTCTGACAAGCACAACAAAAGTTATTAAAGTTCTAAGACCTAGTCAAAAGCGGAAAAAACATTCGGAGCCAATTTTAGGCCACTAGATGAAGGAATCCGAGCCCGAAAATGTGCCAAAATGAGCACAACCTTGCATGCAAAGTTGACCCCAGCATAGTACTAATGTATATCTACCACCCTGTAAAATTTCAGGACGATCCAACGGTCGGATCAAAAGTTATGGCCTCTGCAAGTTATGCTCCCGCATCAGAAAATGGCCTCTTTGACACAAAAATAGATATCTCAACAAGTAATCACACAACAAGTAGATATAAAAATTGTTCAAGAAAGAGAAAAATGTGCACAAAATAGAGAAAAGTTGAAGACTCGTAGAAAATTCATTCTCATAGTCCCAAAAACTATGGTGTGAAAAATGGTGATTATGCCTTTTCTTCCACCATATCCTCACCAATTAGTTACTCCTCCAATATTTTTCATAGAAGAAGAAACAATTGCATACCCTGTGCAAATAGAGATAAAGGCCACAATCTAAAGTGTGTCAATAGTTCTAGAGTGGATAGTAAAACCTACATAATCATCATATGACTTGGAAAAGAAATAGTAAGAAGATTTGAAAGTAAAAAGGGGAATTTACCAAGTATGATTTATAAAAATTAGAAGAGAAATAATGCATGGTGAAGGAAGAATAATTACACAAATTTGAAGAAACAAAAGTTGAGAAGAAAGCATAGGAAAAGGTAAAAACAAAACAAGAGGAGGAAGATAACATGTAAAAATAAAAAGAAGTGGAGTAGAAAAAGTAAGAAAGTATGTAAGATGAAGCGCAAAAGATATTACAAAATAACAATATGAAGAATAGAAATAGAATGAAGATGAAGCAAAATCTAAGAAAGAAGAATAAATAAAGGCCAAAAATAAAGAATATGAAAAAAGTAAAAATAGGAATAGAAGAGAAAGATATAAGAGGACCAAGCGAGAAAAGGAAAAATAAGAGAAGGAAGAACAAGATAAAAATTCCAAGGATGTTAAACACCTTTGTGAAATTCATTATGAAAGTGGAAGAATAAAATTTTATTGTGAAGGATCAAGAACTCGTGTAACAAAAAATTGAAGAGGTTATGAAGAAGATATAAGCATAAGGGGAGAAATATAAGGACCTTTGCACAACCCACAATCATTCGACCTGAGCAACTAGCCATTTAAGTGGAAATTTAGTTGCAGCCACAATATAGTTTCATAGAGATTAAAGCCTCCATTTTTAGCAAGCCACTACAGAAGAAGCTATGGAAGGAGATGAAAAAATGTTTTGGTGGGCATTGTAATCAAGAGAACAAACATGGAACCCTAGGCTAGTACTTCCTTCATCTTAGGTACACACTATAGTTCTACAAATCACCCAAATGAGTGTGTAAGTTACATCTTCATAAGAATTGGTTAGCATAATCAAGGCGGGTCTTGACAAAGTACCATTACAAACACATGTCTATGGGGTGCACACACTTCAAACAAATATCAATGAAGTTACAATATAATTGGCCGTTGATAAAAAGTAACCTTAAAGAATACATTACACAATTTTAAGTCTCAAATTGAAGATAGCTACCCAAAACTTGTAATTTAATCCATAGGTGAACAAGTCATGAGCAAGAAAATGCAACTAACCACTTTAGTTGGTAAACTAGTGTGAAATTCGCGGGAGTAAGAGACTAGCTGTAAGGTCAAAGTGCAAGCAGTTCAATCAAAGAAATAAGTGAAGGATGTAGTCATGGTTTTGCAATAATATATCAAGATGATCCAAAAGTTAAAGCACATGCCAAATAGGTTACATTTGAGCTCCTAAATGGTAATGTGTTGTTATAGGCTACCATGAATGAAAGTAAGATTGATATGAATACTTTGGTAACATAGTTCAAGTTTAAATACTAACAAATATAGATGATCGGGAGGTCAAAAATTTATCGTAAACATACTTATAGGCTTGAAATAATGTTAGTGAAAAAATAAAATAATGAGATTGTAACATGTCATGTAATAAATATTTAGGTGCACAAATATAACAAATGAGGGATTGATTGAAGTACTAAAAAAACATATAGAATTTCATAAGCTGTGTATGATCAAGTTGTATAAAATTCCAAATATGATGGTTTGTTTAAATTTATGAAATCATTTTTACAATTGTAGATATATTTTGATAGAGTGAATAAAGCCCTCACAAACTAGAATGTGTACAAGATAGACCTACAATTATTCCTACCCAATATGAATATAATGATGAATAATCCAAATCCTTCCATCATGTATCTCATGCCCTACAAAATCAGATAGTGAAAACTTTACCACCTTTGTATGCCACTCCTAGAATACATCTATCCATAACCAAGTAGTCCAAATATTAGCAATAGGAAAGGAGTAAGACAATTTTGCGATGGGAAAAAATCTAGAGTATCATTGCAAAAAAATTAGATGTTTGTAAGTAGGGAAACATAGATTTAAAACATAAAATGGGGGTGTATGAAGGATTTCCCATGTATTGAAAACCGAAAGGGTGATATGTTGGAAATTCTAGTTAATTAAAAACCCAAAAGGGTGGTTAAGTAGTTCACAAAGGATGTAAACTAGTAAATGACATCCTCTGTGTCAATTGTGATTAGACTATCTTAGTGCACAAAAAAATCCACATATATAAATACTTAGGAAAATAGGAAAATATCCTCCCATATCATCAAAGCATATTATTTCTTGGGATCGAGACAACTATTTAGTACGAGAAAGTGTTGGGAGTGTATAGAGGTTAAAATACGACTTGGATATATATTGCATATTATTTTACAACGTGTAATCAAAATGTTTGTACCTAAGTATAGAAAATACAAAATATAGAGTATTTAATTATCTCCTAACATAGGTTGATAATATGAATATCCTCTTTTGTTCAAGAAAGGAAGAATATGGAACTAGTAACTCAACTTGAGTTACCTTGCATTGTATAAAATCATGTAATTGCACTATACAAAAGGTTGATCTTGATTTAAATTGATATTGAATCCATAGTTTCCATGATAGATTTATGTCTAAGTTCGGATAAATAATATAAATTCTATTGTATTGTATATATTCCCATTTATTGTCTCTATCTTCCTTAAATTGTTTGAGTTATGTAGCTTTATTATATATTTTACACAACTTTGTCTAATTGGAATCATATGGACTTATCCTCAATCGTAACCTATTACATGTACTTATATCATGATCTAGGGAAATTTTTTAACACTTATAACCTTATAAAATTAATTTAGTTTCTGCTCATTGTGAATGGTATGATGGTAGTGGTACAAAGATGGAGAGATTGTAAAATAGATACACTATGAAAGAAGAATAATCGAGAAGATATATGATTGGTTCAAGGGGTAAAAAGACTAGTCTAAAATCCCTCATATTTTTTTAGATAAAAGAAGAAAAAAATATCCTTGGGGTTTTTTATGGGAAGAAATCTCCTTAGGCTTAGGATTTCTCTCTTTGTATCAAAAAATGGTAGCAACATTGTTCTCTAAACAAAATTCAATTTTTTTTCGGGAAACAAATGAGTGATTAATTTCCCTTAATATAAAATCCTCTATGATATCTCAATCCTAAATCAAGGTTAAAAAATAAATCTATTGCCAATATTATATAGCTACGTGGTGAACTCGAGTACAAGTGGATAAGAGTAGTGAAATAGGCGTTAAACAAGAGATCAAATGAATGCATGGTATAAAATTAGGATGAAAAATCATGCATGGAAAGAAAGAGATAATTTCAAATTTTAACATAGATTGAACTGTTGGTTCCAACGGGATGTTGTTACACAACCTCCATGGTGGGAGATGAAACTACCGATTATCAAAATAAAAACCATCATGGATGAAATCAACCTCAATGTAGATAGAAATTGTATCGTCATATTAGGAGATGGAAACTCCATGGTGGGGAATGGTACTAACATAAAAGTGGTACAACCATCACAATGGTAATGTGTTAAGTAGATAATAAGGGTGGAAAAAGGGTTAGAAGGGATAAATAACGGAAAGGGGGCATAATGATCAAGATGGGGCTTTGTAATGGTATGAGCATTTTGAAACATCTTGTCATGTGTTTTGCATATCATCATTGGATATTTTAAATATTTCACTATGTTAAATGGGGTGCATATAAATTTCCCCCTTGAGGAAGCATTCCTACCATAAATTGGCTAATGTGTGATTCTTGATAATTAATTACTGAAACTAATAACCAAAAAGGAAAATTACCTTCCTCACCTTATATTGAAGTGAAACCATTTGTGGCTCCCTTCATCCTATAAGATGAAACAAGGTAAAATTCAAGAGCAATATAAAGAAAAAAATTAAGAAACAACTACGTAGTCAAAATATAAAGATATAAATTAGGTCATTTGAGTTGTATTGGAGTAACACTACCTTTCTTCCCACATGTGTTATTAAAAACTTTCAAAATTGAAACTATACAAAAATAAACATGAAAGGGAAGCATAAATGCATGTGCCAAGTAACTCCATGGCCTCTCTAGAATCCAAAAATGGAGTAAAGCAACAAAAAGTGCCAAAAATATAAAATAATTAAATTTTGGTCCCAAAACATCACGTATATATTCAAAATTGTGCTAAATTTGGAAATCATTTGTATAATAGAGGTGTAAACACTCAAATTGGAAAATTCACTCTTTAACACTACTAGTTTTGACAAGACACTCTTGTTAAGATAAATACAATATCCTCATTCCAAATTAACAAATTCTAAGGTCTCTTTTTTATGTTTTTATCCATGAACACTGAAATATCATCAAATTACTAGAACATAATGCTTAAAATCCATATAAAAATCAAGTAACAATTTCCAAACTTTACATTGTATGTTTTCCTTCCCTAATCAAGGTTATACAATTTTTCAAGATAGTATATCTGGTCTTAGATGACTTGTATGGTATTGGTGTTGGGCTGAGAAAAGTGGCTAAATATGAGCTAAGTGTGAAGATGCACATGACAGCAAGAGGGAAAAATATTGCAAGTACAAGACGAGTGTGTGAGGGTGCACATGTTGGAAGCACAAACAATAGAGGGTCAATTAGTGTGCCATTAAAATTTCACCCTTAAAATTTATCATCCTTAAATTATTTAATGCATTAATCAAACATTCATCAACATATAGATTAGGCAATGATTAACCAAACACATGAGCATACACCATGAGAGCACAAGAACACATGAACACAAGATTTAAGTGGGAAACCATCATGGAGAAGAAAACCCATTGAAAAAACTCTATTCTACCCATGTTTCAAATTTAATTGAGAACCAAATAAAAATCAAAACCAACCCCTAGATTTAGTGAGGCACTAACCCCACAAGGAGAACCAACCCATAGTTTAGTACAACACCAACCCTACAAGGAGCACCAACCCCTAGTTTAGTAGAACACTAACCCTACAAGGAGGCACCAACCCCCTACATGAATCAACACCAAAAAAATCCATCTAAATATTATTACATATCTAAAAAATTTCTCACAGAACTTATGATTACTTAATTAACCACACTTCTCCTTCTATATCTATCAAATCATCTTTCTTCCCTCCATGCACAATAAATTCTTCCTTCAAGCTGATTTCACCATCTTCCCTAGCTTTCACATAACAAAAATATCTCTAGAACATAATCACATCCTCATTTCCCTCTCAGAAATTTCACAAATACCTTCTTCACCACCTTCAAACAACACTCTAGGTTACACTTTTTTGCCTCTTACTTAACTAGCTCAAATGATATTTTTAAACTACTTTTATGTCTTTTTATTTATCAAACATCACCTGGGTTGGTCATCATAGTGTAAAATAAATTCCTAAATCATAATAATATCACAAAAATAGCACCCATATGACCATATAGGTCATCAACATCACCTAGAGCCTTCTAGACCACCATTAGGACTTAAGAAGCCCTAAAACACCAAAAAAGCCAACTCACCAAAGAGGAATATTATAGAGAAAACTCAACTTCACCAAAACATGGAACACACTTGGAAATGTTTTCTAAGCCTTGAAGAAACTCCATAAACCATGAAATAACCTAAAGCAACATATTACACCTTGAAACCCTCATGAGAGCATGCATAACCAAACACCCTTAAAATTAGCCTTTAGAAAACAAACCATAAATTTATCAAAACTCATAAAAGCCTCTAGTGTGATATATCAATGAAAATATATTGATCTCAAGATCATCACCAAACTCAAACCATGCCACAAAACTGATTGTAGCTCCTCCAAACCTAATTTTCACCTAGTTTGCTCCAAACCTGTCCAAAAGCGCCTAAAAACTAGTTCTACAAAATAGGGCATGCTTGACCTCCTAAATGATCAAACATGAAATCAACCCATCATATAAATGAATAGAAAAATCCCACGATTTAATAAATTCTAAATTAGTCATCAAGTCCAATGGAGAACTTTGTCACAAACTTAAAAATATTCATAAATTAGTATTTTTAAGTGGGACACACATACTTTCACAAGCTATAAATTATATCAAAATAAATCTATAAGAGTCCTCTACAACCTCCAATCATCATATTTTATAAAAATCAATTCTAGACCACTATAACCAATTTCTTTCAAGTCACTATCAAGCTAGGGTTTTGAAAGGGTTTAAAAGTTGTTTACCTTCTTAATGATTGTCCATAAAAATGATGATAAAACAACTTCATTATACATGAAAATATTCATGATATACCTATTAAACTATCCCCATTATGTTGGGTCCCCATGAAAATCATACATTCTCCAACAAGGATTAGAAAGTCAAAATTTAGCCTTGGTTTCTCACCTTCATAACTCGGTTTTAGTAAAAATGGCATAACTTGAAAAATATTCAACATTAGGTCCTAAAATTTGGACCACACCATCATTTCAACCTGCCACACACTCTCCAATTATCACCTTTTCCCAAATATGCTCATAAATATTGGCTCTATCGCACTAGGACATGCTTTCTTAAGGGTTAGGTCTAGGAACAGACCTAAAAACCAACTCAAACACTTGAACCAAAACTTTAAGATACCTCTAATTATATCTACACATAATATACCTACTTCATGTGCTCTAACCATGAATTTATAGATACAACATGCTTTATTTAATCATGTTATGCCTCATACTTCTCTCGGGCTTTTAAAACAAGCACCGAAACATGCTTTCTTCACTAAATTTGATATCTATATCACCTTAGAAACATTTCAAACTTATAATTACCTTTATCACATTCCATGACATCATAAAAATAACATCCACACAATTAATTACCTCTACAAGCCACCATACCGACTAAGGAAATCATGAACCATCACCAGGACCAAGCAATCTCAACAAATAACTCAACACTACCAATAAACCTTCATGCTCTATACACCTTTTGACATAAATGAAACTAGATGAAAACTTTGAAAATATCACCATTTTACATCAATGAAAACACCATGCCAACAATGCACATAGGCAATAATAAGAGGACGTGTGAAGGGTTGTGTGCGAAAGCGATCGAGAATAACCGATAGCCGAGAAAAAGAGAACGACTAAAAATAGGAAAAGCATGGGTTCACATGACAAGTAAGGAAAAGATATATTTGGATAAAATCAATTTTAAAACACATGTAGGGTTCTAGATAAAGATAGAACATGTTTGGGAATATATAAATAAATATAACATGGCGTGAAGCTTAAGTAATCTATTAATAATATGCATGGAGAAAGAAACACCAATTAAAGACCAAAGTGAAAATAAAAGGCAAATGCAAGCTAAGTATATAAGATTCTATTAATATGTTAAATAATTGTAAAGAAGTGAAGGAAAAGTTCCCACCAGATTTCTATAGTAGCGAGATGATATACAGAGAGAGAGCTATGTTATGTTTGTAATATTTTGTCAAATCTACTTGTGTAATGGATGATCGATATGTATTTCTAAGGTTAGGAGAGATGAACGATGTATCATTGGAAATCAGATTCTGCTATTAATTGTATATGTTATGGAATGAATGATCAAAGCTCCTTATTGTTATTATCTTTTTCATGATTTCTATTATATTGTCTTCTATTTTATGTTGCACAATGTGTTATGCTAACTACACATATTGCATGATCTAATAAAGAGGGACTTGGTAGGTTGCATGTTATTTGGGTGAGCACTTGGACATCGATCGAATGATGTTCCATTGCATATGAATAAGTGGTGGTAAGAACTAAGACTACATTTTGGTTCCATTGTCGGGACCTCTTTTAATTCCAATCATCAAAATATGACATGTGCATAGCATTCCGATTTGTCATTGGAGAATATTGAGTATTGGGTACATGATAGCTAGGATGAGTTTTCTCAAAGGTACAATAATAGAAGCAATTTTTATTTGCAGAAATGGGTAGAGGAAAACCTATATGATGAATTGTATGAAACATTCTTCAATTATTTTCCAAGCAAATTGTATGAATGGTTAGCAACATATTCTCAGGATAAAGTGATCGATTAGGATGGAGGCCCGTGTGGAGCTAGGATAAGTACCGGGCATTTCTCGATCTAGATGAACCTTGGATACATGTATTAGATCAGCGATGGGTAGTATTTTTGAGGAATTATATGTTGGAGTACACGATCTCAAGGTATTTGTGTCTATAGGAGGAACAATTTTAGTTCCTACATGAAGCTAGAGGATCTTGCATACGCACGCTCCCATTTTCCATCAATATTTTAATGATTGAACTTAGATTGGAGAAGCTACTTATGGTAGTATAAAACCCCCACCATGCCTAGGGAAGGAAAGGAATTTAGAAGGATGGTGTTGGTCCAAGTGTGTGTGTGTGTGTGAGAGAGAGAGAGAGAGAGAGAGAGAGAAAAGAGAGACTTCATAGATATAATGATGAATGAGAGAGGGCAGTTGAAGAGGCACTAAGAAAGAGAAATAAGGCAAGGTAAAATTCATGAGAACCCTATAGAATGCGAGGGACCATAGGACCATGTCCCTCAAATATTGGGAAATTATAAAATAAGGACCCCCTTAGTAAAGAAGAGAGCGAGTCGATGAGATATTAAGAACCATTGGCACACATCTCAACCACCTCTTACCCCTATCCCTTGTGCATGGTGTTTGAAATCTAGAAGTTTTTATAAAATATCATCATAATTATGGGGAAAAAGAAGATAACCAAGGATCACCACATGGGGTTGAAACTATAGGTAGATATGTATTGGTATCAGCTTAAGAGGTACTACAAATAAAGGGAGTGCATATGGTAGTGGAATAGGCTCCCATGGCCAGAAAACAAAGTTTTTTTAGTATTTCGGTAGGCAAAATGTCGGGACAAGACCTTGGCACTCTATATAGTGGAAGTAATCCTATTGAATTAATATTAGGGAAAAATTTTAGCACGTAATTTAGTTTTACTACAAGCTGTGTAGACCAGTTATTCTTCAGGACCACCGTTAGTCGTAGCGACATGTGGCCCATGGGGCTCTGGTCCTCCCCGAGCATAAGCAACCCTACGTAGGTTTGGGGTCAAGATCTAGTCCCCACCTATTGGAACAATATAAGACAAGTAAATAACCCACCACAATAATAGCCTTCTCCTACCTTCTTTGATATGTCACTCCATTTGCTAGAATATTGAGGTGTGGAAGACGTAGTAGATCATGTATAGAAGTGCAAAATTTTTGGAAATCCAAGGGATTTATAGACTTGGAAAGGAAGGAAATTCATTTCGCTACCACATTTCTTGGCCATGTGCACATTTGGTATAGGAATTTTGAACCACATCGGAGTAGTAGTAGAGTATGATTTGTGTTCCACCTTTTAGTTGACTTCAATATACCTAAGGTTGAGAAGAATAGTATCGGTGTGCTCAAGGACATTAAACATGACTTAGCTAAAAGTGTCGGGAATATGATGCACGTTTCAAAACAATCAACATGCGCAATGGTTTTGGGTGGATTATCGACACCATTTTAAAGGGTGTTATCACACAAAACATTCACAAACTCATGTGAGGATTTGGAAGCATGGACAGTATAGTAAGCCCATGCTTTGAATTTCATATTGCGAGACATGGCTACCCAACTAGAGAAATTATCTTCTAACTCATCACACAACACCTACAGTGGAATTTGGTGCATAGAATGTGATGTAGAGGGGCACATAAAGGATATCTATTCACACAAGAGTTTGCAATTGACTATCGGCCTGCAAGATTTTCATAAGAACCATGATTTTTGAGAATGACCAATTTTGTAGTGTGCTACACAAAATGTGTCGATGTATTGCAATAATTTTGACATACACACCCATGACACATCTAATTTACGTTTGATTGACCTCATTCATGAAGTAGGTTAGATGGGGTTGTGCAAAATAGTGTAGAGAGTAGCTCCCAAGGACGTGAATGAGTTAGTGAAAAGAATGAATTTGGATAGAATAATGGTGCAAGTAAAAAATGGTAATGGGGGATACTATGGAGGATATCACGGTAGAGAGGACGAGGAGGATGCAATGGGACATTTATCTAAGGAACATGCTATACATGTGGATCACTAGAAAATTATCAAAGCATGAATGTCCAAATAAATAGTCTTGTGTGTATTATAGAAAGTGACACAAAGTAGAAGATTGTCAAGATTTTTATGTGCACATGTGTAAAAATAAGAAGGATAGGCAAAAACCCACATTTCCAAGATATACTAGGGAGGAAAATCTCGAGTCTTTATTACACGTAATGGAGGGGTGGTTGTGGAATGAAGGAGATAGGAAAACATGTTGGTTTACTCCTTGAAGGGAACAATGACATGTTGGTTGGTGTGCTTGAGGGATAATCTACTTAAGCGGTAGGAAATAAGAGTTTCTTTCTTAAGAAGGTTTATCAAAGATAATTTCCCTTCTCGGATACTAGTATATGATCGAAAGAGGTCACCTAATGTTCATATACAATCTTGTGAGAGGAATTGGATTCAAGATCCACGACATGATACCCCTGTTTCACTCGGAATGTTTAAACCACGGGAATAGAGTTGCTTCTATCCTTTCATTCCTTTTAGAAAGCAGATGAGGTTAGGGTTAGGAGGAATACCCATTGAATGTCGAGATGGTGTGCGTGTACCGTAGAGAAAGATCAGGTTGACTGCGGAGAACTCCTTTTTGTCTTGGAAGGAATACCTGCAAATAAGAACACAAGACCACAAGATTTTGATTAAACAATAAATGAGGAAAGCGCCTTAGGCCCGGGAAATATAAAACTTCCTTTCAAAGGTGGTCAGTTTCCCTGCTAATATGAATTAACACAAAAGACTGTAAAATATCAATTAAGTTGTTTCGTTGAACTAGGTAGGGAAAAGGTTGTTTTTCTGGTTTGGATCAGAGGAACCGATGACGTTCTTCGATAACCGATGCGATTCATCGATAACCGATGCCGATTCGATGATAACCGATACCGGTGGGTTATAGGATCTTCTTGGTAGCTATGGTGTTTGTAAGGCTGGTTTATGGATGATATTAGGAAATGAGATGATGAGGGGTAAAAGAATAACAATTAGATGCAATGGCACGTTGGGTAGTGGACTCAGAAACGGATTTAGGAGGACTGAGATTCAAGAAACATAAGAAATGTTATAACAGAGGACATGCAAGATGTGACTTACTGGTTTTGAAAAAGATGCAAGTTGATCTCCTTGGTTATAAACACTTCTGGTATTTCCACTCGTCTATGCTCTGTCAAGTGAAGATCTGGACTCTGTTCCTCACTCGCAATGCTCTCTGTTGATCCATAAATCCTTTGAGTGATCTCCCAAAATGAAATTCTAATCCGTTGTTTTGGTTTGGGGAGCCCATTTACGAGGAACCGATGGCGGTTACGTAACCGACGGCGGTCGAGTAGAAGCGGCATCGGTAAGAAAAAAGTAAGCTATTTTTAGTAAAATAGCCCACCTTCCCTTCTTTTCTCTCGAGAGATCAGTTGCAGGCTTGGTCAAGTGACTAGAAAGTCGGTTTGGAGTGCGAGAAAGGGGTCATTAGTTATGGGTGTAGGTGTGGACCAAGTTATGGGTCTTAATTAGGTTAGTTTAGGGTTAGGGCTAGGTCATGATGAGGTGGCAAAATGAGGTGGCAGGTAAGGTGATGTGCATTTATCAATTACAAGGTAATTAATAAATAATTGTGTAAGGTTTAGGTGATGAGGTTATATTGTGAGATGAGATGCGGGTCACAAGGGTCGTAAGACACAAATTTGGTGTCTACATTAGCCCCTTATTGTCGTGTAGCTTGTTTTGTAAAGCTGCGCGGACAATAATATGAAGTGGTTTTCCCTGTTAAGGGTATAGGTAATCCCCCTCAAATCTATCACTAATTGAGAGAACGTGAAATCAGGGATAGGGTTGATAAAGGGTAAATGGTGTGGAGATGATGGGGAGATGGTGGGGTAGGTCCAAGGAAGTAGACGCACGTTGAAATGCATTAGTGCAACGAGGGTACATGATTTGACGAGCAAACCAGCAATGCATAGGCAAAGGTCGATAGTTTATCCAAACAAGGGTGATATAATCCTGGTATCCAAGGCATAGGAAGTAGCTCCAGGGTATATAACAGGTAAGGTACAAGAACGTTTAGGCATGTTCGGTAGTACCAAATGGTTGGTTTGGTTGAGATAAACGTCACGGTCCTAGGTCTGGGTAAAGTTGGTCGACGGATCAAGTCAAGGACCCTAATCATGCTAAAACACGAACAGGTGAGCTCGATTAAACAAAAAAAATGACAGGATGGGTGGATAAGAGTGTATGTTGGTGATGTTGGGTAGGGTATTGAAGTGGTACGGCCGTGGGTCGGGCCAAGTTGTTGGGTTGCGGCCTTGGGTCGGGCCGGAAGGGTAGAGTGAGGCCTTGGGTCAGGCCGGATGGGTAGGGTGAGGCCTTGGGTCGGGCCGGATGGGTAGGGTGAGGCCTTGGGTCGGGCCGGATGGGTAGGGTTGTGGCCTTGGGTCGGGCCAAATGGGTAGGGTGAGGCCTTGGGTCGGGCCAAATGGTTAGGGTTGCGGCCTTGGGTCGGGCCAAATGGGTAGGGTGAGGCCTTGGGTCGGGCCAAATGGTTAGGGTTGTGGCCTTGGGTCGGGCCAAATGGGTAGGGTGAGGCCTTGGGTCGAGCCAAATGGTTAAGGTTGCGGCCTTGGGTCGGGCCAAATGGGTAGGGTGAGGCCTTGGGTCGGGCCAAATGGTTAAGGTTGCGGCCTTGGGTCGGCCAAATGGTCGGGGTTGCGGCCTTGGTCGAGCCAAATGGGTAGGGTGAGGCCTTGGGTTGGGCCAAATGGTTAGGGTTGCGGCCTTGGGTCGGGCCAAATGGGTAGGGTGAGGCCTTGGGTCGGGCCAAATGGTTAGGGTTGCGGCCTTGGGTCGGGCCAAATGGGTAGGGTGAGGCCTTGGGTCGGGCCAAATGGTTAAGGTTGCGGCCTTGGGTCGGGCCAAATGGGTAGGGTGAGGCCTTGGGTCGGGCCAAATGGTTAGGGTTGCGGCCTTGGGTCGGGCCAAATGGTTAGGGTTGCGGCCTTGGGTCGGGCCAAATGGGTAGGGTGAGGCCTTGGGTCGGGCCAAATGGTTAAGGTTGCGGCCTTGGGTCGGGCCAAATGGGTAGGGTGAGGCCTTGGGTCGGGCCAAATGGTTAGGGTTGCGGCCTTGGGTCGGGCCAAATGGGTAGAGTGAGGCCTTGGGTCGGGCCAATTAGTTAGGGTTGCGGCCTTGGGTCGGGCCAAATGGTTAGGGTTGTGGCCTTGGGTCGGGCCAAATGGGTAGGGTGAGGCCTTGGGTCGGGCCAAATGGTTAAGGTTGCGGCCTTGGGTCGGGCCAAATGGGTAGGGTGAGGCCTTGGGTCGGGCCAAATGGTTAGGGTGAGGCCTTGGGTCGGGCCACATGGTTAGGGTGAGGCCTTGGGTCGGGCCAAATGGTTAGGGCGAGGCCTTGGGTCGGGCCAGTAGGGTAGGGTGAGGCCTTGGGTCGGGCCAAATGGTTAGGGCGAGGCCTTGGGTCGGGCCAGTAGGGTAGGGTGAGGCCTTGGGTCGGGCCAGTTGGTAGGGTGAGGCCTTAGGTCGGGCCAGTGGGTAGGGTGAGGCCTTGGGTCGGGGCGGTTGGTTAGGCGAGGCCTATAGATTATGGTGGGTAGCAGAGCTGCAAGGTGTACGTGATCATCCTGACATAGCGGTGATTACAGCAGAGAGGGATCGTCTACAGCGTTTGGTTCGGCAAGAGCTCCAAACGCAATTGAATGAGACAAGAGGATTGTTAGTGGTTGTGGAGTCACGGGCGGAGAGACTAGAGGCTGGAATCCTCCATGCGAGAGGGCATATTCATATGTTACAGGAGAGGTTGGTAGATCAGTGGGTGGTACCAATAGCCGTGGTACCTTTGAGGACAGAGAGGCCTGGCGAGAGGGTCGACGATCACGATCATCACCTAGTTCGGGATGAGGCGTGAGGGTCTGAGTAAATGTTAGCAAGGTATAAGAATAAATAAGGATGCCGACCTGCGTGTCGATGATAGAGAAGATGTATTTGTTTAACATCTAAATAAAGCTGAATATGTATGTTGATTTGAGTTACGATAAAAATAAGAATGTTTGTGTTTTGATTTTCGGTGTTTTGAAAAAGGATAAAGAGGAATGTGATTAAATAGAAATACACAGAAATATTTATTATACCACACATGATAGATTATGGTAGGGGATGGTCGAGCTAACCTTGGGAGACCCCATGTCTCCGAAGTGCTGCCTACATAGCCCATCATTGCACAAAGCGAGGGGGCCTTAGACCGATGTAGTTCTCCTTAGGATCGGGAGAGGCGAATTCGAGCAATTTGGTACGGTTTAGGAAATTGGTTGGTTGGTAAAAATATTAAGATTGGTAAAGGTAAGGTTGATGGTGTTGGTAATGAATTGGTGATGTTGTAAAAGGTATAAGGGAAGCGAAAGTTAGCCTACCCAAGTAGTAGGGAACCATGTCCGATTAAGGTCAACACATAATCCTAGATGCGAGGCAAAGCAGAAAAAGAGTGCTCCGTAGGTGAAAAGAGCTAAAAAAATCACACAACATAGAACGAGCTTGAGCCCTATGTACCGTGCATAGACGAGAAGTCAATAGGTGAAAAGAGTTGTGTGATCACAATATATCGAGCGTACATTACGTCCCTTGAGTTGAAACAAATGGTGAGGTGAGGTGGATGGTATAGCTGAGGTGCAGAGAACTTATTACAAAGTGAGTGTTCTGACGAAAGAGAACCTACCCTAAATAGACAAGTCCATGACTCAAAAGTTCTTTTGAATGAGGCTTTTATTTTATTGAATGTAGACTAATCGATGCGGGAAGTCTACAAGGGATATTGATTGTATTATTCTTGAGGTCTTCACGAAGCTGATCGATGCGAGAAGCTTCTGCTAGAGGCTGACTGTGTATAGCTGTCCTTCGAGGGAGCAGTCTATTTATAGTAGCAGATATGATTTTAGTGCATAGCTGTCCTTCAGGGGAGCAGTCTATAGAGAATAGCAGCAATAATTTGGCATATAGCTGTCCTTCGAGGGAGCAGTCTATATTTAATTTAGATGACTAGATGTTCTTTTTAGCGTGAAGCATCTAGTTTAGTAGGAAGTTTGACTCAAGAAAATCCCATAAGAATACGGCTTATCTTAATACGTTGAAGTCATGGACTAGACTAAAAAGGGGAAGGCATCGTTAAGGGGAGGTGAGAGGTGAGCTTGATTTTATTTCGAGATGTAGGAAACAAGTGCATGTGGTGGTATGGGAGCTCAAGGGATGAGCAGTAGGCGGATAAGAAGTGATATAACACTAATTTCAACAAGTAGAATGGTCGAAGATGCAAGGCATTAAGGGGTTCAGGCTCAGGTTTACCATTAAGCGAAGCTAAACGATAAGTACCAGATCCATAGGTGTGAGTGATTATATAAGGCCCAATCCAATTGGGAGCAAATTTTCCACGTTTTCTCTTTTCTAGTTTGGTTACATGTTGATTCTCTTTGAGGACAAGATCACCAACCTTAAAGGTACGCTCATGAAGTCGCTTATCATAAGCACGTTTAATGCGTTTTTGATAGATTTGAAGGTGATCAAGAGCTGTAAGACGGCGTTCGTCAAGAAGCTCCAATTGGGCTAACCGCTCTTGGCGGAAATCATCGTTGGTGAGAATACCCTGAAGAGATATTCTAAGGGAGGGTATTTGTATTTCGAGAGGAAAAACAGCCTCGGTACCGTATACCAAAGAAAAAGGTGTGGCATTAGTGGAGGTACGAATACTAGTGCGATAAGCCCAAAGGGCAAAGGGGATGTGATCGTGCCAATTTCTTCCGGATTCATTGACAACTTTCATGAGGATTTTGGTTAGTGTTTTATTAGAGGACTCGGCTTGCCCATTGGCTTGTGGATAGTAGGGTGATGAGAAGCTAAGTTTGATACCAAAGTTGTCGCAAAGGTCTTGCAACAACTTGTTTTTAAAAGATTTACCATTATCTGTTATTAGGCGATGAGGAATACCAAAACGACAGATAATGTGATGGTTAATGAATTCGACAATTTTTTCTTTTTTGATTGAAATGAGTGGAATAGCCTCCACCCATTTTGTGTAATATTCGGTCACTGTGATTATCCAACGGTGACGTTGTGAAGAGGTCGGGTGAATCTCACCAATAAGGTCTAAACCCCATTGTGAGAAGGGCCAAAGATCTCGAGCGACCTGGAGCGGGTGGCTAGGAGTATGTTGAAGGTTGGCATGTTGCTGACACATAACACAACGCTTAACATATTCGTAGTAGTCGTTATTGAGAGTAGGCCAATAATAACCAAGGTGAAGGATTCGTTTGGCCATGGCAAGGCCGCTAAAATGTCCACCACAAATACCGTCATGGACCTGTTGGATGGTATGAGTGGCCTCCGCGCCAGTTAGACAGCGAAGGAGGATGCCATCAAAGCCACGTTTATAGAGGAGTCCCCCCATGACAACATAACGTGAAACACTTTTAAGAAAAGCACGTTTTCCGTTACTAGTAAGGTCAGGTGGGAGGACAGAGATTGTAAGGTAGTCGTGAAATTGGTGGTACCAGGTATCCTGCAAACTAGTAGACATAGTATTTATCGTACAAACTACCGGGGTGGAATACGATGGGACAAAAAGTTGTTGGACCACGACGAATAATTGAGTCGGTTGGTGCGAGGGCGGAATTTGCGAGGCTAAGCAAGCCATAGTGTCCGCAAATTTGTTAGTGGAGCGTGGAATGGTTTGTATAGAATAGTGAGTAAATAAGGGTAGAAGTGAATCCACGTAGTGTTTTTATTTTGAAGTTCCTCATTTTTACATTGGTAGACGCCCATAACTTGATTGACTACCAATTGAGAGTTGCCAAAAATGTTGATAGATTTGATGCCTAAGTGTAACACAACTTGGAGACCAGAACAAGGGCCTCGTATTCGCATTTGTATTATTAGTGCAAGGGAAATCAAGCCGAAATGAAAGAGGCATAGGCTCAGCGTCGAGAGGAATGAGAACAACGCTGGCTCCTCGCTACCGGCATTTAGATCCATCGAATAAGAGGGTCATTTGATACAACTATTCCGGAGTGAAAGAGTGGCGATGAGTTCGTCGGGAAGGTAAAATTGGTAAATTGTTCCCCATGTAAAGGGGCCTCTGCAAGTTGGTCTGCAAGAGTTTGTCCTTTGATTGACTTCTGTTATACGAATTCAAGGTCAAGGTCAGCGAGGAGCATAAGCCATCGAGCGATACGTTGGTTTAGATGCGGTTTGGCGTACATATAATGAATGGGGTCTGTGTTGGTGATGACAAAAGTTTTGTGATTCAGGAGGTAATGTCGGAGTTTGGTGGCTACAAATGATAGGGCAAGGCACAATTTTTCTACATGTGTATACCTAGTCTCATAATCCACAAAGTACGACTTATATAATAAACACTGTTCTCGTGCGTTCAATCCCGATGTGCGAGCATAGCACCTATATAGCATGGTCGTGGCGGAAAGATAAAGGTAGAAAGGGCGGTCGTCCCGGGGTGGGATAAGCACGGGTGGCTGCAAGAGATAAGTTTTGAGAGCTTCGAAGGCTTGGTGACACTCCTCACTCCATTGAAAGGCAATGTCCTTTTTAAGAAGGTGATGAAAAGGTTGACACCGATCCGAGAGTTGGGAGATGAAACGTCGGATAGATTGGAGCTTACCTTGTAAACTACGTAATTGTTTGAGATTTTTGGGTGGGGGCATTTCTAGGATAGCTTTGACTTTAGATGGATCGACCTCAATGCCACGCAAAGAGACGATAAAGCCAAGAAGTTTTCCTAAAAGAACACCAAAGACACATTTCTTTGGTTCAAGGCGATTGAGAATATTGTAACAGGTGATCAAAAATAATGGTTAAAACATCGAGATGTTCACTACGATGTTTAGACTTGCCGAGAAGATCGTCGACATAATCTTCAAGGATAGTGTGCATAATGTCATGAAAAATGTAGGTCATAGCCCGCTGATAGGTAGCACCAGCATTCTTAAGGCCAAATGGCATGACACGATAACAGAAGGTTCCCCAAGGAGTTATGAAGGCAATTTTGTGTTGATCGGCAGGGGCAACCAAAATTTGGTTGTATCCTGAAAAGCCATCCATGAGAGAGAGCATCTCATGACCTGTAGTTAGATCAACAAGTTGGTCAATGCTAGGTAAGGGGAAGTCATCCTTAGGGAAAGCGAGGTTAAGATCCCGGAAATCATGCATATCAAGAAGTCCCCCCTGTCGCTTTAGTGATAGGTACGATGTTAGAAATCCATTGAGGATAGTCAATAGGCAAGATGAAGGAAACAGAAAGGAGTCGTTGGAGCTCCTCTTTGACCAAGAGAGCAATGCGTGGATGCATTTTTCTCAATTTCTGTTTGACTGGTTTGGAATCGGGGTTTAGGGTGATGTTATGGACGGCAATGGTAGGATCAATTCCTGGCATGTCAGCGTAAGACCATGCGAAAGCTTGGTTGCGAGCACGGAGAAAGGTAGTAAAGGCGGCTTGTTCTGATGTGTTAAGGGATTGTCCAATCTTCACAATGTGAGGATCCTCCTCCGTGTGGATGTTGATTTCTATGGTAGATTCGTTCAGCATGGTTTGGGTTTCAGATGGTAAGGCTCGTTGAATATAAGAATCATCCGCGCCAAGGTAAGTGAGGATGGAGTCGTCATCCTGGCATTCAACAACATTAATCAAAGGCGAATCCTCTTCGATCATGTCTGGATACAGAAGGGGAAGAGAAGATGGGTCCTCATTATCGCGTTGATAAGTGAGAGGACCTATGAAGATAGCATTTATGAAAAAAAAAAGTTAGGAGGGATGGATTCAGGGTCTATAGATTCTGTGGGTGATGATGGCAAAGTGGGTGATGATGGTTTGGTAGGGGCGACGTCTTCTTCTTCCAGGATACACGGTGACAGAAGGTGTCTCTGTGTAGGTGTTTTGGGAAAATCGAGACCCTGCGATCATTATGTTTACAGTGTAGTCACGAGGAATGAGTGTATGTCGGCCTTGTTCGTAAAGGCCAAAACCAAAGCCTTTCCACGCACAGCGAGTCAAGAAGGTGAGGGCGAAACGACGATTTGTCAAGTATTGAAAATCAGATTGGAAGGGAACCACACCAAGAGGAGGTTCAGGGGTAATGGAGGATGCGTCAACACCCCCATACGTTAGGTTAGTGCGGCAATGGGGTGGTCCGTAAGAGATTACCTCCCCCACGCGACGGTCGTAGGTGGGATGTGCATGTAATTGTCCGTACTCCTGCGGGGTAGGGAAAGAACTAACGTTATATAGGCGGTACTCCCCCAGCGTAAGGCGCTGAAAAACATCTACTAAGGGGTCGGAGGTTGGAATGTTAGCTGCGGGAAGGGAAGTGGTTTTTGCGATGGTGGTTTCATCAGTTGAAGGCGTAGGCGCGGTTGAGGTGGATGGTTGAGGTACATTTGAAGAGGATGGTTGGGTTGAATGTATGGGTGTCTTGATTGGTATAAGCACATCGTTAGGGCGGTATAACATATTGTAGGTTTTAAAGGGGGGAGGGTCAGCTTTTATGGTGTAGGACTTCCCCTCGTACTCAAATTTTATGCATCTATGTAATGTTGAGGGAACGCATCCCATGGCTCGGATCCAAGGACGACCCAGCAATATATTATATTGGAACTCTCCCTCCAAGACATAGAAGAGTTCGGGTAAAGTACGTGGTCCTACCCGAATGTTGAGGATCACGGTGCCTAAGGTAGAGGTAATAGCGTCATTGAATGACCGCAACATGATGGGGTTGGCACACATGCAACTAGAAGGGATATTCATTTGTTGGAAGGCTTTTGAAGAGATGATGTTTAGGCTGGCGCCCCCGTCAATCATAACGCGACGTACCCGGATATCCCGGACGTAAGCGGAGATGAAAAGGGCAGGGTCAGGGTCTTCTGTACCAAAGTCAACAATTTCATCTTCCGAGAAACTGACTGCAGCAGCTTGTTGTACAGAGACAGAAGTGGTTGGGGCAGTGGGTTGTTTGGTGAGAGAAGCAACGTGATTGGGTGTTAGAATGGAGGCGACAGGAAGGGTTTCATTAGGTAAAACCTCTATCCCTTGAAGGATCTCAATGAGAGCTTGTCGATGAGATTCAGAAGTCTGAATGAGATCATACAGTGTCATTTTTACGGGTGATTGGTGAAGCTGTTTAATCATATTTTGGTGGGCAATGCCATTAGAGACGGGATAGGCGGGTCCGCGAATGACCACTTTAGGTGGTGGTGCAATCGGGATGTTTGACGGAGAAAGAGATGTCACAGGTGTGTTTTCTTTTGCTTTCCCATTGTTTTTCTGCCCTCGAGTAGCGACACTAATCATATTAATCTCGTAGACCTGAGATGAGGAAGATGGTTGGGATAACTCATGGTCTTCAAGAGGTGGGGTTGTAATAATGATAGATCTTGGTGAGGCGGGGACAGATGGTATAGGAGAGGGAATGGAAACTAAAGGTCTCTCCCTTCGTAAGTTGTCTTTCTTAATCTTTCTATCCGGGAGAGGTGACTGATGAAGGATGGTTTTTAGAGCTTTGCATCCCTCCACATCATGTCCTGGTGTGCGGTGATAAGCGCAGATTTTAGACTCATCGTAACCCATAGGTCGGGGTTTAGACGGGTCATAAGGTCTAAGTGGAGGTAGGGAAATGGTCGCATTCTCCACCAACATAGCAAGGATTTTGGCGTAAGATCCTTTGAGTGGGTCAAAATCGGAAGAGGATGAGGGTATTGGTTGTGCGGGTTTTGGTAATGTTTGGGCGTGGTTGGTTCGCACAGGGTGGTGGTGGTTTAGCCGAGGGTGTTGATACGTGGTTTTCACTAAACGTGATTTCTTTGTACGAAGCTATGTTGGATGATGAGGCCGCAGATGATGTGGTATCAGAAAACAACCACGGGGAAATAGGAGTGACCGAAAACAAATCTTTTGATGATGGAATTTGTTTAGGGTTGATAGGTGGACAGGATACGCGGAGTGACGGTGTTTATATACCCGGAATTTTCGTATGGGTGCGGAAGGCGTAGGTTTTTTTGAAGAAAACACGGGAGGTATGATATATTGATGTAAGGTAGAAGGATGGGGTCCCAATATGGAAGGTAGGTATGATGGTGATGGTTTTGATTGTGATAGGGGCACGGATTGAGTTTGTCTCCTAGGTGGCGGGACGGATTTGTTTTTGGGTAGATCGAGTCGCAGGCGGGTGCGTTAGACCGGGCATTGGTGAGGTCCCAAGCGTAGGGAAGATCTGGTTAAGTTGATAGAAGTGGACGGGGCATTTGTAGAGGTAAGGGGGTGAAGGTGAGAACAGTGGCATTTTAAGCTCGTAAACACTTCGGGTATATGGTGGAGACATCGGGATCAGTCATTTGCATTTGAGTAGAAAAGGGGTACTCAAGCGTTCCCATAGGGCCTTTCTATCTTACGTGGAATGATGGTCCTCACGTGTGAATATGAACTTTTGTGAAGAAAACGACAGGTTGTGATTCCAGTCCACTGTGGGTGTGACACAGGAGGTAGATGAGGCACTGTATCAATAGATGTTAAGAGGTCAACCGGTCGTTGAAAAGATTTAGGCGATGAGGGACTAATAGGTAGGAGGGCGTGTTTGAGGGGATCTGTCATGTTTAAAGAATGTGGTGATGTCAGTGTAAGAGATTTCTCGTCTAAGGATGTCAAAAGGAGTGGCGAGCCTTCCTCTTGTGCAGCAAGAGCGGTAGAAGGGGACGTTTGGGAAATAGATAAATTAGATAACATCCGCTCACAGTCTTGTAGGGATGTGGTGTAAGAAGACTCGTCGATGAGAAGAGAAGTCCAGGCGGTTAACTCTTTTATGGGTAAAGGAATGATTTCACTTTGGCTTGATGGTGGTGAAGGAGGTTCAGACTCCTGTGTTGGTGGAGAGGCTTGATTCAAAAAAATTTCAATAGAGGCTTTTGGTGAGAATCGAAGACTGCATGGATCTCATGAACACTCTCCTCGGCTAAGATATCTTGGTTTACATCTTGTTGGACGAGTGATTCGGGAATGGCTTGTTGAAAATTTTCAGATTTCAGTTAGCGAGGGCGTTAGGATTATCGAGGGTTATATCCCTGCACAACCATTTCTGCACTATGTTTTTCAACATCTTGCAGTTTTCATGACTATGTCCTTTTACGCGGTGAAAGTTACAAAAGTCATTTTTTTGTACCGAGGGAAGGTATGGCGCGGGTGGAGTCAAACCCGAGTGAGGTTTAACAGGGGCAAGGTGATAGCCCAGCTTTGAGCAATTTCTCCAGATGACGCCATAAGTTTCTCCCAAGGGAGTGTAATTGATGGGCTCTCGCTTTATACTTATAGGTGGTTTTCGGCGGAGTATTGGACGGTGTTTGAGATTTGACCATTACCGCGTGGACAGCTCCTTTTGATTTAGAAGAAGTGGACGCGTGAGGAGTGGTGGTGTTTGGCTTGTTGGTAGAATCTGGAGTTCGGGAATTGGGGTTTTTGTTACGCAACAGCAATTTCTCTTCTTCTAAGGCTCGAATTTCTAGTTTCCGAGCCATGGTAAAGGCCTTGTCGAATGTACGGAAAGTTTGAATTTGGAGGGTGGGGGAGATGTGCTTAGCGCAGGCCCGCGTAAACAGTTCGATAAGTTCGGTTTGAGGCAAGGCATACGTAAGTTGGTTGATAAGGCCCCGCCATCGTCCAACGAAATCTGCGATAGATTCGTCCTCAAATTGTCGGATGGCATAGAGGTCGGTGATAGATACTTTCTTGGCAATGTTAATGGAGAAATGATCCAAGAAAGATTGGGCTAGTTGGTTAAAGAGAAGATTGAGTGCTGGGTTAAAAACATTGTACCACTCCAAGGCGGGTCCTGATAAGGACATGGGGAAGGTGCGGAGTAACAAGGCATCATCATGGGCAATCAAATAACAAGCATGTCTAAATGATCGCAAGTGTTGTTGAGGATCCTCTTTACTGTTAAAACAAGTAAATTTTGGCAACTCCCATTGAGGAGGATATGAATGAAGGGGGACAGAAGGGTGAATGGGCTCCCGACAAACTTGTTCGTATGTCAAGGTGCTACGACTTCCCGAAACCGAAGCCTCCAGATTTTGCATTTTGTCCATCATTTGTTTGATGAAATCTGTGGTTGGATGTGATGATGGTGCAATAGAATAGGGATGTCCCATATAAGGTATTGAGGTTACTGGATACGTGTATGGGAATGAAAAGGTAGGCGGAGCTTGAGAGGGAAAGCTCGTGTGAATAGGTGGCAGAGAGTAAGTCATGAATGGAGTGGTCTGAAAGAGAGATGAGGTAGGGGCAGTTGGTGGTAACGATACGTGGGGTCCAAGATTAACCAAAGGAAAGCTAATCGGGGTCGTATGAACCTCTGAAGCCGTCGGATTGGGAGACGGGGCTAGAGATGCAGGAAGTAAGGCGGTGTTATCAGGAGGAGTGGGAGCTAAATGAGCAGCTATACTAATAGGCATGCCAACAAGAGCCGACCATCGGGCGTACGGTCAGGGGCATGAGACAAATAGTATTGTACAGTGCTGGGATTAGCATCCAGAAATTTGGCAAAGTCCTTGTCTCCTACAGGAATTTGGGGATCTCACTGGTGTCCGTAGGGTTCCCTATAGAATGTGAAGGGGGTGATTCAGGCAAAGATACAGAGCAGGCATGTGAAACCATGGCGGCTTGCTTCCGAGTGATAACAACCATGGACGAGAGTACACAGTAAGGTTTCAATCTATCAAGAACGGAAACAACCTCAGAATGATGAATTTGGCAGGTTGCTGGTTTGTCAGGGGCTAAAGAAGACAGTAACCGATATCGGTCTAATAACCGATGTCGGTCAGAGAACAGACGACGTCGGTCAGTTAACCGACGTCGGTGAAAGAAGACTGGTATAACAAGATATAAAAGGCTGCTAATTTGATTTTTAACAACGTTGAGTATATTTGTCAACTTATTGATCACAGAAGACAAAGTTTGACAGAGAAGACAGAATTTGAAAACAAGCAAGATGCACATGCAAATCCAGAGACTAATCCTAGGGTTAATTTTAGTTATCGTAGGCTTATGCCTTTAGACGTAAGATGATGTCAGAATCCTAAACAACAAGACCTAGGGGAAATGTCAAGTTTGTTTTGGCTTATAAGGTTACCTCAATCGGGTGGAGGAATACCGTGGAAAAGGGGGGATGTTTGAGCTGTTGTGTTAATTGTGAAGTGATTCGGTATGTGTTGTGCAGTGAAACTAGGGTTAATTTCCTGTCAATACCGTGGATATCACCCCCACGTGTACGACCTGTTACTTAATCTATGTTCACTAGAATTGAAGAACAACAAGCAGGAATGCAATGCACGTGTTTTAAACCCAAATCAAAAATTATGTTCGATGAAGCAAGAGAGATGAATTTCACTAATGCGAAACTAGGAAAGTAAGACAAATTCTTTACGAAGTATATAACAAAAGCAGCAACAGCAAGTATGCTTCCTAAAATGAAAATAAGCAAGAGAAAGAAACCCAAAATGGGTCCCACCGGGCGTGCCAAAATGTTTCACTCGGAATGTTTCGGCTTCTGGGAATAGAGTTGCTTCTATCCTTTCATTCCTTTTAGAAATAGATGAGGTTAGGGTTAGGAGGAATACCTGTTGAATGTCGAGATGGTGTGCGCGTACCATAGAGAAAGATCAGGTTGACTGCGGAGAACTCCTTTTTGTCTTGGAAGGACTACCTGCAAATAAGAACACAAGACCACAAGATTTTGATTAAACAATAAATGAGGAAACTGCCTTGGGCCCAGGAAATATAAAACTTCCTTTCGAAGGTGGTCAGTTTCCCTGCTAATATGAATTAACACAAAAGACTGTAAAATATCAATTAAGTTGTTTCGTTGAACTGGGTAGGGAAAAGGATTTTTTTCTGGTTTGGATCAGAGGAACCGATGGCGGTTACTGATAACCGATGCCGGTTACTGATAACCGATACCGGTGGGTTATAGGATCTTCTTGGTAGCTATGGTGTTTGTAAGGCTGGTTTATGGATGATATTAGGAAATGAGATGATGAGGGGTAAAAGAATAACAGTTAGATGCAATGGCACGTTGGGTAGTGGACTCAGAAACGGATTTAGGAGGACTGAGATTCAAGAAACATAAGAAATGTTATAACAGAGGACATGCAAGATGTGACTTACTGGTTTTGACAAAGATGCAAGTTGATCTCCTTGGTTGTAAACACTTCTGGTATTTCCACTCGTCTCTGCTCTGTCAAGTGAAGATCTGGACTCTGTTCCTCGCTCGCAATGCTCTCTGTTGATCCAGAAATCCTTTGACTGATCTCCCAAAATGAAATTCCGATCCGTTGTTTTGGTTTGGGGAGCCCATTTACAGGGAACCGATGGCGGTTACGTAACCGACGGCGGTCGAGTAGGAACCGGCATCGGTAAGGAAAAAGTAGGCTATTTTTAGTAAAATAGCCCACCTTCCCTGCTTTTCTCCCGAGAGATCAGTTGCGGGCTTGGTCAAGTGACTAGAAGGTCGGTTTTGGGTGCGAGAAAGGGGTCATTAGTTATGGGTGTAGGTGTGGACCAAGTTATGGGTCTTAATTAGGTTAGTTTAGGGTTAGGGCTAGGTCATGATGAGGTGGCAAAATGAGGTGGCAGGTAAGGTGATGTGGATTTATCAATTACAAGGTAATTAATAAATAATTGTGTAAGGTTTAGGTGATGAGGTTATATTGTGAGATGAGATGCGGGTCACAAGGGGTCGTAAGACACAAATTTGGTGTCTACACCCCCATCACTATGGGTTATATAAGTTTTATCCTACAATGTGTGGATGTACATGCACATAGTATATACATGTGGAGTTGAGGCAAGAGACGGTGATTTGGGTGCAACTTAATCATAGGTATTGTGTACACTTTTGATTATTTTTCTACTAAACCCCTATAATTGAATTCCTATAGATAATTAAGTACATCACTTTAGGAAACAATGCAAAGGAGAAGAGTTTATAACTTTATTACAAGGTGAGACTCCTTTATTTTATTTGCAAATGCTTGTGACTAGATGACTTCTAATGAGAAAATCATGGGGCACGCCTAAAATGAAAATGAAAAAGGAAGATTTTCTATCTCATTGATGATGAAGAGATCAAGGATCTAAACATCATGGAGAAGGTGAACATGAGGTATTAGACACCACAGATGAGAAATTGTGCACTTACCATGTACCGTTGAAGATAAATAGTGTGAACATTAGGACTAATGGCATGAAGAAAGAGGAAATAATCAATGACTATTGGTCCAAGGAAGATATTGCAAAAATAATTGAACTATTGCACAACTTCCAAGATATTTTCCTAAGGGGATACCACGAGTTGAGGGATATCCATCCATCATTAGGATAAATGAAGATAAATCTCAAGGATGGTGTGTGACCAGTTCTCATGAAGCCTTACCGGATGAACCCCTAACCTATGCATGAAAGTAAAAGATGAAATTGATAGGATGATGAAAGAAGGTATTTTTGAACCTTCATAAAGAATCAAAATGGATCACCTAATGGCCATAAGCATTAATAAGGATGGGAGGATAAGAATCTATGTCAATCTGAAGAGTTTTAAATTCTTCATGTGTAATTTATCCTTTCCCAACACCATTCACTAAAGAGATACTAGAGAGTGTCGCAAGGCGCAAGATATATTATTTCACTGATGGTTTCTTAGGATATCACTAGGTCGAGGATCACGTGTTAGGAACAAGAAAAGAATACCTTTGCAATAGAGTGGGGCTATTTTACATGCATGGCCATGCCTTTTAGTTTGAATAATGCGTTAGTGGTGTTCTCATGCATCATTGCACATGCATTTCAGAACTTCATTCATAAATTCACTCAAGTATATTTTGATGATTGGACCATATATGGGAAATTTAGTGATCACAGTGATTACCTAAGGTTGATGCTTTAAAGGTTTAGTATCTAATAATATCCATTAACATTAAGAAATTCATTTTCATGACACCTTTCGAACTATGTTGGGACACATTATATGTGAGGAAGGTTTGTTCGTAGATCCAAAAATGATTGTGGTCATCTTGGGGTTAAAGGAGTCATCTAATCATAGAAAAGTGCATGGATTTATTGGACATACGTGATACTATCAAAAATTCATTAAGGGGTATGCCAAAATCACCACGCCATTGGAGGAGATGTTGAAGGAAAATGGAAAATTCTATTAGAGAGATGTGCAATAACACACATTTGAAACCTTGAAGGAAAGAGTAACCACCATGCCAAATTTACATTCCCCTTCTTGGAATTTTCCATTTAATATCCATGTGGATGCTTTTGGAACATCAATTGAGGTATTATTGGATCATCCAGGGGAAGGTAATGTGGATCATCTTATATTTTTTGTGATCAAGAAGCTGACACCAACTGAGTAGAATTCTACAACCATGGAGTGCGACACATTTTTGATGGTGTATGTGCTTCATAAATTCTAACAAAGATCTCGAAAGAGAAACCATTTTTCTTCTAAACAGATCACATGAAACTCAAGTATCTACTAAACAAGTTAGTATTACAAGGGTGCGTCTTTCCTTGGATTATTTTATTTCAGGAATTTGAGTTTTTATTCATGGTCAATCACGGGAAAATTAATTTGGGACCAGACCAATTATCGCAAATCAACTCTAGTGAGGAAATGCATAGTGTATAGCACACTTCCGATTCCCAACTATTTCAATTACAACATGCACCAAAAATTCTTATGCACAATTAAGGGCATGAGGAATGAAAACACTAGATAAGAAGTAATGATCTATTTATGTTGCACCTTATTAGTTGGTAGGTGGTGACTTGTACAAGATAGGCCATGGAGAATTATTGCACATGTGTTTCTTGAAGCATGAGCATGAAGTAATCATGGAAGAAGCGGATGGTAGGATCACTAGAGGCCAATATGCAAGAGAGGCTATGATGCGCAAGATAATATTTACATGATTATGGTGGGAGACATTATTCAAGGATACCAATTCCTTTGTCAAATCTTGTGATCATTTTCAATGATTGGGAGAACTAGGACACCATGATGAGATATCATTGTGACCCATCGCAAGCACAAAACCTTTAGAGAAGTGGGAAATTGACTTCGTTAGCCCAATTACACCAGATGCATGAAGGAAAAGTGTACATTACATTATAACTTGCATGTATTATTTGACAAGGTGAGCAAAAGCTACACCCACAAAGGATTCTTTGTAGATATATTAGCAATATTTTTATGGAGGAAAATTATTAGTAGGCATGGCTTCCCATTTAGCCCGACCAATGATAGGGGAAATCATTTATAAAATGAACATTTAGGATATTGTTAGTTGAATCTGTGGTAGCTCATCACCAAACTACCCTATCACCCACAAGCCAATAGTATTGCGAAGCCTTCAACAAGATCTTGAGACACACATTGACAAAAATATATGATGTAGGAAGAATATATTTGGATGACAAATTTTACGATGTATTATGGGCATACACAAATAATTACAAGAGGTTGAATAAAACCACACCCTTTTAATTAGTTTTTGGTATAGAGGCATTTTTTCCAATTAAATTAATGTTACCATCCCTTCGTATTGCACTCACAGGAGGACTTGTTGATGAGAAAGTAGTAGAGGAGAACATTGAAAAATTAATAAAATTGGATGAATGGAGAGAAATTACGTAGTGACGCTAGAAGATAGAAAAACATGACAAAAATCTTGGCATGATATGCATATTAAGAACAAGTATTTTGTGGTTGTTGGGATGGTACTACTACATGACTCTAAGTTTGCACGCCACCTCCAAGGAAATTAAAATTTCATTGTTTAGGACCATTTCAAGTAACAGATATATTAGATTTAGGCACATGCCGATTAGGTGAACCTTGGATGACACAATATTACCTGGTTAATTTAATGGGACAAGGTTGAATCCCTATTATAAATAAGATTCTTTCATTATATTTGTCATAAGGCAATATTGCCATTAAAATTAAGTTTTCCTTTCTATTTTTTCTTGTTGTAATCAACACCTTTGCACATAGGAGTTCAATATATTTATTCTAGATTGATGTGAAGAATACCGTGCATACTTTTAGTGTGGGGTAGAAAGAAAAGGCACATAAGGATTAAATTGGAGAACCATATAAAGGCTCATTACATAGGTTTTTGTTATTATTCATGATTGAACCACTCAAATATGGCAGGAGTGGGGGTGCGTAATGGTGAAATTTCTCAAGGTATGAAGGATGCTTACTTGTGTGAAGAAAAGTTAGTAAAGTATGTAGGATAATGCGAGGAAGGCAACACAATGAGGAAAACTACTTGGTAAGTGGTGCATATGAAGAATGTGTGTAGTGCGGAGGAGGCACATAAGAGGGTCTACACCCGGGAGGAGTAGTATCTTGCACTAGAAGGTTATGAACTACCACACATAGAAGAGGTTTATGGAAAAAAGTGGGAAAATGTAGAAAAAATGTGGGAAAGTAGAAAAGACACTTTAAATCTAAAAATCGAAGTGGTAGGTGAGTGCATTTATTTTAATCAAAAATTGAAAATATATAAAAAGGAGGGCGAGTGAAGTCAATCTTACCTTGATATTTGAGAATTATTGCATGAAAGATCTCATAAAAATTAGAGAACAAGTGTGAACCAGAGAAAACCATAGTTGTGACAAAAGAGATCGAGCGTATAAACCATAGAAAAGAACCATAGATCCTTAGGTCAAGTTAAATTTGTGTGAATTAGAAGGGTTTGAAATTTTTCTCAAGTTAGGGTTACAAAGCTAGGGTTCGATGGTGATAATGGTGAAACTTGCATGATTAGGGCATAAAGTTGATTTACATGTTGGAGCTAGGGCATGGATTTGGTTTACATGATTGAGTGTGATCAACATGGTTGAAGAATAAACTAAGCAAGTAAGATTTGGGGTTTCGGACACTTAGGGCACAAATTCGCAGGATAAAAAAGTTATAAAAGATTTAAAGTGAGTGAAAAATGGAACCAAGGAAGGAACCAAAGAATAAGAATGTAACAAAAGAAGCACCAGATGACAATTTTTGGAAATGTAATATCTATAAGAAGTAATTGTGGGAAAACCATTGGCATCGCAACTATGGAAGTGTAAAATCAAAAATAAAATCATGACGCACCCAAATTTGCATGTGCTACATTGTCGGAAATGGTTCAAAAGTCCCCAATGATGATTTATGTATTTTTCAAAGGTGTTTGAGCTCCTTAACCTCTTCACAAGTACATATTTATAGCCTAGTTTACCTTACTTAGCCATTTACTACTTTTTCGTGGCTTCACACTTTGTTTTTCCTTTAGTTTTGGCCTTTAGTTACAAACCGCTGCCCTTCTGGGCAGCAATTAGGCGACAGTTTGGTGTGAATTTTACGAGACTTTCCCAATGTGAATTAGACATGTGTTTTATCACTCCAGTTCACCTCTAGTGCACGTTTCTTGATATATTTTGCTGATTTTAAGCTTGAATGATTTGTATCAACATCCTCTTCCACTTCTAATTGTTGATTGAGTGTTTAAATCCCTCTTCTTATTGTGATGTGGCATCCCATTGATGCCAAATGGTTTGGACCATTTCCCAACTAACCTTATATAAAACCATCGCTTCTTCTGAAGAAAATGGCCAAAGATTATTTTGTGTATCTTGCTTAGCTGAGCTGTCACAATCTTGCTAGAAATTGCATGACCAAGCTCTATTATCTTTCACTTCCTTTCTTTTGCTCGCATTATAACCATACTACCATCAAGCTGCCATTTCTCCAATGCTTTCTTCTTGTTGCTTCCTCTACATTCCCAGTTCCCTGGACTCACGTGGACACAAAATATTGGTAAAGACAACTAAGGGGACAAAGTGATACCATAACTAGCATTTTATCCACACTATAATTCTAGGTTGCGGGTTATTATTGAGTTTCCTCGTTTCTTCATTTATTTCTAAACGTACGTACACTTATCAACTAGATTAGAATAAATCATTTTATTTATTACAAATAGTTAGATCATTTCCAAGAATCTTTCACATCTTCTATAGAAGTTTCTAGTGATAGATCCTTCCCTTCCTATCCTTGTGGATTTGTGAGGGAAGAATATCGGAGGAAGCTTGCTATATCACCATAGATAATAACAAATCTATTGCAAATTGTGGTTTCTATTGAATCTTCTCACATTCTATCTAGGAAGTTGCAGGGGAAGAAAATCTTCTCAGAAGCTTCAAATCTTCCCGTGTCTCTGAGATAGGAAGAGGATTTGATAATCCACAATTATTAATTGGAAAAAGCTTCATTTAAATTAGAATAGATTTAATATATTGTTGCACAGATAAATAGCTACATCTAGCTATTTATTTGTATAGGATTTATTCATTAAATTAGAGGAAATTTATTTCTTCATTTCTTTTTCCTCTGTTAATTCCAGAAAGCTATAAAATACAAAAGGATTATTTTAAATTAGATTAGATTGTTGTTTATTATTTTATTTCTTCTATATTTGTAAATAAAAAAACATAGTGTAGCTTTTATTTATTTAGATTAGCTTGTTATTTATTTTAATAGATTAAATTACACAAATGCACACATGACCATTACCAAGCCATAACTAGAGAGAGTTTATGGTTGTGATCCATGAGTTCCTCAACCAAACAGTCAAGACCAATTATATCTTGACACTTTGGATTACACGCACTAGTCTTTAGGATGTCCCCACATCCACCATATATTTTTAGACAACTGAACGTTCTAAATAGGGATGCTTATAGATATTTTACATTTTGTATTGAACCATCTAACCACCCATAGACCTAGTGGAATCACGCCTCTTTCATTTATTCCATGACCTTGTCTAGACATCATTACAAGGTGCCCGTTGGTTTTCCATGTGTCCCACAACCATTAGAGAGGATTTTCATGGAGCTCAATGTTGATTGGAGTCTTCATGTGGCTATTCTTTCTGACCCATCCATTAGACCCATTCAAGTTAGAAGGGCCTTTCTTTCCCTTGATGAGCAGATCCCGATATTGCGTAGTGAGGACAGTATATTGCCTTGATAAACTAATTCACTACATTTACTCCATTTCCCAATGTTTCACATATTCATTATATTTCACTACCCATAACCATCCACGCATTCCACATCGGTAGTCCCGGAATGACCTCGGGGAGGTCCAATGCGATTGAAGGTCGCATGTCAATTTTCATCATACGATAACCAACATGCGCAAGGTCACGAAAATAACATTAACTATGATGTGTTGAAGGAGATGAGTCAATGAGACTGCGGGAGGACATATAGTCTTTAATGAAAACATGTGTAATACCTTGGAAAATTCAAGGATATTGTATCTATTTGAATTACCATTCTTTGGTAAGACCGCATGTCTGTATCATTGTTTGATTTCGCGCCCATGAGGACTACTTATACTTCAAGGAAGAAGAATGTGTTTAGCTAAAAAATTATCAGCAAAGTGATAGGGCTACATGATATATGTAAGGAGATAACAATGGAAGTGGACTTGTGATAGGCCACCTCTTCAAAATTATACACTCTTCTACAATTTCTCAAAAATCTAGTGCATAGGAACACATTGTTTATTTTTAGCCAAGTTCTCAACATGGTTTTCACAAAAGCCTCAAAATATAGGGAACTCATCTCGGGTATATTATATACTTATAGTAAACACAAGTATTTAATTTTGGGGTAAAATATAGGTACAAATATGGTACAGATACTTAGAAATCAATTTAAGCACATAAATTCAGAAAAATACACAGGTTCAAAACCATATAAATTAGTCAAAACCATATGTATGGTTATAACCATACGACACATTTTTTCCTAGGGGTAGTTACATCAAATTTCTCAACAATTTCATATTTTTAGGTACAATTTCATGTTTTTGGCATAGTTCTAAACTTAGTTAAATCAATTCAAACTAATATAAGGGGCATGAAATACTTCACTCCTTTTCCATAGTATATTTTTTTCCTAGGCAATTGTATGGTCTTAGAATGATATGTCCTCCAACTTTTATTCCAGTTTCATATTCTTTGTTAGGTTTTGTAATCTCTCGGGTTGCCATTCCTTTGATAAATCATCTATGAAACCCTATATAAATAAATAAACACTACCTCATTTGCTAACCTGGAAATCATATGGCACTACATTGATACACTCACTTCCAACACTTGAAAAAGGCATCCAAGGCTCCCTAAATCTTACAATAGTACATTTGTATTCATTAAGGAAAAATCTCGATAGGTGTGATGCTTATTAATGAGTTAAGACATCAATCTATTTCATCTATAAGCACTCGAACATCCCTTCCCTAAGTATCTTAGCAAGACCCAACTCAACTCAAGTTTTTTCAAAGGTGGTTGTCAAATGTAATTCAATTCATTTAGATATCGCATTCTAAGTGGAGAATGATGTGCGATTTAAGGCCTCTTCAAAGTTCCAATGTTGGTGGTACACATGGGTTCCCACAACCAAGGTAATGTGTGTTTTATAGGAATTCTCATGCACATATAGGGTTTGAGATCTTTATCATATTGTTTAGAGAAATATGCATCATGATCACACATTAAGGTTTGATAGGGATAAATAGTTTTACATAGGTGACAGCCCAAAAAGTTGTTTCCTTATGTTAGTTTCCAATTACATTATCTAGAAAAAAGCATTATTAGATTCATATCTTTGTATTCAAACAATGCATCCTCCTAGAACCTCCCAAAATCATCATTAATCAATTAAGTGCACTCATTCCTTTGTGTTTTCAAGTTTGTATATATTTTGGCCTATTGGTTACAAGTATGAAAACATTATTTTGATTGTGGTAATTAATTTTGGAAGTTAATTAATCAAAATAATCACTTTCTTCTAAACCTTACATATTTTAATATACTATTGTCCCTTTTTTGTGCAAGGGAAAAATTCACATGAAAACAAGACAACTTTTTTGTGGTGTAGAAAATTTTCATTACAACCCTTCCCCGACCACTCTCGGGTTAGTCCATCCCCTGTGTCATGATTATCCCCCATCTGTATAAATTTTATATCTATGTTCTCACCCTTGCCCATGTGTGTAAAATAAGAAAATAAGTTTGAAGGAGTCTTTCAAGATAATGCCTTTCAAGGAAGATCATTCAACGAGCTTGGGAATGGCTATTTTTAGCCTTTCTCAAGCGAGTACATATTCTCCGAGCCGAGTTAAAGTCATAAAAATTCATCAGGGATGTGTTTTCATGAGCTATGATCATTTTGTAATTTATTTAGGAATATTTTGGAAAGATCCAGAGGTTAAGGAGCCAGTTTGGCAAAAGCGGGTTTTGAGGCCGAAGGAGCTTACTTTGTGAAGAAACACCGAGATTTGGGAGATGATTTTAAGAGATATGAAATGATTTGGAAGTCAAAAATAATATCAATTGAAATATAATTAAAATCCCTACATGGTGGTAATATTATATTTTTCACAACACCCATGCACTTTCCACAACTCATTCTTCGCAGGCATAACTCGCGGTCCTGATCAATAAATCCATTTTTGAGAATTTTAAAATCTGAATCAGACATTTATACCCATCAAATCCTTCTCAAAATTCTATTTCCAGTAAAAATCATATAAATAAGTGCCTAAAAATTCATCCAGGAGCCCCCAGCAATGCCATTTTCAAGTTCTTCTCCAAGGTACAAGCTTTGTACTTAGCCAAATTTTTAGTGACACGTTACACCATGAGGCTAAGGCGCACTTTTGGTGTCTATTTTTCCCTATCCAATGGGACAATGGGGGTATAAAAATTTCCCCCACCCCACCTTAAGCCTCATGGGCCCTCAACATGACCCCCGAAGACCTTCGTCAAACACTTTTGGCTAGTTTTGGGCCCCTCTCCTCGCTCCGCATGCTTGCCAAGTGTCACCTCTAGGATAAGGTGAAATTTTTGCATCCCCCTATCTCATTCCAAGGAGACAAGGGGGAAATAAAAATGTTCCCTTCCTTCCATGCTTCTTCCAGGTTCCTCATGTGACCAAAAATTGACCTCGAGAGCTCAAATTAAGCCCTTTCCTCATTTTTCCTTATCGTGCATGTGTGCCATGTGTCACCCTAGGGATAAGGTGCACTTTTGGAATCCCCATATCCCATTATGAAGGGAAAATGGGGAAGATAAAATTTCCCCCTTCCTCTCTCTCTCTCTTAAGCCTATAAATACCAACACTTGGTCATTTTCCTCATTCCCCCCAATTTCCTCCATTTTCACCCGAAACTCTGGCAAAATTTTTCTAGAATTTCTCCACCCTCATTTTCCATTTACATTCTTTCCCACATGTTTCCATGATATTTGAAGGATAAATCTCATAAAAAATCACAAATTATAAAGGCTTTGGGAACATTTTTCACCACAATGACTTCGTAACCCTGCGAAGTGAAAATCTTCGTAACTTGAAGACCATTGCACATATTCATGTGGGATTTTTTGCATTCATAAAAATTTATACGTTCATTAAATACCCAAGTGAAATAATTTTCATGCATGGTTTGTATTTTTTTAGTGAGGAAACCCTAGTTTCATGCTCACAAATTTTTAATTTCATTTTCTCATGTTCCAAAGATCGGGTTGATTTGAAAATTCATATGTGAGATGAAGAAGAAAAACCCATATCAAAAAAGTTGATTTCATCAAAATCTAAGGTTGGGAGGGCCACTTTCCAAAAATAGTAAGTCTCTACACAAGAGCTTACTATAAATAACAAGTCTTCATAGAGGTAAGATTTTACAAAGGCATATTTTTCAATGAGCATTCAAAGGAATGAGAAAGGTGATCGAAGGTGGTCGAGTTGAAAAACATGAAAATATAAATTTACTAAAAATAGTAAACTCCCATTTTGGACACAAAGAAGTGTCCAGTGTTAAAGATTAAGTTCAAGTTTACAGGCATTGAACCGGTCTCAACTCTCTCTTCTAAGTACTCAATTATGGGGGATAGTAATGTCACCCACATGGACCTTAAGGATCTCAAAGACTGAATGTTTGGAGGACCAAGAGAGCCAATGGAGGAAAAAAATTTCACGAGCAGACTGTATGTGGTAGGTGGAAATCTAGTCTCAGTACAAAGTGTGGAATTGGTTTTGGCATGTTCACAACACTATGAACCCAATACCAAGACCATTCGAGTAGATGATGGCTCAATCATAGAGGTAATTATTTATAGAGCCATCTCCCATTCAATGCAGATCCCAATTTGGAGCAATATGGCCATCATTTCAAAGGAGGTTGTAGTAAAGGAGTGGACCAAAACAAACTCATACCTTCAGGAATCGCTCTTGGTTCATGTTTGAAACAAGTGAGAAAACCTTCATGAGTTCCCAAGTCTTTCATGCGAGATGAATTCCATGAAGGCTATTCAGATGCAATCATTCTTCTCAGTCAGGTGATGGATAAGAAACATCAAAGGAATTTCAATATTATATGGTTCTCTTCATATTCATGATTATGGAAGAAAAGTAGAGGATTGATTGGGGACAGATCATCAGTGAAAACATTCACCACCAGTTGCTCCGATTCATGGTCTTAAATAAATTCATAAAATTCATATCTGGTGTATGCTCTCGCAAGCTTGAGACCTTTAAAAGGGTTGGAACTTTCTCAAAAAATCTTTCCCAAGGCCCCTACATTCGAGAAATATCCTCTATTGGTTTTGAAGGAGAGCAATCGACACTTCACGAGGGTAAAAAATGCCTTCACCATGTTCATCATCAGAACACTCAAGGGGAACCTTCACTCAAGGTTGTCACCACGATCGACTTCTTTGATCAAGAAATACAAATAGTAATTCACACAATTCACCACTTTATCATACATCCAAGTTTCTATTTATGATCTTGCTCCACTTAGAATGCCTCGGTATCTCAATGATAAGATAGCTTTGTTTAAGCTTTGCAAACAACTAGCTCATGTTCACAGTAAGACCAAGAACCAAAAAAGGAAGAATGTATCCTTTCCCATCTCACTTGGAATCTTCACCTACAAGAGTGTCAATAATGCATCACACTTACAAGGAGTCTTCACACCACCGATCTTGTATATATATACCGAGGGTAGACTTCGACATTACATATTATCCAGGCACTTTCCATCTCTTATATTCATATCATTTATCATAGATCGAATATTATTGGGTAAATTGCATAGATGAGTTTAATGTCAGGGAAAGAGACTATATGCGGATGATAGTCAGAAAAATGAGGAGATTCAAGTTCAACTTGTATGAAGAGGGAATTCAAGATGATGGCATAGAATTTTATGATCCGGAATATAAAGCGTTGAAGGATTCACCTTTGTATGGAATGCCCTTGAGTCGAGAGACATAAGTGAGTAGACAGAAGTTGTAATCAAAAGATCAAAAGAATGGTTCAAGAAGAAGAGGGATTCCTCCATCGCATCGGTAAGTTTCTCCACCCTTCGAGAAATACATCGCATCACTCTTCATTGAAGTTCATGGATAATACTTGGGCTCATTCAATTCCTAAGAGATATTGAAGTGTAAAGCGGTTGAGTCGATTCCCCTTACTACAAGAGATTACATAAGAACGCCAGTCAACATAGGACCTTGTAGTAGAAGTAGAGCTTGAAGAGAATGAGCTAGTTCACCTCTCACTTCTTAGCAAACCTATAGTTTCCCACCTTCCACCGCCACTCTTGCTCCCCTATGTAATATGTGCCATTTTAGAATAGGGATGGAAGCCTGTAGAATTATATTAATCAACAAAATCAAATACAATAGTGCTAAGCTACAATATTTATACATATTGGATAGCTTGGATACAAACAAATATGGAGTTGCAACTATGCAACAACAAACTAAAATACAGTAGCTTCCAAAATACATCCGGGAAGCACAAATGAATAATGACATAATTGTTATAACAACATAACAATTATACCCATGAATATAATAAGCCAAATATGGTTAATAAAACCATATAACATTATACAACAATAATTAATTAATAACAATAGTTAAATAATTAATTATACAATACATAATTAATTATCCTAACATTTCCCCCCTTAATTTTTCACTGTCTCAAGGGATGAGGAGAGGAAATCTCGAATAACTCAAACTTGTCATGTGCAAGTGACTTCATGAAGATGTCTACTCTGTGTTCGGTTGTTGGGACAGAACTAAAGTTCTATATTGTACTTCGACACATGCTCGTGTATGAAAAGAACCTATACCTCAATGTGTTTTTTCTTTCATGAAAAACTAGATTGCGAACAAGTTCAAGATCACCTTCATTGACAACATACATGGTGTTCGGTTTGTCATGTGGTATTCCAAGTCCTTCGAGTATGCGACGTAGCCAAATCGCTTCACAAACAACTTCTCCTACAAAACGATACTTGGCTTCTGTGGAAGATCGAGAAACAAAGTGTTGTTTCTTGCTTCCATATGATATTGGTCCATATCCCATAAAGAATGCAAATCTTGAAGTGGATTTTTTGTCATCAATATTGCCTGCATGATCTGAATCTGAATATCCTAACAAGAAGAAGTTGTCATTCTTCTTATATTCTAGACCAAGATCCATTTATCCTTTGAGATATCACAAAATGCACCTTGTTGCTTTGCAATGAAAAACTTTGGGTTCCTACATGAACCTGGATAGATATCATACCACAAAGTTGATATATGGTCTAGTGTAAGTTAGGTAAATGAGACTCCCAATCAAGCTGGCTTTGATAGAGAGTGGCATTTACTTCAGAGATGGATCTAAATGAGATAATTGCAATTTGTTCTCTATAGGTATAGAAATCAATGTGCAATCCATCATCCTGAATTTCTTGAGCATTGTCTTGGTATATTTCATCTAAGAAAAAATATGTGATTCTCTTTATGTCATACTTCTAATCCAAGATAATAGTGCATTAGCCCGAGATCTGTCATGTTGAACGATCGATTAAGATCTTTCTTCGTTGCATCAATCATCCTCTTGAAATCTGTCGGTGATGACTAGATCATCGACATAGACAATCACAATCACAATCTCCCCCTTTATTTTTGAGGTAAAGATTGAGATTGTATGGATTTATAAAAAATCCATGTTGTACGAGATGCTCATCAAATTTGATGTACCATGCTTGGGGTGCTTGTTTGAGGCCATAGAGAGATTTCCTAAGTCTCGCATACCTTTTTTTCTAGAACAGTACTACATATCCCTCAAAGGTTGAGTCATGTAGACTTCTTCTTATAAATATTCATTTAGGAAGGCACTTTTTATGTCTATCGATGGACTTTCTAACCAAATGTGTGCAGCTAGATCAAATATCATCCCGATTGTTTTGATCTTAGCTATGGGAGCAAATGTCTCCTCGTAGTCAATGCCTTCTTTTTGTGCATACCCCGTGCTACTAGTCTCTCTTTGTACTTTTCCACTATCCCATATTCTTTTTAATTTTTTTAAAATATCCATATGCATCATACGAGTTTCTTTCATGGTGTAAGATCGATAAGCTGTCAAGTGTTATTTTTCATTATTGACTGATATTTAGAGTCCATGGCATCTTTCCAAGATTTTAATCGTAGCGCTTTCTAGGCTGTAGAGGGCTCGTCGGACTTGATAACTCTACTCATCAAATAAAATTTAACTTCTTCTCTTGCTTTCTGTGAGTTCATGGTCTAGGGGTGGATGTATCTGTGGAACATCCATTCTTACATCTCGTAACGTGCTAATACAACACTTGGACATACACTTTGAATTGTTCCCATGGGTTGTGGTTCTATCAGATCATCACCATCATCCCCATCATCACTTTCATCATCTGTGGGAACATCAGCTTCAATTTTTACAACTGGTGAAGAATCTACATCAGGTGAGTCTAGAGGAGGAGACTCTGCTTCCTTCTTCTCAAAAAACTCAACATCTCTACTGGTGTAGAATTTTCTAGTCTTTGGATCCATCAATCTGTACCCAAGATTCTCTTCATTGTACCCAATGAAGATTATTTTATGTGACTTCATGTCCAATTTCTTTTTTTCTGCTTGGGTATGTGCATACTTGCTTTGCACCTGAATACTCTAAGGTGTGCAATAGATGGTTTCCTCTTTGACCATGCTTCTTATGGTGTTACTCCATCAAGAGCAACTATGGGCACTCTGTTCAACAAATACACAAATGTATTTTCTACTTCTACCCATAATGTATTTGCAAGTCCAGATTCATCGATCATGCATCACACCATTTCCATGATAGTACAATTTCTTCTCTCAACAACACCATTCTATTGTGGTGTGTGTGGAGGAGGCATTTGTCGACGAATCTCATGAGCTTGTAGGTAGTATTTGAACTCATTACTGGTGAATTCCCCCTCGATCTGAGTGGAGATTTTTGATGTAACAGTTTCATTCTCAACTGCTACTTTGAACTTCTTGAAGGTTTCAAAATCTTCACTTTTCTTGTGAAGACAAAAAATCCACATTTTTCTTGAATAGTCATCAACACATAGCATGAATTACTAAAATCCAGAATGAATTGGTTGCATTGGACCGCAAAAAGATTGGTATGAACCAGATCAATCTTACCATGAGCTTGATATGTACTCTTATGGAATAAAGCTCTATGTTGTTTTCCTGCTAAGCAAAGTGAGGACACTTGTTTGTATCATTACGAAGAGATGGTAATCCATGTACAATATTAAGATGGCGAAGTGTCTCGAGATACTTGAAACTAACATGACCAAGTCTCGATACCACAACCGTGTCTTTGAGGTAGATTTCTTAGTCACAAGTTCTTAATCATCTCTATGGAAAAAATCAAGCTGGAACATGCGTCCCACATTGGAGGATTTTTCAACTATTTTCGAGCCTCTTGATTTGTCTCAAATCAAACACGTTTTCTGTCAAACTGACTATCAAATTCAATTTTTAAGTTGTGGTCAAGGATTTGACTAACTGAAAGTAGAATTTTAGTCAACCCAAGGACAAATAAGGCATCTTATAGTCTACAGTTGCGTGAACCAAGGGGTAGAGAAATGTTCCCAATCCCCTGAACTGTATATGAAGAATCATCACCCAACAAAACATGGTTTTTCGAAGGCGTGTCCCTCATTGAGGTAAACCAGTCTCTGTGGATGGTCATGTGTTGAGTGGATCCCAAATCAACATATCAAACATCACTAGATGACGTGGATGGTTGACTTGAGTGAGCAGTGTACAAGAAGTCTTCATTATCTGAATGTTCTTCTTGCTCAGTAATATTTTCTTATTGATGGGGTCTTCTTTTCCAGTTCCCCTTTTTCTGCCCTTGATTGTAGTTTTTATGTCCCTTGTGAGATTTTTGGTGTTGAGGTCCAAAATTACTTGATGAACCTTTTTGTATGTATTCTACCATCAATATTTTAACTCATGTCCTCTTTTACTGATTAAACATTACTTATTCTATTTTTGTGCCCTTGATGTTGATACTAATTCTGATTTTGGGACTTTTGATAAGAATTAGGTTTTCCTTTACCTTTTCCTTTCCATTTTTGATGAGAATAAATTTCTTGCTCCTCTTCAACATCCTTGTTATGCATGGCTTCCTTTTGTTGCAATAGGTTTACCAGCTTGTCAAAACTAACTGTCATATCTGACAAGATTAGTGTTGTTACAAAAATGTGGTAAGAATAGGGAGTGTTCTCATAACAATGGGAATGAGATCATCATCTGTGATCGCTTCTCCTAGGGCTAGAAGTGAAGCCCTCAAGTCTGCAACTCTTCTTAAGAAAGCTTCAATTTTCTCATTCTGTTTGAACTTCAATGTGTGTAACTGACTCTATAAATTCAGTATGACATTCTTGTTTTTGGCTTCATATATTTTGCTCATTTTATCCCACACTTCTTTGGATATTTTGGCATCTTGAATGTGGTGTTGCACATCATCAAACACTCCAAAATGATGATGAGTTTGTCCTTCTAATTTGCTTTATCAAACTATCATTGTTGTGTTGTATCGGATGTTGATCTGGTGAGTACCAATCAAAATAGGCCAAATCTCGTCAAACTCAAGTTGTGTCTTGATTTTAGTCTTTCATGCAGCATATTTACTTCCTCCGATTAGTTGTGAATCGAAAGAAAAATTTAGGGGCAATGGTGCCCATATTGCAGAAATCACTAACGGGGTTAGGCTCTTATCACTCCGGTATAAGGTCTCCCAATCTATATACCATTAGTTTGATATATTGAACCTTTCTATATATGCGCCCTTCGATATACTCGGTGGTACGTGGAATAATCTCACCCTTTCTATATATCCCAGTGATATGTGAAAGAGGCATTAACACACATGAAAGAATTCAATACATGGTACCAAGACAATCTTTTGAAATGGGTGCCGTGCAATTATTGACACGGCTCAAATAAATATCCTCATACGCACGTGTAACTTCGCTATATACTCGGATAATTTCGAGTCTATATTTATGTCGTGAAATCGTTCACAGAGACGGATGGGATGGATCATAGTGTGTGCACTGTGACCTTATTACTCCCATCGATTTAAAGGGTCGATGCCCAGATGACGTTGTTGTAGCTATATTAGGCATTAAGTGTAGTAGTAGTTGTGACTTTGCTTTACTTGTAAGTGCTTCCCAGAGGCACCTTGTATATACCGAATCGTTGTGAATGAGATCTAGGATCTCGTGAGTGTTTTAGAACCAATTTTTATCATTTTTTATTACAACTCTCTGCCATTTTTTGAGTAGTTAAAATATTTTTGGTTGAATATGGAAACATGAAAATTAGTACAATATATTGAATCATGCAATTACATTCAAAAATTTGGAAAAAAATTGAATGGCAGGAAAAAAATTTGTTTTGCGGCCTGGTGGCCTTTGGAGCCCAAAACGACCCTTTATGCCAAAAATTACAAAAATAGCTGAAAATGCAATTTTGGGTATACTTCCTTTAGCAAATGTTTCTTAGAATGAAAAAATAGGCCTATTAGGAGAAAAAAATTCCCTATATTAGGGTTTTTCTCGCTACGCTAAAATTTCGGGGGCTGTTTAGTTACTGAATAAGCGATTTAGTGGAGGTTTTTCCACTAAATTCTCCTCCAAATTTGGCGATTTCACCAATTTGGCCACTAAACCCAATTGTGTTTCTTTTTAAATATTTTAGGGGTGGGGGTTGAACCCCAAACCTCTTGTCCCCAAATCACTTTCACTTACCTTCTCATCGCTTATGAGCGCTTAGCATATAAATGAAAGAATACAAGTTTATTTCGCACCTTTGAAAACTACTAACCTTTGTTTAATGGGTGACGTGACGAGGATAGAGATCCACGTGATTTGCGACTTAGAGGAGGGTGGTTAGTGTTGGAACTCCAAAAATGGATCAAAATTCATTTCTTTCACCATGTTATAGCTATCATTCAATTTTTTTATTCTCTGCCACCACTTTGGGTGATTTGTTAGATTGCAGATCGCTTGAGGTTGTGTTGGGGACGGCTCGGCTAGAGGTGAATGGCTCACCACCTTGAAACCTATTTCTAATTCACCCGAGAATGAAATATGCGGTGCATTAGAAGCTTGAATACAACTCAGCTGTTTTGAATTTGCTTGCAGGTTTATTTATGTATCATTGCGTTTGATTTATTTCTTCACCGTTTTATTGTTTCCTTAGTGCAGATGTTGGGGGTCAATTGACAACTCGTGGGAGCAGAGGAAGCTCACGGTGAATAGTGTGCAAGGTTCAAAATGGAAAGCCAACATGGAGCAGGTCGCGAGGATCTGCCGTAGTGAATAACCTCATCATTTTTTTCTTTGTGCAAGATCAACCACTATTTGGAGGATGATTCGAGATCTCCACACAATAATACATGGTTGTGGTCTATAACATGCCCAAAGCCAATTTTCAACCGATGAAGATCTAACTCGATGGAGCACAGCTCAATTAGAAGGCTCTTTCTACCATCTCGATTGACACGTAAAGTGGCTCAGCCCTTCCAACTCGGCCCAAACAATATGCTTAAAATCCAATGCAACAGTCAACAATAACTCATCTCGGTCTGTACCAAATAAACTCACTGCTAAAATAGCACAGACTCCTCCAATTGTAGCAGATTGCTAGCTTTAGCAGTGACCAAATGCACCTCTAATATTAGAGGTAAAACCCTTATAGAGAATTTTTTTTTTTTTAAATATCATCCAAGGAGAAAAATTTTCCTAGAGTAGGAGGCACCAAGGCAAAAACAATTTGCCTTACAAACACCTAGAGAATGGCAGGAGGTTGTGGAGATGCAGAGCATTCTAGGAAGTTGCTGGAGGCAACACAGGCTCTCTAGAGTGTAGAATCTCCTCCAAAACTTTTTGCTTCCTCTCTCTAACCTTCTCTACTTCACAGGTCCAGATTCTCACTTTGGTACCAAATGTAAAACAAGGACGAAAGCTTGTAGAATTATATTAATCAACAGAATCAAATACAATAGTGCAGGCTACAATATTTATACATATTGGATAGCCTAGATACAAACAAATATGGAGTTGCAACTATGCAACAACAAACTAAAATACAGTAGCTTCCAAAATACATCCGGGAAGCACAAATGAATAATGACATAATTGTTATAACAACATAACAATTATACCCGTGAATATAATAAGCCAAATATGGTTAATAAAACCATATAACATTATACAACAATAATTAATTAATAATAATAGTAAAATAATTAATTATACAATGCATAATTAATTATCCAAACAACCATCTCATCGACCCGGTGAGCGGTAGTCGCATCGATCGAGCACGAAACAAATGAGATGTTTCCCTGGATGAAGGAAATGATCACCAAATAATCTAAATGCGGTCTAGTAGGTAACCATCCCTTATGTTTCAGTGATATTAGCACTAGGGAAAAATAATATTTTTGTTGAAGTAGCTTCACGCTTATCCGGTGATGCCACGAGAAATCAATATGTAGTAGTCGGACCAAAATAATCAAGCCTATTGAAGAGATGACACCAACTAATTACAAAATGAACACCATTCCCTAGGCATGGCCTCTCATAAGGGAAATTCTCACATGTTCCAAGATTCTTCCACTTGCATCCTTGTGAGGAATTAGGATTATAAGATAAAAATTGATCAATTGGAAGACCAAGTACAAACACTCTCCTCGTATGTGCAACACTTCATGGACCCGAATACTTCATCGTCACTCCCAATTGAAGAAGTTACCCCAATCAGTAGCTTTGACCCAAAGTCTATTAAGAAGACACAATCCATCATAGTACATGAAAAAATTCCCCATACGGTGGAAAAGGTAGTCTTTTCTTGATCTTCACGCGTAATGCGCACCTAGTGGTACCCTGAAAATCCATCAATAAATGAGTATATTTCGTGTCCCGTAACTCCTTAAAGGATCTCCTCTATAAATGGCATAGGGAAGGGATCTATGACACATGAAGAATTGAGTTCCCTATAGTCAACACATATCCTGATCCGTTCATCCTTCTTGATGTTGATCACCATGGGACTAACCCACTCAAATTCCTCAATTGGTTCAATTATTCTAGACTTAAGCATTTTATCAATTTCTTCCTTGACCTTCACGCACAAGTTTAGATTCATCCTATAAGGCCTCTTTCGAATATAACGGGCACCCTCTTTCATTTTAATCTTCCTCCCTCCCAATGAAGGATGTATGCCCTTCAACTCATGATAACCCCTGAAAATAGATCATGGAAGTCACACAACAACTCAATAATATTTTCTACCTCTTGTTTTGACCAGTAATCTCCAATGATATCCTCCTTTGGTGCATCCTCAGTGTCAATATTCACCTTCTTAGTATTCAAGGTACTTGGTATATACGCACCTTCCCATATACATATTCCATCTCCTCACGCGCACCCTCCATATGGAAAATATCCAAGTTCTCTATTTCTTCATAATCAATTAGGTAGACCATTTTCCCTTCTTCCTTTTCTCTCCACACATGCCCTAGCTGGATCTCTTCTGTCTCCACTACATCCTCACGAGCCTCAACCCCAGGATCTCCCAAGAGCTAAACTAAGAATTCCTCTTCTTTGGCGCTATCTCCCAGTTTGACGTGATTCATAATCTACAAGGCCTCATGTACTGGTGTATTATTAGAAAATAATCAAAAGTGTGAGTCATACCTTCAATCATGTCTCGCCAACTTGTAATCTCTTTCTTTAGCTTAACATGAAAAAATACCATGCCGTGCACATCCTCACAGAGTAAATTAGAACTTATGTACTCAAAGAGATGGTGGTAAAGCCTTCTAACCTTTCATCCATTATCTCTCACGATTTTGGACATGCACCAAAGGAGTCTAACCATCATACTCATGTATAAGAGAAATAATATTTCTCCTTGTAAATCTTGTAAAAAAGGCTACCTAATCTCGCACAAGCCCAAAATATTATCTCTTAGATTTTTGCACTCAGTAAAAAAACTTTTGTGCTCTCGAGCAATGCTTGAAATAGATCCACGAATTGTTGCGAGTGACTCCAATATGTCTTCCTTAAAGGAGAAGGGATCTCCTTCCTCTTTCCAAACCATTTATTGAAAAGGAGTCACGAGCTCTTCCAAATATGTGTTTTCAATTATAGGAGGGGCCCCAATCTCTTGTACACATTTTCTTAGATCTTTGGTAATTCCTTGAGCACTATCCTCATACACTACAATATTTGGCAAAGCATCTTTCATACATACATCGCACCTTACACCCATGATGTGGAACCAAATAGGTGACAAGTTCTCTCTGAGTCATGAACACATTTTTCTTATCAATAATGAAGAGTCAAGACTCCCCATTCCATAGGTCAATGCGAGAACACTATTCTATATCTTCTTTTATTTCTCCCTTTCCACCTTGTTGCCTTTAATTTTTGAGATGGTACACGAAACAAAGTGAAATAGGGAGAGGACATAAGGAAGAATAACATTCCCCTTTTCAATTATTTTACCCAACCACTGGTCATTTTACCTCCCCTACATTGTGAATCCTTGGGCTTACTTGAGGGTCTGTGTGTCAAATTTGTTGATGGGTGAGACTACCTCAACTGAAGGAAAGGATGATGATAATAGCTCCAAGAATGACTACACATATGAGTAAAAGGTCCTCACGTGTTCCTCTAATTGGTCAATGGTTCATTTGTATTCTTCATTCTGCTCTAGTATCCGAGTTTAAGACTCCTTGAAAAGATGAATGTTGGCTGCATTCATAGCTTGAACAAGTGAGACTTTGGTCATCTCGTAGTCATTAGGGGTCATTTCCTTCAAATTTTTATCCACATTAGGTCTTATAACTTCAACGAACTAAGCTCCAGAAGCCTCAATGTATAATCTTGAATTTTTTTGTGCTTTCTTTAAATTTTTGGCTTTCATGTACTTCGAGATGGCCTTAAATTTTTGGTGTAACTTATTGCACCATTTTTATTCTCCACCGAGAAATGCATTGAGACCCATGGGAATGGATCTGATTATGTGGACAAGATTTCAACAACTTTGTGGTGACTAATTTGGGATCAATGTCTGCTTATTGAGGGATGACTCATCTTCCTCATATGAGACACTTGGCTCTACTTGATACATGAGAGATCTGGAGGGGTCAATCTCTCCTTGTTCCAATTCTTCAAATTTTTCCTCCCCAACCTTAGCTTTCTTGTGAGACTCGTGGGAGGTGAAACTTTAGTGTTCTTGGTTTCCACCTCCTTCCTCTTTTAGGTCTTCTTAGAATGGGATGAACCGATAGCTCTCTTAGGCTCCTTGAGATATGGTGAGTGTGATAGTTATCTAGGTAGGGTTGAAGTGATGTCTTCTTCCATACTAGAGGCCTTCTTTCTCTTGAACCATTTCCTTGATCTTTGAATCACCACTTTAGTCCATTATTTGATATCTCCATCTTCATGAATGCTCCATGAGGGAGGAGGAAGGGGATGATTTTAAAAATAGGATAAAAAATTGCATAATTGGTGTTTAAACATTTGAAACTTAACCTAGGTTAAGAAAAATCACCTCTAGACTCACTTATATCACATTCTTCTTAACTCAGGTTGAGGGTGAGTTAAGAGTTACTAAATGGGTGTGAGATCCCATCGTGTCACTTACAACATTTAGTAAGGGGACATTAGGTGCAAACATGTATCACCATAGCGAAAAACGCTCCATGGGTATAACCAACATGAGGAGGGGACAACCTTAATGAATGAGGAAGTTGAAAAAACATGTCCTAGGAAGCTAGATTGAAGTTCTTAAGTGAAGAGAGAGGGTGTCCTTCCATGGTGGCACAATTATTTTCACCTGATGCACTTTTTCACGAGGCGAGAAGGTGTAAAAAGTGTGGAAAAGTAATTCATGGGTGTGGTGTGTCATTGAGAGGGGGCCATTTGAAGATGTGAATGTGTAACATGAGCCTAACACATGAAGTGGTCACTTGAGTGAAGAAATCATATTCTTCCCTTGGTGGCACACTTTTTGCACCTCATGTAATTTTTCACTAGGTACAAAGGTGCGAAGGGCTTCCTAGGTGTGTCATGGGTCATCCTCAACATGGAGAGGGGGCCATTTTGACTTGTGAGTTGAAAACACTCACATAACCACCCAAAAGGCCATTTAAGTGATGAAACCTTATAAATTTTTCCCCTCACCTTGGTGGCACATGTTTCTACACCACATGCACCTTTGAACGAAGTGAAAAGGTGAAAAATTGCATCCAATGTGTGAAAATATGCCATGGATACTTCTAGAAACCCCACCTTCTGTGATTTGCCAAAAATAGACACCATAGAGTGATTATTTACCCCTGGAGCTTCCATAAGATTTACCTAGGAAAAAATTATATCAATTTAACTAAAAATGTCTTTGATATCATTCCATAGGTTTCAAGAGCCAATTATGCCCTGAAATTTGAAATTTATCCCCCTTGTTTATTTTGCTCAAGCATGTGTGCAAATGAAAAGACTTCCTCCAAAGATCATGATAATTAAAATGGTATTAAACACATTATGAGTGAAGACAAAACTACATAGGTCACATTAGTATTTTAATAATTCCTCAATGTTACGTATAACTCTTGGAATTCTCATTTGAATCTCCACTAGGATCGGGGATCTTCATTTACACTGTCAGACCAATATCTCAAAATCCAAATGGTAGAATATCCAGAAACATTTTTAATTTGAATAAGGCCTTATTATCTTTCTAATGAGTATTTTTTTACTTCACAAAATATCTCGAGGCTCCTGTAACATCTAGAACAATCCCACTAGCTTTTTTCTACTTTCATTTCCCTGCACCATGTTATAAGTAGCCTAGTGTTGCATAGATTGTTTCTAGACTTGTTTTTCCTTTCAGATCTTTCCTAAAATACCTTTAATAAACTCATATATTTATCACACTATTCTTGGTTCATTCCAAGAGGGTGATCATCAAGTGCTAAAAACCCTTAAAATAGGCCTTTTGGGCCTCTAGAGCAATTCCTTCAAAGTGGATCAAAATGAATTCATGAATTGATTCCCACTAACTTACCTACACATGAAACACACTTAAAAATATATTTATCACATCCCTCTCAGCCATGATGGGGTTTACATAGTCAACAATTAGCCGGAGGGCAGGTTTACATTACTGGTTAAAGGATTTTTAGTGTGGGCTTAGTTGTCATGGCAAAAAAATCATTTTTTCATGCTAGACATTTAAAATGAAAACAACTATCTATAAATTAGGGACTTGTTTTGGTTTAAACAACTAGAGAAAGAAGCAAGTAGGAACAACAAAATATCAAGACACTAAAAGGACCAATTGCCTTATCCATTAGGTTATAGAGTCATTTCATATCAAGGATAGATACAACACAACATTTTTATTAAACACAACACATGACAGAAATGGAAACACATGATGGAAAGGGAAACACACAAACATATATTCACCTATGGTACATGTGGGGAGAATCTACTTTCACTATTTATATAGTTTCAAATATTTCCCATCTTTGCGAGGAAATTCCAAGTGAGTGCCATCCGGATAAGATATCTTGAAAGTGTTCTCCGCACATGTGTCTTGTATCTAAAATGGGCCAAGACAAAGTGAATCAAACTTCCCGTTGGTTATCTCCTTTAATTCCATAGTAGGACAAGATCACCAATCTAAAAATCTCTCTTTTATTCCTTCTTATAAATCTTTTTCTCTATTTTCAATTTGACGGTATCTTAGTCGATCGACCACCAAAACCCTATCTTCACATATATTTTCCATGTACAAAATTATTTTATCAAGTGATCCTTGGAACTCACAATCTTCAACTATTTTGATTAGTTGCAATTCTAGTAACTCTACAATGATTGGAACTTCTTTATTTATTCCATACATGAGCAGAAATGGGGACATACTAATAGCATTTTTGCAAGTGATCGAATCAGCCCATAATGCATCATATAGATCATTGTGCCAATTTTTCTGATTATGATCTATGAGCTTTAGGAAAATTTTCATGCATTATCTTAGTGTCAATGATTTTCTCATTAATATGTTATCTAACTCTATCATTTTTTTTTGTGTGCAGAGACCACTACCTAGTGGAGGTAGTTAATCATAGATACATTGGTAGATATGTTTTTCACAACCCCAAGAAATTCCTCGAATGAGATATAGATAGATCCTAGGCATCCTCATAGTGCTAGATGGCACATGAATATCTTCATAGCTGGTTATCATCAAGAACAAATCCTAATTACTAGGATGGCCATGACCTATACACTAAAGGATGAGGTGTAGATCTTTGAGAGAGGTAATGCATGATCAAGAAGGTATACATGGATATTTTTCAAGCTAGAGGAAAACAAATTAGATGATTCCTATGTTCTGTTCAAAGATGTTTTTACTTTCATACTTTAAATTAATGAAGTGAAACAATAAAAACAAAATTGACCTCATAAGACGGCAGAGTTTACCAATACCCACAAAGATGGATGTTGATGTTGATGTTTGATTAGGATTCTTGCATACGAATGAATGTGCAAGTCCTCATGTCCCGCTAAGAAACTTGCACTCAAAGACACTAAATAGAAAGGATTAGAAAAATGGATATAATATCTTCTCAAAGAAAGTATGATTCCAGGAATCCAAAGGGACTTCTTGGAGGATGTCATCTTGTTTTGTAATAATTAAGTGAATTTATAATGATATAGATAAAGACAAAGATATATGATCAATATAGATATATGAATAGTAGATGAGAAACCCTAGAACTCCAAGTTGAAAGGTAATTTTGTGTGGCTTCAAAGGTGGCCCAAGCAAGGGTGGATGTAATTTGTATGTGTTCAAAGTAGTCATACTAGAAATCCTCAGTTTCTTGTTGGATTTCGTGAAGGAATTCAAATTGATCCTCAATGTCTTATTATTTAATAGAGAATTGGATAGCGCAATTTTTCAGCTCATGTAAGATGTTGTATTGTTCCCAGAAGAAAGGGTGTTGGACTATAGGAAGATCATAAATGCTGGTAATTGGATGTGAACGCCAAGGCCAACAACCATCTAACAGAGAGCCATGCTTGGAAACAACAAGTTAAATGCAGAGGATTTTATAAAACATGAAAAAATATGATAAACTGATAAAACTATGCTTTTGATAGGAATCTCCAGCAATTTAGGCCAATCATTGGCGATTAGGGTGAATCGCTAGTGATTTCTATGATTATTAATAGTTTTAACAAAAACAAGAGTTTAAATCTCTAAAATGACGTTTTGTGAGGTTTAAAAGTTTTTATGATTGAAAAAGGATAAATAGAGAACGGGAGAATACCTTTGAGTGGATTTGGAGCTAAATGATGCCTCAAATCTTCAAAGTGGGAAGGATCTCGAGTGGATTTGTTGTCCCGCAACGTTGCTTGAAGTTTGAGTGATGAAAATGATCACCAAGATTCTTGAAAATTATTAATGTTGATGTCTGGTAATGCTTGAAGATATCCTAGATACATTAGCGTCGAGAAATGAAGTGCAAGAGTGACAGTGTGGAGGTCCAAGATTCAAGATTGAAGATCCCTAAGGGAGAGCATAGAAGTGTTATTTATAATCATTGGCGATTAGTTGAATCATCGGCGATCCACTTTTTACAGGGAAACAACTACAAAAGTGATTAAAACCACTTCTAATAAGGGTTTTTAGTTTAAGATGCGGTAAATGACTAAGGGGATGTTGAAGAATGAGGTGAGGAGGTTAAGAAGGTTATAAGATTGTTGAGAAATAGTTGATTTGTTTTTGTTTTATTTGATTTTAGTTTCTAAGTGGTTTTGGGTTGTTTTAAGAGGTAAAATGAGATTTTGGTTGTGAGATGGTGTGAGAGGAATATTTACATGGAGTAAATATTGTGGGGGTTTTATACTTAGGATAAGAGATGTATGAATTAAATATTGACTTTGTTTTAATATAAATGTGAAGATAGTGTATATGATGATGGAATTAGCGGTGCATATTTTGAGTGTCTACGGTTCCACCCGAGTCAATCCCACCATAGGATAAGGTCAAGGAGTAATCACCACTCTAAATTTGGGTCTCAAATTCAGAGGACTAGGATTCCTTTGCACCATTATTTGGGAGGATCAAACAAACGACTCTCTAGTTTTTAGTTAGTCTACTAGTATTTATCATATATGGAGGAACTTGTTCCCCCTTTAAGTATGAAATTGAAAATTAGAAGCTTAAAGGAAAATATTCTTGAGTATGCCAACACACCTTGTCTTTTCTCATAGTACATTTTTATACAACATCCTATTGTGTTGGTGTTGTCATGCTTCAAGATGATACTTGAAACACAATCTAGTCAAATCTCAATATAGGAAATTAAACTATAAATCAAATGTAAAAAAATTAATGTAGATAAATATACAACAAGAAATTCCAAAATATATATAAAACATGAAAGGAGTACACATTTCTATTTCATGGAGGGAATGTGTTCTGTTATCATGCCTTGGAGATTCTGGATTTTCTGAATTTTGATGGAGACTTAGGGGTGATTAGTCCCAAATGTTTCTAAGGATATGTCAATGTATTAGGTGTAAAAACCCAACACAAAAATTCTAAAGAGAAGAACCAAAAATGAGAATTCGAAGCATCCCATGAAGGAAGAAGAATTTCTATCAAAATTATTCAACAACTCTACTATCCACCCCTTAAGTGCAAGAGAATAAGGACTTCCTATAAAGAACTTAATCACTTCGCTACCTTCCATAACCCCATGGACCATATTGCTAAAATATTTTAGGAAATGTGACTTAATTATAAAAGGTAGAACAACTAAACTCTTTGAATCATGACTCACCCTTGGCATAGATGGATATAAGCCCAATTTTATAAATTAGAACACACATTAGAAAAGATAAAAAGTATCCCTATAATCTTCCCACTTTTTGCACAACTGAGTATAAGTGATGCATACTTATATCTAATTGGAGAAAGGAGACTCATGCCCCAAATGTGCCCAAAATTGAAACTAAAACTAAGTAACATGGAAAGAGAAAGAGAGGAATACTTCATGCCCCTAAATTTGTGCCAAACTAAGTCTAAAACCATATAAAAATCCTGTTATAATAGTGAAAATATAGAGGAAATGCCCCTTGGGAAAAACAGTATAGTAGGGTCATAACCATCCATATAGACGACAATTCTAGACATTTCTAACCCTATGTAGATTTTGTTGAATTTTTGTGGTTGAGTCCAATTCGAGTCATTTTATTTTCCTCTCGCATATGTTTGTGCGAATAAAAGTGTATATATATGCTAGAAATGTATAATAAACCTTGAATGTTATCCCCCTCTTTTGAGGCATTTGCATGTTGGCAAAGTGTTTTCATCAATTTCAAAGAGTGATGTTGTAATAGTTTTCATTGAGTTGCATTGATGTCAAAAGGTATGTGGAACATGAAGATTGCTTGTCTTATTGAGAAATACTTGGTCCTAGTGATGGTTCATGGTGTCCTGAGTCAGGATGGTGGAATGCGAGAGGTAATGTAGTGTATGGATGATGTTAGGTCTATGTCATTTAGTATGTTAAAGGTCATTACAAGTGTCTAAGGTTGTCAAGGTGTGTTGAGATCATATTTAGTGATGCAAAGCAAGTTTGAGGTGCGTGTTTGTGAGACCTAGAGAGAAAATTGAGGTAAGTCATGATGGAATGAGGTATGTATGAGTTTTATAAGCATGATAAAAGCATGGAAAGTAGTTATGAGGTGTAGAGACACTCATAAGTGTCATGGAGGTTCAGGTGTTAGATAGTGTGT
>CM031235.1:545501894-545676894 GCA_018340775.1 Taxus wallichiana var. yunnanensis | reverse complement strand
TAATTTTCTAGTTAGAGATGCCCTTCCCGAGTCTCACGTTTCTCACATGGTAAAACCTATCACCAACACACTCGAGTCAAACATCATACCTATCCAATACCAATAAATGAATGATACAATATCATACATGCATCATGACGATAATCCAAACAAAGTCAACAATACCTAAAACAAGTAAATCATGCTATGATCAACCATCCAACGCGAGAAAGAGGTTGCAACAATGCAACCAATATGTATCAATAATAAAATCATGAGATCACAACCCAAACCTGACATCATATCGATACCCATAAAATGATCAATATATATTGGCATCACATGCCCCATCAATAACATGTCAAAAACGAGTTAACATCCTAATGCTAATATATATCCATATAATAAACAATATCAACACCAAAATGATAGTAACATAGTAACAATGTCTCTTTCAGAATAATAATATGATACAATGAGTCAACATAGTCCAAAATGGATATGAAAAATATGCGGGCAATACATCCCCTTCTTATAGGAATTGACTTCCTTTAGGAAATCTCTGGAAGAGGTAAGGATATTAGACTCTCAAAGGTGTCACATCCTCCTAGGTAGTTACTATCTCATCATATCTTTCCTACCGAACCCTTACGGTCTAATTCTCACCCCCGAAAGGCCAACCTCATGTGTTGAAGAATACACATGGAGTCCAATGTCCATTTTCCTTTTGCCTCCACTTGTAAGGCGTGACAGATCCAAAATATGAGAGATGTCTAGTACATATTTTTGTAACAAAGAAACATGGAACACATTGTGGGCACATGATAAGCGTAGTGGGAAAGATAGCGATGTTAGCTAGATTTTATGCACGCACAAATCTAGCGATCATGGGATAAATCCCCTCCATTCAATTGTGAAGCTCCCGTATGATTTATAATTTATTCTACAGCCTATTAATTAATTTCTGGGTATTAATTTAAATATAAAGATCATGGACCATATCCAAACAATTTTTCAACAAGTAAGCGTTGTATGGGAAAACAACGATTAAGAGAAGTGCAAAGAGAATGTGGGGAGGGGAATAACAACTATATGAAAGGAACATGCTTTGTAACAAGTAGATAATAGAGTTTGTTACAACCACCTTTGAATAAATAAATACTTGGTGATTTTGTCAATTTCAGCAAATAAAAAGAAATGCATTCAAATGGAAATTCAAGATAAAACAAAGTTTACCATAAATTTCCATAGTGTGCAAAGAAAGACTTTATAAGACACAAAGTTCTACAAAATATTCCTTCTTCTTATTAAATCTCAACTGGTTTATAAGATGAACATATGATTACTTCAACACAAAGTTTGAAATAATAATGCAAAGAGTAAATACAATAGTCATTTGCCAAAAAAATTCGATGCCCACGACCATAGGCATGTCTCACTATTTATAGTATATGGAGAGAAAATACAAATAGGAGTAATTAATTACAATCGGTTTATGATCCTATCAACGAAAATTAAAGAGGTTGAGTATTTTCCTCCTTAAAATCCTCAATGTTTGACACACACACCATTGGAATGTTCTACAATTTTAACTAACTTCAACTACTACTTACGTTACGCCACCTATTCATAAGTAATTGAATTTTTCAAACAAGTTGAAGTAATGGTAATTAACCGAATTACTTAAGTTTTACAATGAATTTCCATTACTTTATTACATTGAGAAGTAGTAGAAGAAAGAAAGAATAAGAAGAAGAAATAGAACAAGAAGAAGAACAATAAAGAAGAGGAGCTATTCCAGCCGTAACACTTCGGTTTCAGTTTTTCTTCCTCCTCAGATTCATCCTTATTATTTTCTTGATACTTGGCATATTGATCCAACATATATTTAATCACTTTTTCATCATCCTTTGCAATGGCATGCATCTTTGTTTCAAATATAAGTATCTCTCTTGCCAGGATAGTGCAACATCCTCTTACTTTCCCAATACCAGATGCAAGGTAATTGATATTTTCTTGGAGCTTTGATAATTTCTCCATTAAGTCACATGTGAAGGGAGTAGTAATATTATTCATTTCTCATTGAAAGAACTCTACCATGTCCCTTGGGGGCTTAACAATGTTGTAATTTGTGTCATCATAAATTCCGTCATCTAGCTCATTCATAGATTGTTCTATCTCCCCTTCCAAACTACTACTTCATCTCATCCATCATCGATTAAGAATATTCTATCAAAATGAGAGAGTTATATCCTCATGTATACTCCTCTCTATCAACCCTTCAAGCAAAATTTTCTCCTCGATTAACACATTTTCTTAAAGTAAGCCTATTTCTTTGAGGATTTCTAAGTGGAACTTTGCAATCCCACATTCATTATTAGCCTCTTGTTTTAAACCTTTCAAATTATCCCACTTATTTTTACACTCCATCTTAGAAATAGCTTATGTTTACTCTTCGGTGGCGTTTTGGTGATCCTTGCTATCCACTCATTCACATCCTTAGTCTTATCACCCATTTCTTCCATTAGAGTAATGAGTTGGGGATTGACTTGCTCCCCCGATAACATTGGTTGGGCGATTGACATAGCCACTTTCACAATGATTTCACATAGCTTGGATGATTGTTCCTTTAGCTTATCATTTTTGGCTCTTTCTTCATCAAGCCCAAGGAAAAGAATATTACTCATTGTCTACGTATCTTGCTTGAGTCCTTCAGTAGTAACTTACCCCGAGTTACATTAGTCACCACCAAGTCTTGCTCACTCAATTCATATTTTTGTTTGCTCGCAATGGGGTGGAAATTTCAAAAATTTCTATTCGATGGCTCAATTATTATTTTGAAGTTACTTTTCTGCTCTAGATCTGTTCCCTTTCTTATCAGTGCTCTTTAAAAACTGAAGATCCATTTATTCCAAGTTGATCACTTCCTTGGAACTTGGAAGTGTTTGGGCTGCTAGCCATGCTGAGAAATCTTTCCCTAAAGAGATTGGGGTACGTGAATGAACCACCACCTCTTGGCTAGTTTTGGCTACGGTAGGATGCACAACCATTTCTTGTTGTGTCACATGAAATTTATTGATAGTGCCCTATAATAATACCTTTCCCAATTGAAACATCTTTCGAATAACCAATTGGTTTTCCATTTCCTTCTTCTCAATGATCCTATATCTAGAATCTATTTCTATTTCTCCTCCCCTTTGAATCATCTTTGTGCTCTTGGGGCTCCTGCATAGTCATTGAATGAATGTGCACTCCACTCTCTTTCTCAATTTCTCCCTCTTCCATCTCTCCAGTCTCTAATGTAGCTTTATCTTTCTTTTACAATTGAGACACCTCATGAAGTGTAGAATCCTCCATGGTAGCATCATGTTCTTCCTCGTGCTAGGAATTAGGTTGATCTTCTAATGATGGAGGAGGAGGGTTCTTTGGGTGGAGAGAAAGGGGAGGATGGGGAGAAGTATTATCGCCCTTATTGAAGGAAGGGTGAATGAGGAAGGCTTAAAGGGAGGTATGATAACACCTGTGGAGAAGGGATTTTTGTGGAAGGAGCAACAACAGATGAAGATACCACTTATGTAGATGAAAGAGAAGATTCACTTAGAGTAATTTTAAGAGGGAACCTATTCGGGCATTGAGCGTTATGTTCTAGGCTTCTTGATTTGTGGTGACTTTATAGATCCTTTACTACTTTTTCCACATCCTTCCTTCTTTTTGGTGCTTTTATGGCTCATCATTTTCATTACAGATTCTTCCAAACAATATCCTCCATCAATGAGCCAATTTGAGGTGTAGACCAAAAATCTTAACGTCTTTTCTTTAATTGTTTTGGCCTCATTTCTAATGGATGGGAGTGGAGCACCATCTCCTCTCATATGATTATAAGAATAAGAAATTACATTCCCATCATCGGGAGGTCCTTGGGAATCTTTGCCAAACAAAACCGATGATTTTTGGACCTTTATTCTGCTGTATTCCCTTCTTGTAACCTCAAATTCATCCCGACAGCTTCTATCCAAAAATTCTCAAGAGATGAAAGATGCATATAATCTAAGGGGACTCGTATTTCAAGCAATATTTGTGAAGTCAAATTTTTTTCTAGACTCATAGTATTGTTTTTGTAATGATGAAACATCTCTTTTCAAACATTCTAAGCCTTATGTATGTTTGCACAATGATAGTGACCAATGACAATTAGGAATCTAACCACCACTCTATGAAGTGTTGATTGTAGGTCATGTAGCTCCACTAGTTGTCTGCATAGTTCCATTAATATCCACTTATCATTGGGGTATCTGAGTAGCCTAAGTGGTTTTCTTGAGAAACCACAGAATCTAAGATAAGTGAAAGAAGATAATTGAATGAAGATACATCCATATTGAGTACCCATGCTCCATGTTGCATCAATCACTCTCTTTTCTCTTACCTTAGTATTGAGCTGGAAAATAATGTCATATAAGAAGAAATCATTTACTTTCATGTATTTCTTATAATATTTTGCCCATTCAACCAAGGGTAATACTCATAGTTAGGCTATGAAGCCAAAATTCCTTTATGGCGCAACCTAGAAAATGTACCATTTGCTGCTGCAACATAAACTAGATAGGAGGTCATCTTGAAATTGAGAGTTTTTCTAACTTCTTGCAGACGAGGATCAAAGTTGAAACTTATCAATTCTACCCAGTTTATCAATACATTGGTCTTGTTGGTTTCAATTGTTATAACAAAATAATACATCCAAGTATAGAAGTTATTGGCATTCTTCTCTCCATTAATTAGACATAACAACTACGTTTTTCATTAGCCTCTGTACAATATCTGATCTCACAATAGTTTTAGGAAACTTAGAGGCTTTCTTAGGTTTCTTCAAATAGTTAAGATTCATGATCTTAATGCAATCACCTAGATTATCCCGCCATTTATTGATGGATTCCTTCATCAACATCAAATGCTTTAGTCTTTATGGGGATCTTCAAGCTATAATTGAAAAATTGGGCATCGAGCCTACCACCAAAGTTACTTGAGGTATCTTTCACTACCCTTGTTAAAGGATCATAATACTTAACACATTCTAGATCAAACTTAGGCAAATAGAGAGAACTAAGAAAGGAAGCTTCCTTGATTAATCCACCATTTGTCGATTAGGCCCTACATGAGAGGTGTCTACCTTAAGGCCTTTGATATTTCAATAAGCTTAGATGTGGACACATGTCCCATGTCTGTGTCACTAATTTCAACAAGTTTAGAGGCCACATAAGACTCAATATGATATCCTTTATACTAATACTTCATCTTGACTTCTTGTGCCTCACTAGTTGGCTTGTATCTAGACTTTCCCTTTCCTTTCCTAGCTCTGGATGTTTCTTCAATGACAAGGTTAGAGTCTTATTCAATGGCAAAAACTTCCTCTACTTCGAATGAATTCTCCTTTGTCTCAGTTGATCCTTCTTTTGCGTTAGACATTTGCTTTACTTTTCTTCAAACAATTGTTGTAATGTTAGCAACAATACATGCTTCAAATGTAGAATTTAAGTTAAGCTAAGATACTCCAATTCCATGCGTATATCTAGATCTAGTCTAGTCATGAAAGTACAAACAAATCCTTTCAGAAATGAAATTCTAAGCTTACAGAAAATGAGCTAGTGAAATAACTTGTTTTGTAATTTATTGCGGGTTTTCAAGGTGCTTTTGCTTAAGGTTTTGAGTAAGCGAGTAATGATGGTCTTGTTTCACACAAAGAAGATGGAAATTGAAGTAGTTCGAAACACCTCAAAGCATTGCAAGTAATGACCTCTCGAAAAACCACCAAGAAGAAGACTTAAGTAACACGGGTTTGGTTTAGCACAAAGAAGCAAGGAAGTAATGGAGGTTTAGTTCACTACAAGGAGTTATATTGAAGTAATGTAAGGTTGTTTTACCACAATGAAGGAAGTAATGAGTGTTTGGTTTCTGAAAAGATAGGGCAAAAACTAGGGTTCCCAAAATGGTGAAAATGTGAGAAACTGACCAAAAATGGCAATGAATTTTACAAAGTGAACAAGAACGCTGATTCCCCACTAATGGAAATGACCAAATTTGGACGATTGCACAAAAATTGGACAAAATAGACAAGTTCAAACATCCACATGAAGGAAAATTAAAACTAGGTAAAAAACAATGAAGAAGAAGAAGTATAACCATGAAAAAGGGAGAAAAACAATGAACATACCTTCCTTACAAATGGGTCATGGTCGGATTGCTTGAAAATTCTTTAATAGGTGTGCATGAGGTTGCTCAGGGTTTGCAGGTTGCATTACTTCTCACTTAGTGTAAATGATGCATGGAAATGTTATGAAAAAACTTGACCTTTTAAATATTCCACCTCATTAAATAGTTTGGTATAGATGCCACAACATGGGGTAGTGATTTTCAAGTTTTTGACATCACTTTAATTGACTTATTTTTGTTTGGAGCAAGTAAAGTAGTTCAAGATTTTTGATAAGCTAGAGACCTTAGTTATGCGGTGTTTAGCAATTTCATTACTTGCTTACTTTTCTAAGTAAAGCAATATTGGTTTAGCATAAAGAGATAAGTAATGGTGCATCGATTCAGTGCAAAGGAGGTAGAAATGGATTTGTTTTGTGATGATTAGCAACATCTTTGGTGAATAACAATGAAGTAAGTAAAGTAGGCCCGAAAGCCCGATAAACTAAAGACCTTAGTTATGTGGGTTTTCGACATTAATTTACTTATTAAATTTTATAAGTAAAGTGGTATCATTTTAACGCAAAGCTAAAGTAAAGACACTTTGTTTTAACGTAAAGAAGGGAGAAGGAATATCTATCTTTATGGGGTTTAACCATTACTTTGCTTGTTAACCTTTACAGGTAAAGTGACTCGCATTTAGCACAAAGAAGGATTGATGTGTATCAGGTTTTGGAGGGTGATTTCAATGCAACTTAGAAGTAGAGTACTTTGAGAAACCCGATTGCTTAAGAGAGCAAGTATTTAGATTTTAAAGGACTTTTAGGGTATTTTGGAAAATGGGTATTTCATCAATTACTTCAAGCAAATGTTTCCATCCTTTTGGAGAATTCTAGAGAAATCCTGTAACCCAAATGAGTTAAGGTAACAACCTAAACAAACTAAGACCTATTCTAGAGAACACAAGAAACATGAACCCAAATGGAAGAAATGAAGATGATATCCCAACATCTCTAGTTTCAAGTCTTGTTCATTGGGTTCGAGTCACAAGAAGGGAAACGAAAAAAAAAAAAAACACAAAACACGACACTAGAATTTTATTTATATACATATAGGTTTTACCCGAATCATCAATTCCTGAAGAGCTTCAAATGTTTCCCATTGTATGGAAATGGTAGTTCAACCCCATCTTGATAAGCAAGGATGAAACTATTAGCTCCAATAGCTCTTGAGATCATGAATGGTCCTTTCCATAATGAATCAAACTTGCCATGCATGCCCTTTGGCTCATTCTTCTTGTCCCATAAGAGCACCCAATCTCCAATCTCAAATTTTTTGTCTCTAGATTTTTTGTTAAATACCTCCTTGATCTTCCTTTGATGCTCAACTAATCTATCAGCTACTTGAATACATGATTCTTACAATTCAGATAAGTATATGATTATTTTATCCAGTGCATCTTGATAAGTAACATCCTCCAAGGATTTTTTTAGTTCTAAAAGTAGGAAACTCAAAGTTGAAATGAAATTTAGCATCCATCCCATACAAAAATTGAGAAGGTGACATACCTATACCATTTTTGGGAGTAATCCTATCAGTCTAGAGTGCATCAAACAATTTCTTGTGCTAGGCCCTTTGATTTTCTTCAGTCAACTTCTGCATGATTGTTATCAAGTTCTTGTTACTTGATTTAATTTCTCAATTTCTTGAGGATATTAATGGGAAGAATGCAAAAAATTGACACCATAAGTGTAAAAAAATCAATAAAATCTTCGTAAGAAACATTGGAAGCATTGTTTGTGACTATTATGTGAGGGACAACAAACCTCACAATTATGGTTTATTTGATAAAGTTACACACTTCTTCAAAAGTAATGTGCTTAATAGGAATGGATTCTACCCACTTACTGAAATAATCAGTGGCTGTGAGAATGTAATGGTGGTAAGCACTTAATGGAGGGTTCAACATACCAATGTAATCAATAACCCACTATTTGAAGGGTTCATTTATCACAATTAGTTTTAACGACAAAGATGGAAACTTCATCCTTCCAACAAATTGTTGACATACTTGACACCTAAGAACCCATTCTGCAGTATCTTGAAAAGGGTGGGCCAATAATACCTCACCTAGAGGATCTTATATACACTGAATCTGAATGAGAAGTGGCCTCCACATGCTTTTTCATGAAACTTTTTTAGCAACTTCTCTTCTTTGGGCTCATTCAACACACTAGAGAAAGACACCATCAATCCCCTTCTTGTATAAACCATTATCCCAAAGGACAAAGTCCTTTGAATTTAGCTTGATGGTTCGTTTTTCTTTACATGTAAGATTATTTGGGAATTATCCATATGTGAGGAAGAAATCAATCTTACTATACCATTCATCCACCAAGTTCACAAAGAGAACTGTGGGCATGTCTTCATCAATTGTTTCCCAAAGAGGAGAAGCTTCCATTTCTAAATCACCATGCTTACCTTGGACATCACCTGAAAAATACCCCTACATCTTACCAGCTTGGTTGGATTTATAGCTAGATCATATTACTATACTTTGTGCGACCTATGTACCTCTTAATAGGCCCATCTCTTGTTGTGTCAAGATAGATTTAACTGCAGTTTCAAGAACATATACTATAGTATGTGATGAAAAATGTAGTACTTGAACGCTTTTCAAGATTTGACAACCACATATGTGTGATTTTCTATAAGGGTGTATTTCAACTCATAAGATTTTAAATGCATACTCATGAAAGCAATGGGGGATTCAATGTTCTCTTCATTCTTCTACATTAAAATGGCCAACATAATATGTTTAGAAGAATAAAAATGGAGGATGAATTCCTTGCTAAATTTAGGTGACACTAATAGTAAGAGATGCCTTGATTATTTTGAAGGCTTGCTTCCATTCATGATTATAATTGAAATATTGATTCTTCTTCATCATGTTTGAAATATGATGAGTTAACTCAACAAAGTCAGGAATAAACCTTCGAAGAAAATTTACCTTGCTAAAGAAAGAATGTACTCCCTTTTTTGAAGAAGCCAGTGGTAAATTTTGATTTTCTTGCACTCTTTTAGGGTCAATCTTGGTTCCTTCCTTGGAGATGATATGTCCTAAAAGTTTTCCTTTAGTTACAACAAAAATGGACTTCTTGGGATTTAGGGATATCCCATGCTTTTACATTGAATGAAGACATCTTCCAGATCATTAACATGGTTATTCTCTCTTTGGAGAGAAGATTTGTTAAGTTATCTAGATACACCAGTATGATTTTATCTTTTAGATGAGAAAATTCTAAATTCATTGTCCCTCGAAAAGTAGCTCGAGCATTGATCAATCCAAAAACATATTTTAGTAAGAGAATGTTCCCACGATGTGGTGAAAACTATTTTGTATTGGTCTTCTTTTGCCCCTGAATCTGATTATAAATTGAAAAACCATTCAACATAGACAACATCTATGAGCCTTTAACTACCTAAAGAGTATGATCCATGATGGGGATTGGGTAGTTATCTTTTAGTGATGCTTGGTTCAGTTCTTGAAATCCACACACAAGCTAATCTCGCCATTCTTTTTCTAATAGGTGAAATGTTAGCCAACCACTTTGAATGATGAATTGGATAAATAATGTTTACATCCACCAAATTTTGAACTTCAACGTAGATCAGACCTGAAATATTCATATTATGTCTCCATAACTTTTGTTTTGAATGGCTTCTATCATGCTTCAACAAAATGTAATGTTGTCCTTCGGTGATATATCTCGAGGTCTTTGTAAGACTAGGCAAAGACCACGCTATACTTCATAATAAGTTTTGTGAAATCTTCCTACTCAGTCTCCAAATAACATTTTTGAGATTTACAAACTTGGGTTCATCCTCTGGACTCAAATTCAAAGGTTGCACCTCCGACGAAGAACCTTCACTATACTCTTTATTTTTCTCGTAAGAATTGATCCTACTTGTCAAAGATTTCTTCTAAGGAGACTAGGCTTTTGGGGATCTTATTACCTTTTAACCTGAATGATCCCTTCATTTGCCATCATATACTGGATTAGTTTCACCAACCTTTGTTGGTCGAGGAGGTGAGTTACTCCTTTCAAAGTATAGCTAATCAAAGTTGTCCCATTGCTCCGTAAATGTAACTATTTGCTTATTATCATTGAATACTTGCCACATTGTTCCACATTATCTAGGATGTTTGGATAGTAGATTTGGTAAAATTTGTAGTTCCCTTGTCGAACATTGTGGGTGGTGATATGGATTCCAAAGTGTCTGTAATTACTTGGAAATAATCAGCACCGGCATTTTGATCTCTAGGGATGAAATTAATGGAGGATGGTGTGAAATTGAGTGTGGCTGCAAACACCGATCTCGTAGTGTTTCAGCTTGTATTTTTTTGACTTGGTATTGGACCCTCATTTTCTTCATGATCAGTTCAAAATCTCTATGTGCTTTAAGTAATCAGACTTCCAAGTTCTTTGCTTGTTCCATTTATATAAAGATAGATTCATACTTTGATGTATTTTTAGTGTTCTCAAACATTAACTTAAAGGAATACGAGTGTACCTTTCTCCTGGGATGTTAAGAGAATAGAAACTCTCGATCCAAAAGAGTAAAAATCGCCATCAAAATCAAGAGACTAGATATTTTATTCTTCGTGGGCACATCCTAAACCTCAAGCTCGAAGAATCCTCACCCATTTCTAAGTAATAGAACCCATGATCAGATTCTTGAAAAATAATATGAGATCTTTGGTCTTCTCAAGACTTAGTGATGTATATTTTTATTTTATCTCAAGTTCAAGCATTTGGTTCACCCCTTTAATTGGAATATGAGCATACGACCAGTCCATCTTTACTTCACCGCTTAGCTCCTTGCGTAAATTTATTCTTAGCAAGAACCCATATGAAACAAGTATATCGGTGAGTAGTAATGGCCATCTTCAGCTTTTTTATTTTAAAAGGCTGCAAAACTACCCAAAAATCCTTACTTAATCCAATCAAGGGTACTTTTCTTTCCATTAAATAACATCTCCCAATCACCTTAGTCAAGTGTAAGACCAAGAGCATCCACAAATTTGGCCGACATGACGTTATCAAGCACTGAGTTTAAGATGCAATTACTTAGCTTAAAACCATTGATTAGAAAAGATGCATATAATGGATCAATTCTTTCAAAAGATGTGGGAGTAGTAGTTGCAACATTTTTCTGATGAGTATTCTTAGTATTTAGTAGAATTCCTTTTGTTGCACCATGAGATGGATTACTTGATCCACTCGCTTCGAACATAATTAACAAGTTTATTCAACTAATCGGGGAAAGCTCTCAAGTATTCAACTTCCGACATTTGAATTTTTCTTCTCTTAATGTGATCAATAATGTCAAAATAGGAAGATACATTTGAACTATTTTCCATAACAAAAATATCTGTGGATGGAAAGTATGAGAAGGAGAAGAAGAACTTGCATGCTTATCTTTAGGAGCCATAGAAGAAGGCGTAAGACTACCTATTTTGAGTATGGTTACATCCGACCTTGGTTCATCTCTTTCCCTTATTTTTCAACTAGAAGATGTTTCACTGTTTTGATTTTCCTGAGACCTTGTAAACATTGCATAAGTGTGACCATAATCATCTTCAAAAATTTCATAGTGGTCATTGTAAGATTCGTATTCTAGGTAACCAATGTTGGAGTCACCAATAGGGTCTACAAAATCATCACCACCAGGTGAAACATCATCTATGGTAGCTTGATCTTCTTCATTAATTTCAAAATTGTTCCTCAGGGAAGCCTCAATCGTCAATCTCTAAGGAGTAGCAACAATGCGGCTTCAGCTTTTAATTTTGATTATTAAAGTTATGCATATGTGCATTCCTAGTAAAGAGTAACAACACTTCCTTATGCCATTTGTTTCTTTATTTCGCAACAAGTCATTAGCCAATCTATGCAGCATTGGATTAGAAGATCTAGGTGTAACTATAACCTTAACCTTAGGATTGGAATACTTGATTTTTCCCACGATGACAAGGTCATCTTCTACTTAGATGACATTATTTTGAGTCTGCTAATAAATTGGTTGGACGTGCTCTATGCAATCGATAACCAAATTTGGGAAACAAAGCATTAATGAAGAATACCTTCTAGTTATCATCACCGAGAGTAAAGAAGGTGGGAATTTTGTAAAGTATCCTCTCGGAACTATATTGAAATCCCTCATATTTTTGTGAGGTTCCTTTTTAAGTTGAGCCAACCGAGTAATGGCATACTCAAATATTCGAAAGGTTCAAACCTCTTCAGAATTTATCACACATATTAGCTCAATTTGTTATGGCACTGAAGCTAATCTATAGAACCATTATCTAGCCAAATTATGTAGAGTCTCACAGACACATCTTCATGCTCCACAAAAAACACCCCGCATAATATAAAGAAAGTAGCTAAGTGATCATCGATATTTTCTTTCCATCTCCATAAAACTTCAGAAAATTCTTTTCGAATCTCTAGGAAAATCATGAAGTGGAGGAGTCAAATTCAAAGGCCCGAAAGCTACACCCCATGGAACTGGTTATTACCGATCCATTCTCAAAGGAAGATGCAAATATGGATTGATTGGATAAATAATCCTGCCACTGGGATATGCCATAATTGATTTGGTGAAGTTTGAACTCTTCCTACAGTGACATATTTTCAAGCGTGTCCTAACTTCGAGGAGGATGATTAAAGTTAAATTGCTCTTGCAAGTAGAAGAAATGATCAACTCTGCCTTGGGCCTGACTTGCCGTGTAAATGGTCAATTTTCCGTAATGGAAGATTAGAAAATTGATTTTACTAAGGGAAAGGATGATTCTATAAGTGCACAACAATTTAGTATGCAACTAATTTTGGCTTTTGTGCCACACAATAACATGTAGTCTACTTGAGTTCACGCAGAAAATATATTTAAATAAGCAAGATGTGCTAAAAGAAATGTCTACACATGTAAGCTCAAGTTTTAATTAAAGCAAGTGCTTATTGTAAATGTCACAACTCGAGAACTTTAGTTAAGACAAAAATAACAAAAATGATTTATTTTAATTATTTCATAGGAAAAGCACAAGTCGGCGTTTTAATGTTCAGTTCCCCAGTAGAGTCGTAAAAAACTGCTAGCTAGATTTTATGCATGCACAAATCTAGGCAGTCATGGGATAAGTCCCCTTTATTAAATTGTGAAGCTCATGTATGATTCATTTATTTATTCTACAACATATTAATTAATTTCCTAGGTATTACTTTAATTGTAAAGCTCATGGACCATAGCCAAACAATTCTTTAGCTAAGTAAGCAACTATATGGGAATACATATATTAAGAGCGTTGAAAAAGAATGTGGGGGATAACATCAACTATATGAAAGGAAAGTGCTTCACAACAAGTATATAATAAAGTTTGTTATAGCCACACGAAATAAATAAGTACTTGGTGATTTTGTCAATTTCCAAAAAATAAAAAGAAATGTGTTCAAATGGAAATTCAAGATAAAACAAAGTTTACCATAAACATCCACAGTTTGCACAACAAGACTTTATAAGACACAAAGTTTTGCAAAATCTGCCTTCTTCTTATTTAAGCTCAACTAGTTTACAAGATGAACATATAATTACTTCAATACAATATTTGGAATAACAATGCATAGAGTACAACAGTCATTTTCCAAAAATTTTCCAATGCCCTAAATTTCGTAGAGGCCTATCTCACTATTTTATAGCATCCATAAAGAAAATACAAATATGAGTCATTAATTACAATCAATTTATGATTCTAGATTTTTTTTTTTGATAATAGGTAAAAGAGGGTTAAGGGGACCCTACCCCATACAAATTTTACAAATTTTTAAAGAAAAGGGCCAAGGAGTATCCATTGAAGCCCATATTGAGACACAAACCAACCCAACTACAAAACAAAAGTATCCACCATAGCAAAAATAGACATAGAAAAACTAACAACAGGAGTCCAACAAACTAACAATAGAAGTCCATGAACTAACAACATAGAAAAAACCAAAGAAAACATCCCAGACAGGAGTACCCTTCATTATTCTTTTATTAGATCACCCACCGTATGCATGCACCCATTCCATTCCTTAACCAAGTTGGCTATAGTAGATTTCTAGAACTTATAATTCAGCTCTGCTATCTCCACTTTAGGGCCAGTTCCTTCTTTTTCTTTAGTCTTTGCTATTTCCATGGAATGGATCATCTCAAAGCAAGGAGTTTAAGATGGTGGATAGTGATTTTTACATTGAGTATGTGAACATCTCTGATCTGAAGAATAATCCCCTTCATCTTCAACATGTCATTCTCCATGGCCAAGCATCTTTCATTAGCATTTTTAATTGTTCACTAAGAACAATAGATGTCAGCTTTTCCACTTTTTCTTGCAACTCCCTCGATCAATTATCACCATGCTGATCTTGTGTCTATTTATGTCGGTGTCTAACTGTAATTCTCAAATTCCCTCATAAAAACATTGGATTTGACCGTTGAATCCTGGGCTTTAAACAAGTTCTTTTGGGTAGTTTTGAGGGCATGCAAGATTTCAATAGCCTCCTCTAAGTTTTTAGATCTTTTTCTCCTGAAGTTTTAGGATCTTTCCTGCTAGCCATCTCCTCACTACTTTCCCCTTTGCAAGCTTCTTCATCTTGATTATCACTGAAGTCAGGAAGGTCAATGTCCTCTTCCTGATGCTCCCCGAGTCTGAGATAACTTCCAAATTATCTTGTGGCTCAGAAGCCCCGCCCTCCTTGCACTACTTCTTAACACATTCCTTAGCCAGATGGGATCTAGTTATTTTCACCACTACCTTCCCTAAAACCTCCAAGCTAGGAGTAACTTCAGATTTCCCCCTAAAATATCTTTATTTAGGTAAGCAGAAGCCCCTAATTTTTTATTTTTTCCAATGAGGAAGTTCCCAACTTGAGCAGGGCTTTGATGAGGCCTTGATGTAAGAAGAAGGTGAAAGTGCCTTTCTCGACCTGAGCAATTGATTTAGCTAAGGAGAGGTACAGAAATTGGGGAAATTATAGGGCCTGTTGTTTCTAACATGGTTCAACATAGGAAAATGGTACCCATAAATCACCTTGTAACGACCTTCCAGAGTAATATAAGCCATAATTAACTGAGCTATTTCATTGTAAGGATGGGGAAAATTCCCTCTTGCATAACCATTATGGAGAGAAATAGCACACCCTTACCTTGCATAAAGCATTCAATCTCCTGACTGTAGTTTGAATTGGGCTTGAAAGTGCTTCTTCCTTCCGAGACAAACCCGAGACTTTAGCTATAAGCTTCAGAGAGATAGTGAAGGAAAAATTCCCGACCCTCACATGGCCTTCCTTCCATGTTTTTGCCATAGCTTCGCTCAGTTTTTCATCATGCCCATCGAAGATGTTGAATTTTTTAGCAGCCTAGCCTTATCAAGCAGATCCTCTGCCTCTTTTGACATCGCCAGGATCTTGCTAGGTTCCGTTCTCACTAAATCTCCACCCATTCTGCTAGTTTGATTCTTATTCCTGCGATGAGAATTATTTCCTTTGTTTGGGTTGCCTTTACCACACTTGTTGACAAACTTCCGAATTAATGAAGATCAACCTAGACCTTGAGATGATGTGAAATGAAGGCTTACATGAGTCTAGGATTCATAATATCTTGATGCATCATATAGAAGGAATTATTACATCCTCATTTGAAGGTATGCTATTAGGGACACATTCCCTATTCAGGATGTCTATGAAGTTAGCTTCCATATAGGTAAGTTCCTCGACCACCTTTAAATCCTTAGCTTCCACCCCCTTGTTAGCCATCAAGTCAGCTAGTTTGTTTCCTTCCCGAACACATGTTGGAAGGATATTTCATCAAAGGAGGACAATTTATACTTAGTGTTATTTATGAAGTCTTCTATAGAGATGGAGGCATTATTTTTTCCCTTCATACACGAGATAATGTTCAAAGAATCCCCTTCCACAATTAGATGTTTGAAGCCTTTCTCTTCTGCTAACTTCACCCCTAGAACATCGCAACAACTTTTGTAACATTGTTAGATTGAATTCCCAAGTAAAAGAAATAGGCTAGGAGAAACCTTCCTTTAGCATCATGAAAACTCCTCCCGCTTTCCCTGGGTTCCCTTTAGCAGCACCATCAAAATTGAGTTTGATAACCCCTTCACAAGGAGGAGTCCACTTAACCCCTTCTCTAGGGTTGTTCTTCTTTGGTTGAGGGTCACATGTTAAATTCCATTTCCTTATGATATGTTGTTCACAGTCAATGAATTCCACTTCTTTATTCTTTAGGATAGAGAAATTATTTCTAACAACCTGTAAACATTTTTTAAAAATCAGCCTAATAGGAATTTTCTTGTTATTGAAGATCCTCCTATTTATTTCTTTCCATATTTCCCACCATACATGACCCAGGCTCATTATCCAAATATTTTTCAGCCCTTGACTGATGAAAGGGCATTTCCATTGATTCCAGCTGATTGGATCTCTTTAGGGTTCACCCAACTAACCAAGAACATACCTAGAATAGAAGATAATATGTCATGAGCAAAAGGGCATTCCAAGAACATATGATTCACCGTTTCTAGATTCTCTTCACAAAGAACACATCTATTGACCATATGGAAACCTCTTTTAGCGAGATTATCCACAGTAAGGATCTTATTTATCACCGTAAGCCAACTGAAAACATTAACCTTAGGAGTGATGTTCTTATTCCATATCTTACCAGCAATTAGGTCTTCTTCGCTAGTTTCCCCCTCAAAGAATAAAGATTTGGATTATTTGACTGAGAAGCTATGAAACTAGCTATGAAATCAGCAAGAGGTTGAATATTTTCCTCCTCAAAATCCTCAGTGTTTGGCACACACACCATTGGAATGTTCTACAATTCTAACTAACTTCAACTACTACTTATGCTACACCACGTATTCATAAGTAATTGAATTTTTCAAACAACTTGAAGTAATGGTAAATAACCAAATTACTTAAGTTTTACAATGAAGTTCCATTACTTTATTACATTGAGAAGTAGTAGAAGAAAAAATAAGAAGAAGAAATAGAAAAACAACAACAAGAAGAATAAAGATGAGGAGCTATTCCACCCGTATCACTTTAGTTTCAATTTTGTCTTCCTCCTTAGCTTCATCCTTATTATTTTCTCGATACTTGGCATATTGATCCAACATATATTTAATCACTTTTTTCATCAGTCCTTGTAATGACATGCATATATGTTTCAAACCGAGTATCTCTGCCAAGCCAACGCAACATCCTCTTACTTTCCCAATACTAGATGCAAGGTAATTGATATCTTCTTGAATATTTGATAGTTTCTCCATTGAGTCACGGTGAGGGAGTAGTAATATTATTCATTTATCATTGAAAGAAGATGAAGGAACTCTTCCATGTCCCTGGAGCTTAAAAGTATTGTACTTTGTGACATTGTAAATGTCATCATCTAGCTCATCCATGTCTTGTTCTATCTCCCCTTCCAATTGCTTCATCTCATCCATTATCGATTATGAATATTATTTTGAAATGTGAGAGTGAGCTCCTCATGTTTACCCCTGTCTATAGACCCTTCAGAATCACAATTTTCTCCTTGATTAACAATTTTTTTGGAAGTAAGCCTATTACTTTGAGGCTTTCTAACTAGAGCTCTACAATTCCACATTCATTATCAGCCTCTTGTTTCAAACATTTCAACTTATCCCACATCTCGACACTCCATATTGACAATAAATTTTGTGTACTCTTCAAAGTGGCCATTTTGGTGATCATTGATATCCACTCATCTATAGCCTTGGCCTTATCACCCGTTTCTTCCTTTATAGTATTGACATGGGGATTGAATTTCTCCCATGATAGCATCGGTTGGGCGATTAACCTAGCCACTTTAACAATGATTTTGCTAAGATTATATGTTTGTTCCTTTAGCTTAGCATTTGGCTCTTTCTTCTTCAAGATTGAGGAAAAGACTATTGATCATTGTTTCTGCATCTTGCTTGAGTCCTTCAGTAGTAACTTCCCCAGAGGTACCTTTGTCACCACCAAGTCTTGTTCACTCAATTCATCTTTTGTTTTCTTGCAGTACTGGGGTGGAAATTTTAGCAAATTTCTATCCTAATGGCTCAATTATTAGCTTTGAAGTCACTTTTGCTGCTCTAGATCTCTTCCCTTTCTTATCAATGCTCTATAAAAACTGAAGATCCATTTCTTCCAAGTTAATCACTTCCTTGGAACTTGGAAGTGTTTGGGCTGCTATCCATGTTGAGAAATCTTGCGATGAAGAGACTGGAGTGCCTGAATGGACCACCACCTCTTATCTAGCTAAGGTTGTGGTAGGATGCAAAACCATTCCTTGTTGTGTCACATGAAATTTAGTCACAAAGTGCCCTATAACAATACCTTTTCCAATTCGTCTATCTTCTAAATAACCAATTGGTTTTCCATTTCCTTCTCCTCGTGGTTATGTGGCTAGAATCGAATTCTATTTATCCTTCATTTGAATCATCTTTGTGCTCTTGGGGCTGCTTTATGTATATGAATGCACACTCCACTCTTTTTCTCAATTTCTCCCTCTTCCAGCCTATCTAGTCTCTCCTATAGCTTTATATTTCTTTTGCAATAGAGATACCTCATGAAATGTAGAATCCTCCATAGTAGCATCACGTTCTTCCTTGTACTAGGTACTAGGCTAATCTTTTGATGATGGAGGAGGGTTCCTGGTGAGAGAAATGGGTAGGATGGGGAGAAGGAGTCTGTGATTATTGGAGAAAGGGTAAATGAGGAAATCTTTAAGGGAGGTAAGATAAATTCCACCCATGCAGAAGGGATTTTACTTGGAGAACCAACAATGAGATGAATGTACCACTTGTGTAGATGAAAGAGAAACTTCACTTAGAGTAATATTAGAAGAGGGAACCTGTTCTGCATTTAGTGTTCTATTCTAGGCTTCTTGATTTGTGGTGACTTCATATATCCTTTACTACTTTCGCTGAGTCCTTCCTTTTGGTGATTTTCGGCTCATCATTTTTATTACAGATTCTTCCAAACAATATCATCCATCAATGAGCCAATTTAAGGTGTAGAATAGAAATCTTAATGTCCTTTCTTAACTGTTTTAGCCTTATTTCTAATGGATGGGAGTGGAGCACTATCTCCTCCCATTTGATTATAAGAATAAGAAATTACATTCCCATCATCTGGGAGGTCCTTTGGAATATTTTTCAAACGAAAAATGATGATTTGTTGGACCGTCATTCTATCGTAGTCTCTTTGTTTAACCTCAAATTCATCCTGAAAGTCTATGCAAAAATCCTTAAGAGTTGAAAGATGTAGATAATCTAAGGAGATTGTCTTTTGAGCAATATTCCTGAAGTCAAAATTTTTTCCGGACTCATAGTCTTGTTGTTTTTAATGATGAAACATATCTTTTCAAACATTCCGAGCCTTATGTATGTTTGCACAATGATAGTGACCAATGACAATTTGGAAGCTAATCATCACTCTATGAAGTGCTGATTATAGGTCATGTAGCTCCACTTTGTTGTTTACATATTTCTAATAATATCTATTTATCATTGGGGTATTTGAGTAGCCTAAGTGGTTTTATTGAGAAACCAAAGACTCTAAGATAAGTGAAAGAAGAGAATTGAATGAAGATACATCCATATTGAGTAATTATGCTCCATGCCGCATTAATTAGTCTCTTTGCTCTTAGCTCAATATTGAGATAAAAATAATGTCACAAAAGAAGGAATCATTTACTTTCCTATGTTTCATATAATATTATACCAATGCCAACTAAGGGTAATACTCATAGTCAAGCTCGAAGTCATAATTCTAGTATGATGCAACATAGAAAAAGTACCATTTCACATCTTGTAACATACACTAGATAGGAGGTAATCTTGAAATTGAATTTTTCGTAACTTCTTACAGATGACAATCAATGTTGACACTTGTCAATTCTTCCCGGATTTATCAATGCATTGGTATTTTTGGTCTCAATTGTTCTAATGAAATAATACATCTAAGTATAGAAGTTCTTGGCATTCTTCTCTCCATTAATTCTACATAACAACTGTGTTATGTCATATTCCTCCTACATAAGATCTAATCTCACAATAGTTTTAGGAAACCTGGAGGCTTTCTTAGGTTTCTTCAAATAGTTGAGATTTATGATCCTAATGCAATCACCTGGATTATCCTCCCATTTCTTGATGGCCTCCTTCATATCAACATCCAATGCTTTAGCCTTTGTGGGGATCTTCAAGCTATAATTGAAAAATTAGGTATTGAACCTTACCACCAGGATACCTGAGGTATCTTTCACTATCCTTGTTAAAGAATCATAATACTTAGCACATTCTAGAACAAACTTAGGCAACTAGGTAGAACTAGGAAAGGTAACTACCTAGATTAATACACTTTCAGCCAAGCCCTTCATGAGAGATGTCTACCTTAAGGCCTTTGATATTTTAATAAGCTTAGATGTGGACACATGTCCCATGTCTATGTCACTGATTTCAAAAATTTTAGAGGCCACACAAGACTCAATAGGATATCCTTTATACTCATACTTCATCTTGCCTTCTTTTGTCTCACTAGTTGGCCTAGATCTAGACTTTCCCTTTCCTTTCCTAGCCCTAGAGGTTTCTTCAATGAAAAGGTTAGGGTCTTCTTGAATGACAAAAATTCCTCTACTTCCGACAACTTCTCCTTTGTCTTAGTTGATCCTTCTCTTGCCTCATACATTTTCTTTACTTTTCTCCAAACAATCTGTTATAATGTTAGCAACAATAGATGCTTCAAATGTATAATTTAAGTTAAGCTAAGAGAATCCAATTCCATGAGTATATCAAGATCTAGTCTGGTCATGTAAGTACAGACAAATCCTTTTAGAAATGAAATTCTAAGATTTTCATTTCTAAGATTACAACAAGTGAGCTAGTGAAACAACTTATTTTATAACATATTACTAGTTTTCAAGGTGCTTTTGCTTAAGGCTTTGTGTAAGCAAGTTATGATGGTTTGGTTTCACGCAAAGAAGGCAAAGGTAGTACTTGAACACCAAAAATCATTGCGAAATAATGAGCTCTTGAAACCCGCAAAGAAGAAGACTTAAGTAACATGGGCTTGATTTAGTGCAAAAAAGTGGGGAAGTCATGGAGGTTTAGTTCACCGAAAGGCAAATTATTGAAGTAATTGTTGGGACCCCAAAATAGTGGCCAAGCACACAAAGGCGCGTAGGCGCACAAGGCCTAGTTTAAGAAGGGCACGTAAGGATAAGGTGCACAAGATAGGGTTTAAGAAAACCCATGGCGCGCGAGTGGATAGAGGCAAGGTTTCCGAGACTTAGCCATATTGGGTAGAACACGAGAAAAGCGTGACCCGAATGCGCACGCAGGTGGATAAGGTTCCAACTTGGCAACATGATTCACACGAAAGGAATATGCCTCATGCGATACAAGGTTCTTGAAGACATCATGGAAAAAAGTGGAGAGCTTAGGCCTAGAGAAGCATGCTCCCATGGAGGACTACATTCGAGACACTTGACACTAGATCCGAGGCCACGAAGGATGATGTGGCACTTTGGGATGTCTATATATGCGAGTGCCTCGCATGAGAAAGGGAGAGAGAGATAAGATAAGAAAGAGAGGATATTATAGAGAGCGGAGCTCTGCAGAAATACTGCAAGAACTCTGTGGGATTGGGTAGAAGCTATATAAGGGAGTAATGTATTAAGGGGCTAGGTTGTAAATTTTTCTTTGTATGGATGAAGGACATGATCCCTGCTGTGATGTATGACTTCAGTTTGATCAAGTGTGGTAGTCTAATGGATCCATTGAATGTAATGAGGTTACAAACATGAATGAGTATGGATATAATCGATTTGGTTCATATATATATATATATATATATCTTTTCATTTTGTTCATGGATGTTATGGAATAAATGTACATTCTTATGTATTTTATTTTCTTCTATAGTTCTATCTATTATTTGTAAACACTCTCTATTTGGAATGAATACATTTGTCTAGAGGTCATTCTAAGTCCTATGATGATCAGATGTCTCATTTCCACCTTTATTCATTGAGATTTATGACATAGATGATGGTTTCCCACTTAACTCACATAAAAGATAGACTCGACACCAAAGCATGTGCCTTGGGTTAGCACCCGATTGGGTGATAGGCCGAGGTGCATGGGATTCCCTTATTCTTCTGGTGGGTGTAAAAATGACTACATCTTGGTTCCATTCTTTGGGACCTCGTTACAAAGTTGTAGTGGGAAATGATATTCATCATGATCGTGTAATGAGTGTTGACATAGTGTTTAACTTTAGAAAGTGTTGAATCATGGTTCAAGAGCACGAAGGATGAATTTTCTTAGAGATTCAACACTGGATCGAGTTTGATGCATGTAGATGGGTAGAAGAGAACCTCTACCATGATTTGTATGAAATTTTTTTTCTGTTGCTTCCTAGTAGAGTTGTATGAATGGCTCTCGACATATGCATCTAGATCAAGCTGGTATTATAGATCATGTGTGTGGACCCAAGAAGAATACTAGAGGTTACAAGATGCAGATCTGACGTGGACTCGTGTTGTGGATCATTGGTGGAAAGGTGTGTTGGCTAGCTACACTTTGGAGTACGCTATTTCTACATACTCTTGTCTAGAAGTTGCTGAGTTTGAGTTTTTGTGGGAGCCTCAGAGGATCATTTCTATGTGATATCCCTCTGATAATGAAGATCTTGATTGTTACCTTGAGTTTAGAGGCATTTCCAATGTCCGGCTAAACCATTCTAAGCACTGGGTAAGGAAGCTAGGGTCGAGGAAGATGGCAAATATTATGATAGAGAAAAAAGGGAGGAGAGGCGACTCAAGTATAGTGAAGTGTGTGAAAGGGAGATTGCTAGACAACGTGAGGTTGCGAAGTGTGATGGATATATGGAGGCGAAATTGCAGGAAGGATTTGAGGTTCATGCAGAGGACGTGGAGCTTGAGCGAGTTTTTGCTACCCCATCTTGGCAAGCGCGTAAGAGAGACCCCTTCAGCTTCTGATGAGAGTTCATCGCATGGAGAGAGAAGAGTCGTTGGCATGTATCTGAACCCACCTAGTGACCAAACCCGGGTGCTTGGTTTTCTAGATCAAGGAAGGAGTATCGCATTTGACCCAGTTGGTATTAGTGGAAGTGTGATTTACGCCCGGGAGATACAATTTTTCATTTCCCACTTCTATGGTTACCCATACTATTCCAATATTTGGAGGAATTTTGGGACAAGGAGCAAGTACATAAGCCTTCGGTATCACGTCTGGAGTGGCGCGGGGTACACTAGTGGTAGTGGGGCATTATCACAGACCGTCGATGTGCAGTTCAATGGAACTTTGGGGACCCTTGGCATGACCACTATAGGACCTGGTGGATCTAGTGGGTTAGGAGGCACAAGACCTAGTGGATCCGGTGGGTCGGGAGGCATAGGACACGGGTGGAGTCCGGTGGATCGGGGTGGAGGAAACACCAGAGGAAACCAAGGCTCTAGCTCAGGAGGACAAGGACCCCAACAACCCCCTTAAGTTTTCTTTGAGATGTCTTTGCATTTTCTAGATTACAGAGGTATTGAAGATGTTGCAGAACATGTTCACAAGTGTGAGATGCTATGGTGCGCGAAGGGGATCACAACCCCAGAGCGAAAGGCTAGTCAGTTTGCAATGATGTCGCAAGGGCGCGCACATAATTGGTATAGGAAATATGACCCCGATCAAATGGTGGTGGATTATACTACTTGAAAAAACACCTTCTTGGAAGAATTCTAGATTCCTAAGTTTGAACGAGAAGAGCATCAGTGCCTCGAAGGAGATTTAACAGTGAATGGCGGAGAGTGTGCGGGAGTATGATACACGGTTCAAAACCCTTATGTCAAAATTATCATATGACATTCACCCTTCACATCATGCTCAATGGTTTTTTAGGGGGTTAATAACACCTTTTAGAAGAGCCCTATCTCATAAAACTTTCACAGATCTGTGCGAGGCGTTGGAAGATCCTCTACGTGCCGAAGCTATTGGAAGTATTGATACTGGTGTTAACCTATTTCTGGAAGCTCAAATCATTTCTATGGCTAAGCAGCCAGGGAAGTTGTCTATGAACTCAGCCCATGAGACTCGCAGTGGTATATGGTGTATAGATTGTGAAGTAGAGGGGCACGTCAAGGATAGTTTCCCCCAAAGGACAGTATGTGCCATAAGAGTAGAGTGTGAAATCTATCATGGGGACCATGATGCAAGTAGATGTCCCTTGTTACAACATGTAATTCAGAAGAATGTGTCTTGCTACTGTAAGATCTGCACCTCTACAACCCATGATACTAAGGATTGTAGGCTTATTGATCAGATCCATGAGGCCATTGATCATGGGGTGCGCCAGACCAGCATTGCTAGTAGTTCTAAAGGTGATGATCACCGTTATGAGGAGCGCGTAGATGGAGGCGTGCATAGAAGGGGATTTTGTGGAGGATTCGTGGTCATGGTAACCGTAGAGGAGGAAGAATTGAGTTCCCACATGGAACTGTTTTAATTGTGGGTCTATAGATCATTACAAATGAGAGTGCCCAGATCTATTGCAGTGCTCATGGTGTAGGAAGAAGCACAAATATGAGGAGTGCCCTGAGTTGTTTGAGCACATGAATCAACAACACCGGAAAGAAAAGGGCACTGCAATGGTAAGCATTAAGAATACTGACACACAATGGATGCCACGGGTGACACGTGATGTAGGTTTGGAATCTGTTATGGTAACAACAAGAGTAAAGGTCGCACATGCAAAGGAAATACCAAGGTAGAAGAACCTAGTTTCAAGGGAAGAAGTGGTACATGGGAAGTACCCAGATCTTACGCATCAAAAGGAGGTATATCAAGATACCATGAACGTCATTTGGAGTTTACAAGGAGAAATCTAGTGTCTAAAGGAGCAAAGTCCAGGAGGGAGAAGAAAAGAAGGAAGGTCGAGGCACCAAAAGATGACCTGGATGAGGTCAGGGAAGTATGTAAAATGCTAAGGCAAGAGAATATTATTCCCTGCTAGGAGCACTATTGAGAGAGAAGTTACCATGCACCGGATAAGAGCTCGAGAGGTAGGTATTGCATGCACACCTTCCCCCTCACAGCCTTGACTATGATAGGGAGATCACGGTAAATACAATCATGGATGGATGACTCCTTAGTAATATCCTCATTGACATAGGTACGAAGGTCAATGTTCTCACCTTGGATGCATGACATCAGATGGGAAGGCTTGCATTACAACCATCTTTGAATGTGCTGTATATGGAAAAGAAAACAAAGGAGATGCCCATCGATGTCTTAAAGGATGCAACTATCACCATTCAGGGAGCTAAGTTTACTGGGGACTTTGAAGTCTTGGCACTCGTCAAGGCGAGATAATTTCCCAACACTACTTGGTTTCCCATGGTGTTATAAGAACAATGTGGATCTTTTGTTCAAAAAGGGTTACATAAGCTTTGAAAAAGAGGAGGAACAGGTCATCATACCCCCCGGCTGATTGGAAGTCAACACCCTATATTGAACCTTTTGGAGAAGAGGTCCTGGATAGAATTTATGTGCGCTCAATTAGGGATCTAGACATAATTCATCCCACTGACGAGTTATTCGGTTTGAGGATGCTTAGTCCGTAAGTGACATCACCAAGATATAGCATGAAATAATTGGGTGCATGGAACCTATGAGTTGATCGGATGTCATTTAAGAGGACTGGCAAAAAAGGTGACAAAGGCCCACATAGTTTAGCACCTAGGAGGAAAGGAGCTACCTAAGTACTTAGGAGGATCTTCCCCGAGGTCGTTTTTGTAGAAGATGGAAGCTCAATGAAAGGAGGAAAATGAATGAAGGGGGATGTTAAGCTATGTCCTACTCGGAACTATTCAGGCGCTAGTGGACAACACATCGGGATAACCTCTTGGAATGGTGTGAAGTGAGAATTTCCTTCTCATTCGTTTCTCTAAAAACAACGTGCCCACCACCATAAAAGACTACCATGGTAAGGAGCCTACCTCTTTCCACCTCCAAGCCTCTAAGGGAGCACGGAGGGAAGGCACCGAAGGTTTGCCACCATCCCTCTAGGTACACAAACCGTATTCTATGCTACGGGGTTGCGTGTGCGCATGGTACATCCACTCTAAGACACACCACCAAATAGGAATTGGCAAGAACTAACGGCTGATCTAGTCCAAACATTTGAGTATCAAAGCACCAAACCATCGGTGGATAAGGCATTCGCATGAGGTCCAGCGCCATACAATGGGGGATAGTGCAAAGGCAGAGGATAGGCTTGTAGAATTTCTAGGAGATCCATTCTTGGAGGGAAAATTTGGTGAAGATGAGTCGATGAGTCGGTTTGAGAATGCGTGTGCGAGAAAAAAAAAAGGAAAGATGGTCTATGTCATAGATGGTGAAGAGATGGAAAATTTGGAGGTTAACCATTCTTTAGGCTTGCGCAAAGTGATGGACAGTGCTGATGAAAGAATGCACACCTGTCATGAACCTTTAAAGACAAAGAAGGATAATATTGGGTCGAAGGCGGAACCCAAGGAAGCTATCATTGGAGATTATTGGTCAGAGTGGGAATTCTCTAAGATCATTGATCTTTTACGTGAGTTTGAGGATTTATTCCTACACGGGTATCATGCGCATGAAGTCAAAGGTATTCACCATTCCTTGGGGAAATGAGAATTAAGTTGAAGGAAGGTGTGTGCCCAGTCCGGAAGAGACCATACCAGATGAATCCTAATATGTGCGTGAAGGTCAAGGAGGAAATAGACAAGATGATAGCATTAGGAATCATAGAGGTTGTGGAGGATTCAAAGTGGATAAGCCCAATGGTGATTAGTATCAAGTAGGGCGGAAGGATAAGGACATGTGTTGATTATAGGGATCTAAATGTAGTTAGTGTCATTGATCCCTTCCCAACCCCATTCATTGAAGAGATCCTAGAAGGAGTGGCAGGGTGTGAAGTCTACTCTTTCACGGATGGGTTCTCAGGCTATCACTAGGTGAGGATTACAAAGGAAGACCAAAGAAAGAAAACCTTTGCCACCGAGCGGAAGTTTTTCCTATATAGTCATGCCTTTTTGGTGAAGAACATGCACTGTTGTGTTCTCTCACATTGTGTCAGGCGCAGCCTTCTAGTCATCACATAATTTTCTCCAAGTTTACCTTGATGATTGGACCAGTGTATGGACTAGTCAAGGACCATTATGACAATCTAATATTGATGTTTGAAAGGTGTCGGCGAGTTGAGGATATCCATCAACATCAAGAAGTGTGTATTTCTACCCCATTTGGGACCCTGTTGGGACACATCATACGCAAAGAAGGGTTCTTTGGTGGATCCCGCCAAAATTGCAGTGATTGTGGGATTAGGGAGCCAACTTGTCAAAGTGTAGTGCACGGGTTTCTTGGATACGCGGGATATTATGAAGTTCATCAAGGGGTATGCCAAGATTGTTGCGCCTTTAGAAGAGTTGCTCAAACATAAAAGTTCTTTTCATTGGGGAGAGGTGCAGTAGAAGGTGTTTGACACATTAAAGGATAGGCTTGTCACTGCACCTATATTACGTTTCCCCTCTTGGGATAAGCCCTTCCATGTTCATATAGATGCCTCAAGAATGGCCATAGGGCGGTCTTGCTGCATCACTGGTGAGGGAATTATTGATCACCCCCTATGCTTTGCAAGTAGGAAGTTGACACCAACAGAGCATAATTATACTATGACCAAGCGTGAGTTATTGTCTATGATCTACGCGATTCATAAGTTCGGGATGTATCATTGCTGGCAACTCCCTTTGTCTTCTACACTGACCACATGGCATTAAAATACTTGGTGAAAAAGCCCATCCTACAAGGGCACATATGTTAGTGGGTGTTGTTATTCCAAGAGTTCGAGTTCATGGTGGTTGTCAAACCAGGAAAATGTAATTCTTGACCTGACCATTTATCTAGGATTGACTCAAGGTAGGATGCGCAAAGCATTCAAGATACCATGTCAGATGTGCATCTGTTTAGGTTACGACACGTGCCCTCAGACTTGGAGGATATTGTTATGTTCCTTAAAACAGGTATGGGACCAAAAGGGATGAAAAATTTAGAGAAAAATCAACTAGCCATATGCGTTGTGCCCTACATGTTAATCAGTGGGGACTTATACAAACTAGGGCATGATGAAGTTTTTCACCCAGTGTGTACTTAGAGCATGAGTGCCGTGCCATCATAGAGGAAGCACAAAAAGGAAGTGTAGGTGGCCATTATGTAGGCGATGCCACCTTGCACGTAAAATATTAATGGCAGGATTATGGTGGGAAACTCGTATAAATATTCAAGGAATATTGTAAAGTGTGTGACCATTGTCGGCGTGTTGTGCAAGCCAAGAAGGAGAGATGAAATACTTTGCGCCCTATCCCTAGCATTGAACCTTTTGAGAAATGGGCAATAGAATTTGTAGGCCCTATTACACCAGCAACGTGTAGGACTGGATCACACTATGTAATCACTTGCACGAACTATTTGACAAGGTGGGTAGAGGCAGCCCCAACTAAAGACTATACAACAAATAGCTACAACAACAAGATTTTTGTGGGAGAACATTATCACGAGGTATGGATTCCCTTTAAGTTTAACCAATGATAGGGGTACACATTTCTTGAATGAGACCATGAGGATCCTGTTAGCAGAATTCATGGTGGCTCATCACAAAACTACACCTTATCACCCACAAGCAAATGGAACCACGGAAGCATTTAACAAGATATTGAGTCATACCCTGACAAATATTTGTGATGTTGGAAGACAAGATTGGGATGACAAGGTATCAACCATATTATGGGCTTATAGGACAACTTATAAAAGGTGAACAAAGCCACACCGTTTCAATTGGTGTTTGGCATAGAAGCTATCATACCGGTTGAGTTTATGTTACCTTCTCTACGTATAGCGCAAAAGAGGGCTAGATGATGAGCAAGCGCTAGAAGAAAGGATTGCTAAATTAATGAAGATGGACGAAATTTGATCACTCGCGAGTGGAGCCAAATAGCGTAAAAGGAAAAGCAAAAAGCATGGCATGATTGCCACATTAAGAACAAGAAGTTTGAGGTTTGGCAGAAGGTCTTACTGTATGATTCTAAGTTTCTGCGCCATCGTGGGAAGTTAAAAGTGCATTGGTTGGGTCCCTACACCATCTCATACATCCTTGATTCAGGTGCATGCCATTTACAAGCGTTGGATGGGACGAGATAGCCAGGATACTTCAATGGGAGTATGCTAAAGCCCTACTATAAATAAGTCTTCTTGGTGTTTGTAAATAAGGTAGTATTGCTAGTTAGTTTAGGATTTTCTTTAATGCATTTTCCTTTATTTTGTTTCCTTTCTCGTTGTTGTTTTATGTTGTGCCTTGGGCATAGGTAATCTCATTACTTTTTGAAGTCAGAATCGCACAAACGACCACACATCGTTTTAGTGTGGGGTGGAGTAAGGTGGAAGAAATTGTAGTATGAAGCACCAAGAAGGAATGCATTGGAAACCTCGGTTGAATGGCCCTGTGAAGAAAGTAGATGTAAGGAAAGGTGAAAAAGGATGGTTGGTGTCATGATAAGGCTACATTGGGGATGCATGTACAAGAGAAAAAGAAGTGCATTAAGCAACACGATGTAGGTGAGAGAAAAAATCATGATAGAAGAAGTGCCTTCGGCGCTGGTTACGCACACGCAAGAGTCTCCTATCAAGATGGATTGGTTATATGCTAGAAGGTTGGAAAACTGTCCGCGCAAGGTTGGGCGTGAGTTAAAGCACTAAAGTCAGGTTTCTTTTGAAAAATCTTCATTAAGTGTTAAAGTACGGTGGTAGGTAAGGTAGCATTTAAAGTTACAAAGCAGGAAAAACTATAAATAGAAGGGTGAAGGCATTTCATTATTTACTTTACGTATACGAAGAGAGAAGCACTTTTGCATCATTACAAACTAGGGCTTCCAGGACTGATCCGTGTGAAGAAAAATTTGAAGAGTTTGAGCATGAGTAACTAGTTTGGCTTTATGAAACCGGATGGAAGGGATTTCACAGGCGTAAGCGAAGTTGTGAGAAGGCACCATCTTGTGAAGGAATTATCCTAGTTAGGGTTTGAAAAACTAAGGCATGGGTTTAAGAAGTTCTCTTCACAAGTTTGAGATCTAAGGTTGGAAGAAATGGAAAAGCAAAGTGACAAGAAGAGATTGAAGTGAGAAGAATAGCTAGACAATGGCACCCAAGAAATAAACCGTGTCATCCAAAAAGCCAAAGGGAAAGGGTAGAGAGCTAGTAAGAATAACCACCACAAGCATGAATGAGGAATGGTATGTAGAAATGCAAAGTACCAGATGGATTTTTTCTTGGGAAGGAGTGGGAATCCCATTTGAGAAAGATGGCGGTGAGAAATTATAACCATCGCACAAGCACAATAGAGAAGGAAATGTTGCTAGAGTTAGTGCGCCCAACAAACAAAAGGACACCAGAGGGTTTTCCCATCTATAGCGATGAGGTAAAAGTGAAGTTGGAGAAGGCAAGGTTATTGCAACTCTATGAGTTTCCCTACTTTGAAAATCCCGACGCTCTATCAGTGGCTAATGTCACGTATGCATAAGGATCACTTTTACTTCACAGGGTGCAAGATGCGCATAAACCCTAAGCTGATTTCTAAGTTTACAGCCTCATATGCACGTGAGACAACATAGATGATGACTTGAGAAACAAGGACACCATCAAAGTTACCATCCCCGCATATGATTACAAGAAGGGGTCAATGTATTTTGATATTGCAGAAATCCCCGATCTCGTCATGAGAATGGCAGCGCACTTGGTCACAAAGTTAAATGATCAAGAACAGTGAATAAGGCATGGTTGAATGTATACAAGAAAATATCGAGGGCACAATCTACAATTTATCAACCTTCATTACAGATGAGATAATCAATAACACACAGAAGGAGACAAGATACTCTTTGGAAATATCCTCCTGACAATTGTATTTTCGGAGATAGGAGTACCTGACGTGCACAATTTTGTTTAGGAGTATCAGGCTGAAGATTCCTCACCCACGAAAAGATTTGCAAAGTATACATGTGAAACAATGACAACCTCCCACAAGGCGCACCTGGACAAGTGGTATAAGCACTTAAGGGATGTGTTTGGGGAAGAGTGGAGAATCCCAGAGCAACTACCGGTGCTTACAGAGGGAGAGAAGTTGAGTTTGCTTTATGTACCAACACTTCTGCATAGAAAGATTTAAGTTGGTGGATGAAACCATGAGCCCATGGTGTAAATTCTCGTTCTTCTTCATTGCCTAGTACTTCCAAGTGGGAGTTAACAAGTTCAAAGAAGAAAAGAGACGAAGGTTTGACCTTAGTGAAGTTGATCAAGACCACAGGGAGTTGCGCAAGATGCTGGTCTACCCCAAGAAGTGTGTGTACGTGGAAAAGTATGTAGCACATGAAATCAAAATGATGAAACCCCTTACTCTAACAATTATAAGAAAGACCGTGGCGTGTGTATATCTCCGCATTAGGACAAAACTCGAGAAAGGCACATACCTAGAAAATGATGTCTCCATACCGAAGATCCCATGAGTATAAGAAAGCCCACACTCAATCAAAGGGAGAGAGAAGAGAAAAAAATTTGTGTAAACTACCCAACAAAGTAAGGGTGCTAGTAGAAAACACCAAACCTAGCACCTATACGCACAGGAAGAAATCCCCAAAGAAAAGAGAAGACCCCGGAAGAAGAGGCACCAGAGAAACCCTCGCCAAGGAGAAGTCACTAGAGGAAGTAGAGAAGGATGGATCCCCTATGGAAGAGTCACCTCTCAGAAAGAAGCAGAGGATAGAAGAGGAGACAAAGAGCTTAGAAAGATACATAGGTGAAAGGGATGATGACGATGAAGAAGATGATCCTGAAAGAGATCAAGAGCCACTTGTCTTCAGCGTGCACGATTTAGAAGAAGAGGAAGGAGAAGAAGAACAAGAGTTCCTTTTCATGTGGCGTAAGGGTAGTCGGGAGAAGGAAGGCACCCAGGACATGGGAAGAAATGAGGAGGTTGGCGCGTAGAAGTAGAAAGCTCCAGGACTTATGCAGAACAAGTAAACGATGTGGTAGAAAGAGAAGCAATGAAAATAATTAAGGCCTTAGTAGAAAAAGAATGGAACACAAGTGTTGACATAGATGGGAGGGGATAAAAAGGAAAGCGTTGAGAAATGACAAGTCAAGATGGGAGGAGGTCCCAATCTAACGCTGAGTTTCCCAAAAGCGCGCGCTTAGGAAGGAAAATCCTTGATACGAGAATGAGGAAAGGTCATGGGCTATGTTGATGACAAAAGGAAGGTACTATGCATGGGATTCTAGAGCATTATACCCATAGAAGAACTTCTAGATATGGAGTCATTTGACAAGGAGGGTGCGTATCCCAAGACAAGGAAGATGATCTCTTGGGTGTTTGACTACCATATTGACGATTCGAAGTATACCAAGGGGAAATCATGTCAATCATCTGAGTCTAAGGGAACCAACCCCTTGGTAAATGCCCAACAACTCTCAGATGAGTAGTTATGTAATGCGCTGAACAAGATCGCGGTCGAGACCGAGGCTAGGCTCTTTGGAAGAAATTACAGGTAAGATTTCTAAAGGGAAAGCTAGAAAAGAAGGAAGAGGAGATGGTGAGAAGACTAATGGATTGAAACAAGAAGAGTTGATCAACACGTAGCTGAAGTGTAAACTAAGGGATGAGAAGGCAAAGGTGTGTGAGGTATATAAGAAGATGGAGTCTATCACAAATGCCATTATGTTGAAGCATCCAGACCTAACACCGCCCGCGTAGAAGTATGGATCTACTCTTGAATGCTTAGAAGATATGATGCACATCCTCACCATGGAGAGACAATTGTTGGCTCTAGAGTCCGTGGAAGAAGTGGCAGCATGCTTAGAGAGGGAGGAAAAATTGAAAGTGGTTACAATCATTGTTGAGTATAGCAAGGTACTTATAGATGTCAATATTGCTACCCAATCATTGAGGCCACATACGATAAGTGTGCAGATAGGTATAGAGTGGAGAGCATCTTTGTCGCCACTCACGAAGTAGAGTTGAAGGAGTTTCAAGAGAAGAATAAGGGAAATAGGGAAGAAAGGGAACAAATCCTTGCCAAGGTCAAAAATAAATCCAAGGCCATCAAACCTTAAGGGTTCAATCAAAACCGTGGAAGGAACCGTATCCACAAATCACGAGAAGAATGGATCCACTTGAGGACATGGGCAAACAATTAGAAGGGGTATTTGAGACTATGAATACCCAAAGAGATGGGTTAAGCTTTACTAAGTGAGCACCTTGGTCAGCAACCTTTCAGAGAGCGTAAAGTGAAGTAGATGCCTGGAACAAGATGGAGGCTGACCTAAAGAGGGACTTCCCACTCCTTTTTCAGCAATAATTACCCTTCCATTATTTTATTCTTTCCCATTCCTTCATCCCCTTATTATTACTCTTCCAAAATTATTTTATTCTTCTGGAACATACTGTAATTATTTTGGAGAAGTGTTCCTACAGATGGAGAACAGGCGTAGTGTGGGGTGATGTTGGGACCCCAAAATAGTGGCTAAGTACACAAAGGTGCGTAGGTGCACAAGGCCTAGTTGAAGAAGGGCGTGCAAGGATAAGGTGCGCATGATAAGATTTAAGGAAGGGTTTAAGAAAACCCGTGGCACACATGTGGATAGAGCCAAGGTTTTAGGACTTAGCCATATTAGGAATTTTGGGCACAACACGAGAAAAACATGACCCGATTGTGCATGCGGAGTGGATAATGTGCCAACCTAGCAACATGATGCCCACGAAAGGAATATGCCCTGTGATAGAAGGTTTTGGAAGACATCATGGTAAAATGTGGAGAGCTCGGGCCTGGAAAAGCATGTTCCCATAGAGGACCACATTCGGACACTGGCACTAGATCCGAGGCCGCAGACGGATGAGTTGGCACTTTGGGATGCCTATATATGTGAGTGCCTACACGAGTAAGGGAGAGAGAGATCAGATAGGAAAGAGAGGAGATTATAGAGAGCGGAGCTCTGTAGAAATATTGCAAGAACTCTATGTGATGTGTAGAAGCTATATAAGGAGTAATGTATTAAGGGGATGGGTTGTAAATTTTTCTTTGTATGGATGAAGGACATGATCCCTACCGTGATGTATGACTTTGAGTCCGATCAAGTTGTGGTTGTCTAATGGATCCATTGAATGTAATGAGGTTAACATGAATGAGTATGAATATAATTGATTCACTTCATATCTATATCTTTTCATTTCAAAGGTGCATGGATGTTATGGAATAAATGTAAATCCTTACGTATTTTCCTTTTGTTGTAGTTCTATCTCATTATCTATAAATACTCTCTTTTTGGAATGAATACATTTTTCTAGAGGTCATTCTAAGACCTATGATGATTATATGTGTCATTTCCACCTTTATTCATTAAGATTCATGACATATATGATAGTTTCCCACTTAACTCACATAAAAGATAGACTCGGTGCCCACGTGTGCCTCGGTTGAGCACCCAACTAGGTGATAGGCTGGCACGCATGGGATTCCCTTGTTCTTTTGGTGGGTGTAAAAATGATTACAGTAATGTAAGGTGGTTTTACCACAACGAAGGAAGTAATGAGTGTTTGGTTTCCTTGAAAAGCTAGGTAAAAACTAGAGTTCCCAAAATGGTGAAAATGTGAGGAATTGACCAAAGATGACAATGAATTTTGCAAAGTGAACATGAACCCTAATTCCCCTCTAATGGAAATGACAAAATTTAGATGATTGCATAGAAATTGGACAAAATGGTAAAGCTCAAACGTCTACATGAAGGAAAAGTAAAACAAGGAAAAAAACAATAAAGAAGAAGAAGAAGAACCAGTAAAAAGGGAGAAAAAAAAGAACAAACCTTCCCTACAAATGGGTTGAGGTTAGATTGCTCGTAAAATTCTTCAATAGGTGTGAATGAGGTTTCTTAGGGTTTGCAAGTCGAATTACTTCTCACTAAGTGTAAATGATGCATGGAAAATGTTGACCTTTTAAATATTCCACCTCATTAAATAGCTTGGTATGGATGCCACATCATGGGGTAGTGTTTTGCGGGTTTTTGACATCGCTTTACTTGACTTCTTTGTGTTTTGAGTAAGTAAAGTAGTTCGAGATCCGATAAGCTATAGGCTTTAGTTATGTGGTGTTCGGGAATTGCATTACTTGCTTACTTTTCTAAGTAAAGCAATATTAGTTTAGCGCAAAGAGATAAGTAATGGTGCATCGATTCATCACAAATTAGGTAGAAATGGCTTTGTTTTGTGGTGATTAGCAATAGCTTTATTGAATAACGATGAAGTAAGTAAAGTAGGCCTAAAATATCGATAAACTAAAGACCTTAGTTATGTGGGTTTTGAGCATTACTTTACTTATTAAATTTTACAAGTAAAGCAGTATCATTTTAACACAAATCTTATAGTAAAGGCACTTTATTTTAACACAAAGAAGGGATAAGGAATAGCTAGCTTTGTGGGGTTTAACCATTACTTTTCTTGTTAACCTTTATAAGTAAAGTGACTTCCATTTAGCACAAATAAGGAATGATGTGTATCGGGTTTTGGAGGGTGATTTACTGCAATGTAGAAGTAGATTACTTTGAGAAACTTGATTGCTTAAGAAAGCAAGTACTTAGATTTTTAAAGACTTTTATGGAATTTTGGGAAAATGGGTTTTTCATCAACTGCTTCCAAGAAACCTTTTGCAACTTTTGGAGAATTCTAGAGCAATATTGCAACCTAAATGAGTTAAGGTGACAACCTAAACAAACTAAGACATACTCTAGAGAACACAAGAAATATGAACCCAAATCTTCACAATAAAATGAAATTTTGGGGACACTAAATTGTAAGAAACAATATTAATAACCTCCAATATCTCAAAAGGTGTAATAAAACGAGGGGATACCTTAGAGCCCTTTTCATAATTGATTGGACTCTTGTGTTGACACAATCTCAAAAAGGCTATTGACATTTGTGTTCTAGTGTTGTCATTAATGTAAAAGGTGCAAGTACATTAATGAAAAAGGATGAGGATAAAGAGTGCAAGAGGAAGTTTGTAGTAATGATGACATGGGAAAACATGTAGTGACATGGTTACAAGAATGTAGAAGGTGAGAGGTGCTTCTCCAAGTAGGCATAATCAACATGGGTGATGGCATAAAAATGATAGAGAAGCATGGAGGATTTTGATTCATGGTAGAGGCATGGAGAACATGTTGGGAGTGTGTTGAGACACACATATAGGTTTCAAAAGGTGATTACAAGGTGTGAGAAGGGTTTATAGGTCTTCATCTAGACCAAGTCTAGGGTCTTGGTAGCCTAATAGAGCATGAAGGTAATTTTTAGGGGTATGTGGGCCCATGATGGCATGAAAAGGAGTGATACATTTTTTTCTCCAAGGTGTTAAGGAATTTTGAAGGGATTTTAAGCAAAGGTATGGTGTTCAACTACTTTGTTTAGGTATAAACCTTACCTAATTCTATGACCTAGATAGGAAAGCCATAGTGGTTGAGAAGATGCAAAACCAAGTATGGCCTAATGAGTATTGAGGAAGTTGAGAGAGGTTTTCGTGAAGTTGTGGGAAAATTTCAATGTTGTACATTGAGGATTTTGCAAGATATGGTGTGTTTAGTTCTACCGTGCTTAAGAAGTTGAGTTTCCTAGCTCGATATGAGATATTTTGTATTGGTTGGCATGTGAAAATTTTGCATGGGGACTTGATCCTTTCAAGGATATTGAGGCATATAGTTAATAACGTTTCAGATTTGGAATGAGATCAAAGGATGTTCTATGCTTTATGAATGATTGCTAAGAAGCCAAGGAGGTCAAAAAACCTATCTAAAACCTAGTTAACTAGCGGTGGAGAAAATATTTTTGGTGTGAGCTCAAAATTCATTGGATCATAAAATTTGATGATTAGAGGATGGAAATTACTCTCCCAAATTTCAGATGGTGGTGGTTTGGAGTCTTGACAGTAGGTGGAACCCACTCAAATTTGCATGTTTTCAAGAAATTTGTATTTTCTCTTAGGTTTTTGATCCGACCTATAATTTAAATTTATGTTATGAGAATATGGGAAGCTATGATAAATGTTTGAGGTGATTTAAGAGCTTGGTGAATCCATTTGGTGGTCTCGCACAGTCCAAAGGTGAAGATTGGTTTTAGGCCTAATAGGTAGTTTTTAGCAGTCATGGAGAAAGAAGGTTCTTGGGAATGTGTGGCCTAAGAGGAGGTGTCTAATGAATAGTAAGGTTTTTTACACATCCAATGATACATTATACATGATTTGGTTGAGGTCTACAAGTAAGATTTGTTGGTAAGGTTGAGGTCACATGTTGACCTACTTGACAGGGTTTGAGGACATGGAAGGTTCCATGATGAAATTTATCTGAAGACCAATATCTTGGCTTGACACATGATGTATAAATATTTGGGAGTGACGAGGGGTTAAATTTTATCCTTTTTCATACATTGAAAAGGTTTTAAAATGTCAAAGACAACCTGTGAGAAGATCAAGCTTGCAAGATCTGGTTTGTGGGAAAAATATGTATCCTAAAGGAAAAATATGTTTTGATGGATATATGGGATGAGTCATGAGGTCTAAAGTGGTTTAAGGTGTTCATTTGGTTAGTGGATTTCCAATGAGTGGTTCAGTGATGTCATGGTTGAGGTGATTTGGGGAACTAGGTCTTCATCTTTGAAGACTGGTCTGCTAGAGGTGCTCAAAATGAGTAGGAAATAGTCCTACTTGATGGTGACTTGGAGAAAATGGATGATGCAAAGGTTCTTGAGAATGTGGAAGGTTTTTATAGGATTTCCTTGACATGTGTGAAGTTTTTGGAGGCATGATGGAGCTGGTTTGTGCCCTTGGATTCCATATTGCATTCATTGGAGAGAAAGAGCTTGTTTTAGGTCTTGTTGTGCTTGTTGAGAGTCTTATTCTAATGCCAACCTCGTATGGTATAATGTTATGATTTTATTTGAATGTTTAGATGTATTTTATTTTTGGTGTCACCGACCTTAATAGTCATGGCTGATGTAGAGGTGTTTATGCATTTTGTGATGTATATAAAGTGAATGTATTTGATTATTTGAGCTAGTGGTTTTAAGAGAGTTGTGTGCGTAGATAAAGGAGAGTGTGAAAGAGGTATGAGAGATTCAAGAAAATTTTTAAGGAATGTATGAAGGTTTGAGAAGAGTAAAGGAGTAGGTATTTTAGGTCATTGGACCTAATCATCCCATGAAGAAGCACGTTTGATCAAAGAAGGAGAAGGTTGGTTTGAGAAGGGTTTTGAGTGAGAGGATATGAATTTGTGATTAAAACCAATTGTATGAGCAATAAGAATTAGGTGATATTTATCTTCACGTGGCTGAATTGGTGCTTGGTCATCATATGGGGTTGTAGCATTCTTACGGTGTTGGTGCCTTGCTAAATAGGGGTTGGTGCTCCTTGTGAAGTGGGTGCTTCACTAAACAAATCTTGTGTGATGTGTAATATTCATGCAAGTCTTTTGGATTGAGTAATATATTCAAAAAATTTAATGGGTTTTCTTCCCCTTAAGGGTTTTCCACTTTATATCTAGTGTCTTGTGTACTCTCTCATTCATGTGTATGGTTGATCATGCTTAATATGCTCTTAATGGTTAATGAATGTTGATTTTATGCTTTGAATGGTAAATGCAATTTAAGGGAATTAAGTAATTATTTTAAAGGACTTATTCACTCCCTCTTATTCCATTGTGCTTCTAACAATTGGTATGAGAGTAAGGTATTTTGAATAAGTTTAATCACTTGAAGGAAATCCTTTGAAGCACTAAAAGGGTGAGTTAGTAGAGTGGAACTTCTACCAACAAAGCTCCCTTGTTTGATGGGTCAAACTATGTATTTTATAGCATCAAGATGAAGATTCATATCATGTCCTTAGGATGTGACATTGATATTCAGTGATTTATGGATATACTATTCTTCAGAATCCTCCAACTAGTATGGTAGATGAGAAGGCTAATAATGATAACTCCATGGTAATGAATGCAATTTTGCATGGACTATAAAAATTTGAACTTGTTAAGATCATGCATTGCATATCCGCTAAATACATGTGGTAGTATCTTCAGTCATCTATGAAGGAGATTTTAAGGTAAGGATGGAAAAACTCCAAAATTTTAAAAATTAGCTTGAAATCCTAGATATGATAGAAGAAGAATCTATTTGCATATTTTCTTAGAGTTGATCAAGTTGTCAACACCATTAGAGGGTTAGGTGAAGAAGTGAAAGAATACGCAATGGTGCAAAAGGTGTTAAGATCCCTCACTCCCAAGTTTGACCCTAAAGTATCTTCTATTGAGGAAGCCAAGTATTTAAACTTCGTGTTGATGGATGAGCTACATGGCATCTTGAATGCATATGAGATGAGGATTACTTATTCAAAACCTATCAAGATGGAGATAGATTTCAAAGATGAGAAGAAGACAAAAGAAAAGAGTAAGAATACTAATGATGATGATGTTGCTCCTGAGATTGATGATGATGAACTAATTACAATGCTTTGTAGAATACGGAAACCCGAGTCCGGTAAGTATAAAGTTAAGTTTCGTTTTAAATGTTTTAACTATGGAGAAATAGGTTATTTTTCCATTAAGTGCCCTCATAATCTTAAGGATGAAGATCATGAAGATCATAAAGATCATGATAGAGATCATGACATGAAGACTTATAGGTTTGAAAAGGTCAAGAAGTTCAAGAGGTTGAAAAATATAGGAAGTCTAATAAATGTTTCTATTCAAAAGAATAATGTTGTTCATCTAAGGTAGTAGTTATGATGGTGTTTCGACTCGACTAAGAATTTGAAGATGGTAATTTAGGTGATGAAGTCTTGTTTATGGACAAATATGCTATGAGATCTAAGTGAAGACTCTATATTATTTGGTGACTCCACGCACTTTGAGGAAGAAGAAGAAGGAGATGACATAAAGACTAAGTTAATGTGTGTTCAGACAGAGCTAAAGCATCTTTGAGAAGAATTCCAAGAAGTTGAGAGCATAAGTCAAAGAATATGAAGGGAGTATTTGTGATATTGAGGTGAAGAATCGTCCGAAACAAGTAAACTTGATGAGACAATCAAAAGATTAGAACTGCAGATGAATCACATGAATTTAAGCCTACAATCCAAAGAGAAAATGCATTAATCTTGAGTAAGAAATGGTCTTTCTAAGAGGAGAGTTGTCTAAAGCAACCAACAAAGCTAGGACATTCTAGAAACTTGAAAAGAGCTCTAAGGAACTTGTTGATCTCTTGGATATTCAAAGGTCTATGGGAGACAAGACAAGTTTAGGATTAAAATAAGACCTCAAAGAAAAAGAAGTGATGAAAGATGACACTATTCCAACCAAGGAGACTAAAGCTCCAAACACCAAAGAGGAGCATAAGGAGAGAAAATTCAAAGACAATGTGAAGACAAAGTCCGTGAAGAAGTGAATGCATCAAGGTATGAAAAACACATTAATGAATATTGTTATAATTGTAATGGTTTTGGACATAGAGAAAGAGTATATATGGTTTGTCAAAGATGATCACCCATGGAGGGATAGTAGATATGATCAATCAAATAACATTATTTTCTATAACTATCACGAGAGAGGTCACATTTCTAGGTATTGTCTATGTGAACCATCTAGTCAAAATTGGAGAGATGAAGTTCTTTAAAGGTAAAAGTGAAGTTGTATGATTTAATTGTAATAAGGCTAGAAATGTAGCTAGAGATTGTTTTTAGGGTTCTTCAAGGAAAATCAAGAGGTTTGAGAATCCTAGAGTGTAGGAGAAGAGGCAAGGCAAGGCAAGTTACGGGAGCCAAGAGAAAAAAATTGCATTCCACTTAAAGCTTATGTTGAATCAAAAAAATAAGTTTTACATGTCTCTGATGAAAAGAATGAAGGTAAAGGTGAGTCACAAGTATGAAAGAGGTCATGAGACCTCTTCATTTTTTTCTAGACTCATGTAGGAGGATGTCTCTAATAATATTCTTAGAGACATTTACCACCTATATGAAGCATGGTGTTAAGGGGGAGCTTGAATGGTTATGAGGTATGTCATTGTAGTAGTGTAGTCATGAGGTCAAGATGTGTTCATTTGGTTCTTGAAGGTATCCAATTTTCTTAGGAGCTGGTTTAGGTGTTGTCAGTATGGCAAGGATGCTAGATCCATAAAGAAAAAGTCATTCGTTTTGTATGATGAATTAATCAGACCAACAAAGGAAGGGTGTAATTTTTATTTTAGGAGTGTAGGAGATCAAAATGATTTTTAAAGCTATATAAGTATATAATGAATATTGGAACCTTGATGAATGCCTATGGAAATTGTGTAAAAGCTTCAAAAGCTAAAAACATGTTTATGAGTTATTTATTTCAAGAGATAGCTATGTTAGAAAGTCTTGTTATTCGATTGTGTATGAAGTTTCATGGTGTTGAGTATGAGTGCATGATTTGAGGGGGAGCTTGCGTGATTATTACCATTGAGATATGAAGCTAAGAGTATCGCAGGAAAAATATATTTTAATAATGCATCATGATAGGGTTCAGTAGGATATCATGTAATGTAATGGAAAGTAACAGGTGTCTGAAGACCTCATAAGACAAGGAGAGATGATAATTATCCTAAAAAAAGTGTCTAAGGTGATGAGAAAAGATAATTAGCTAGATATGATGATTTTAATTGCCAATTTGAAAGGGGGAATCAGTCATATGATCAATCAAGTTGTGATAACAAGAAAAGAAGACAAAGAACATTGAAAAGTTGGTTAAGGACTATGGTGTTTTTTTGACCCATCTCCATGAAATTTGATCAAGGTATGTTCTTAAGTATTTGGATAAAAAATTAGAGGATGATGACATATTTTCAAGGGGAGAAACTAGGTGGAATTTCATATGTTTATCATGCTCATGTAAGAAGGATAAATTTGACACAATTGGTCTAAAGGTATGCTTTAGGGATCTTGGTCCTAAAAGTTATTAACGATTTACGTATGGCAAGTTCAAGTATGTTTATGGGTGTCTTCACTGAGATAGGTCTAATGAGGAGTCAAGCATGATGTGATAATCAGATTCATGTATGTAGCTTGTGTGTACTATGATATGCTTATACCCAAGGGGAGCTACATTGCTCTCATGGCACGATGAATCAAACAAAGTGAAGAGAGGAGTATAAGAACATTGAGCATGTTTGATGTTTTTGGTTGATGATTCCAACCAAGAGATGATCCTAATATGCTGTTAAAGATGGAGACTAAGTTCTATAGACATGTGATTTATCATTAATGTTAAAAAGGGTGATAAGTATCAGGTTATTTTCCATTAATAACAAAGGGGGAGAGTACTAGTTTTTTCATTAATGTAAAAGGTGAAAGTACATTAATGAAAAAGGATGATGACAAGAAGTGCAAGAGGAAGTTTGTAGTGATGATGACATGGGAATACATGTAGCGGCATCATTGCAAGAGTGACGAAGGTAAGAGTTGCTTGGCTAAATAAACCTAATCAGGAGGCCTAATCAACATGGGTGATGGCATATGAAGGATAAATAATCATGGAGGATTATGAAGAATGGTCGAACATGTTGGGAGTGTGTTGAGACAATTAGACATATATTAGAAGGTGATTCTAGGTGTGAGAAGGGTTTTTGAGGTCTTCGGCTACACCTTTTCTAGGTGATTGGTGGCCTAATGGAGCATGAAGATTAGTGTAGGGGTGTGTGGGCCCACGAGGACATGTAGAGAACTGATACGAGGTTGTCTCAAAGGTGTTAGGCACTTTTGAAGGGATTTGAAACAAGGGTATGGTGTTTACCTACTCTCTTTAGGTCTAAACCTAATCTAATTCTATGACCAAGCTAGGAAAGTTATGGTGGTTGAGAAAATACAGAGATAAGTATGACCAAATGAGAATGGATAAGTCGAGAGAGGTTGTCTTGAAGCTATGTGGAAAATTTCAACGTTGTATGTTGAATATTTTGAAAGAAATGATGTTTTTAGTCATATCAAGCTCAAGAAGGTGAGTTTTCTAGCTCAATATGAGATATCTTATTTTGGTTGACATGTGCAAAGTTTGCATAGGGACCTGATCCTTTCAAGGATGTTGAGGTATGGAGCTAAGAAGATTTTAGAGTTGGAATGAGATAAATTGATGTCTATGTGATATGAACGATTACTATGAAGCCAAGGAGGTAAAAAGCCCTATCTAAACCCTAGTTCACTAGTGGTGGATGATATCTTGTTGGTGTGAGCTCAAAATGCATTAGATCATAAAATGAGTTTATTGGAGGATGGAAAAACTCTCCCATATTTTAAATGGTGGTGGTTTGGAATATTGACATTAGGTGGAGCCTACTCTAATCTGCATGTTTTTAGGAAAGTTTGATTTTCTCTCACGTTTTCCATTTGAGCTATTAATTTTATGGGTATATGGGAAGCTATACTATATGTTGGAGGTGATTTCAAATATTTGTAAATTCATTTTGAGGTCTGCACAAGTTCAAAGGTGAAGACTAGTTTTTAGGCCTAATTGGTAGTTTTTAGCAGTCATGGAAAAAAGAGGTTCTTGGGCATGTGTGGTGTAAGAGGAGGCTTTTAATGAATATGAAGGTATTTTACACATCCAATGAGACATGATGTATGCTTTATTTTAAGTCTACAATTCATATTTTTGGCAAGGTTGAGGTCACATGTTGACCTACTTGAAAGGGTTTGAGGACATGGAAGGTTCCTTGATGAAATTGGTCTAAAAGACCAATATATTGGCTTGACCATGATATATATATATATTTGAGAGTGATTAGGGGTTCAATTTTATCCGTTCCATCCATTTAAATAGTTTGAAATTTTCAACATAGGTGTGAGAAGCTCAAGTTTGCAAGACTAGTTTCTAGGAAGCATATGTATCCGAAGGACAAAAATATTTTGATGGCTCTATGGGATGAGTCATGAGGTCTAAAGTGGTTTTAGGTGTTCCTTGGGTCAGAATATTTCCAATGAGTGCTTTCATGCCATGGTTAAGGTCATTGGTGGGTCTATGTCTTCATCTCGAAACCGAGTCCATTGGAGGTGCTCAAAATGAGTAGGAAAGCTGTCATGACTTGATGGTGACTTGGAGAAAAAATATGATGTAGAGGTTCCTGATCCTGTGGAAGGTGTTGATAGGATTTCCTTAACATGTGTTAAATTTGTGGTGGCATGATGGAGATGGTTTGTGCCCTTGGAGTCCATATTGTATTCTTTGGAGAGAAAGAGTTTGTTTTAGGTATTGTTGTGCTTGTTGATAGTCTTAATCTAATCCTGACCTATATGGTAGCATGTTATGATTTTATATAAAGTTTTAGATGTATTTTCTTATTGTTCGGAATAACCTTAATGGTCATGGCTGAGATATAGGTGTTTATGTGTTGTGTCATGTATATAAAGTGAATGTGTTTTCTCATTTGAGCTAGTGGTGTTAAGAGAGTGTGTGTGAGCTAAAGGAGAGTCCGAAAGAGGAATGATAGATTCAAGAATTTTTTAAATAAGGTATGAAGGTTTGAGAAGAGTAAAAGAGAAACTATTCAAGGTCATTAAACCTAATTAGCCTATGAAGAAGCAATTTTGAGCGAATAAGGAGAAGGTGTGTTTAAGAAGGGTTTTGAGTGAGTGGAGCTGAATTTGTGATCGAATCAGTTGTATGAGCAAAAAACATTAGGTTATCTTTATCCTCAAGTGGATTAGTTGGTGCTTGGTCATCCTAGGGTGTTGTAGCCTCCTTGCAGGGTTGGTGCCTTGCTAAATTTGGGTTGGTGTTCCTTATGAAGTGGGTGCTTCACTAAACAAATCTTGTGTGATGTGTCATATTCATGCAATTATTTTGGATTGAGTAATATATTTAAAAGTTTCATTGGGTTTTATTCCCCTTGAGGGTTTCCCACTTTATAGTTGGTGTCTTATGTACTCTCTCATTCATGTGTATGCTTGATCATTCTTAATATGTTCTTAATGGTTAATGAATGTTGATTTTCTTATTTGAATGGTGTAGGCAACTAATGGGAATTAAGTAAAGGTTTTACATGAATAATTCACCCCCTCTCAGTCCATCATGATTCTAACAAAAACCTTTTCATGCACTAGGAAGTGATGCTCAAGCCTCTTCATATCACCATACGCCTTCTACAGAATGTACGAACCTATTCCAAATGATGTGCAATGAGGATAACATGATGCTCCATGTGCTAAAGGTAAGGCGGACCAAGGAAAATCTTCTCATCTAACTTGTCGCATCTCAAAGTTGTCTTACGAGGTCTCCCATATAAATTCTGATAAGGTGGCATGCTAATAGAGCTGTGGAAACTATCCTTATATGCGAACTCGAAAATGTAAAGATAGTGCTCCCACTTTCTTCGTTGGTCCACGATGTACATCCTCAACATATACTCAAGGACCTAGTTCACTCTTTGTTTGTCTAATTGTCTTTTGGTGATACGTGGAGCTGAAATTGATATGTGTACCCAAGGATGATTGAAATGATGCCCATAATTCTAAAGTGTAGATGGTGTATTAATAAAAAAATGATCGCCCTCAAAATACCATGCAATCTCACAATGTCATCAAGGAAAACCTGTGCTACAAGGAAAAACATTATAAGTGACCTTCGTAGGAGAAAAATGGGCAATATTGGTCAAATTTTCCACCATCACCATGATGGTGTCATGATGATATGATGAAGTAGGAAGACCAACTATAAAATCCATAGAAACCACGTCCCACTTCCACTTTGGAATGTCGCGAGGATAAAAATACCTACGGGGTGAGAATGCTTGGCCTTCACCCTCTGACACTCGAGACAATGGGCTACAAAATCTGAAATGTCACAACATTATCTGCAACCCTATCCAAAATTAAAAATATCTCAAGTCTACATACATTCCAAATAAGGATCTTGGTGTGTCTTAAAAAACCAAAATTAACCAAGTCCCCTAATTTAGGCACGTAAATATGCCTCTGGTACTAGAGAATACCTTCAAAATCTTAAGTACATCCAACATACTTTCCCTTAAAGGACCTCTATGACTCTACCATTCATTTGACACCCTCATAGAATTTGTCACAAGGTAGATGCTAAAGGATCCTGTTTGAAGGTCGACCATAAGTTCAAAGCAACAATCTCATGTTACCGTCTACTCGAGCATTTGTGATGTAACTCTTCTTTCCTTTGATCTACTAAATATCCATATCATAATCACAAAGAAAATCCATCTAACGTCATTGTTGGGTGTCAAGATTGGGATGTCAAATGATGTAATGAAAACTAAAATGATATGTCCTCAAAACAAACGACCTTCACAAAAAGAAGTGCCTCAAATGGACTAAGGAATATACCATTGTTGCAATCTCAAGATCATGGGTAGGGTAATTGAGCTTATAATCCTTGATCTTGTGAGAATAAAAACTAATGACACAATGCTCCTACATTAGAACCACCCCAAGTCCCTCTATCGAAGCATCAATGCAAACCACAAATTTTTTCAATGCATATAGGGCTGTAAGGATAGGCACATATGTCAAAAATAATCCTTGAGAAATTGAAAATACTACCCACGCATCTTTGACAAAATAAATTTTTTCCCTTTGCATTGAAGGGAAGTAATAGGATTAGAAATCCTGGAGAATTCCTAAACAAACCTATGATAATAATCAACTAACCCCATGAAACTTTGAACCTATGTCACTATGGTGGAGGATGACCAATCAAGGATATATCTAATCTTTAAGGGATCTACAGAGATACCCTCGACTGTAATGATGTGACCAAAATAATGAATCTCCATGTTCCCGAAAAGCTTTTTTCCTTCAAAACCTGCAATACTTGCCTCAAATTCTCATGATGATCCTCCACTAAGCATGAGTAAATCAAAATACTATTTAGGAACATATTGATAAATCAATCAAAAAAGGTCCTAAAAACCCCATTCATGAGGCTAAAAATAGTCTTGGTGCATTAGTCAACTCAAGGGAATGACCATGAAATCTTTATGTCCATAACGAGTCTAAAAATATGTCTTATGGATGTCCACATCTGTAATCCAAAGCTGATGGTGTCATGAATTTAGATAAATCTTAGAGAACACCCGGATCCCTACATTCGATCAAACAAGTTATCAATCTAAGGAAGAGGATAATGGTTCTCCCTTTGTTATCTTGTTTAGATGCTTGAAATCGACACAAAAATGATAAGATCTTCCCTTCTTTAGAAATATCTCTAGTGTACCCCAAGGAGACACACTAGGTTAGACAATGCCCTTCTCTAACAACTCTCACTAAATCTTGTGCTCATGAAGCTCGGGAGTAGTGATCTTGTAAGGAGTTGGAAAATGGGAGAAAAACTTGTACAAGGTCAATTGTGAATTCAACCTCTCTATGTGGTGGCATACAAGGAAGCTCACCTGGGAAATATGTCACTCACTCTCTTAAAATAGGATAATGATTAAATGGTGATATTGTTGGAGTCTCCTCTAACCTATTACTAATCGTGATAGAAAACATCTCGACAACCATTGTGTATGTTTCACTTGATCCGCATGGTGGAGATCACATGCAAGGAAACTAGTCTTTGAACCCCGAAATCATCGAAGAACTACCTAGATCATCAAAAATTGATGATCTTATTCTCGACAATCAACATTGTCTTGATGAGAATAAATCCAATCCATACCCAAAACAACCTTATAGGATCCCAAAGGAAAAATACACTGAGTGTCTCATGGTAGTGGGAAACACACCTAGATCGAGGATACAACTCTCAACATAGGTATTTACGACAAGCTTGGCCCTAGTGGCCAACTCTACCTACCATATGTAAGTCTGCCTAGAAGCTACAATCCCACGCTGATCCACTCAAGAAGGTGCTATCAAAGAATCAGAAGCACTAGAATGTAATACAATAGTAATTGATGTAACTCTGATCATAGCTATAGTATCAATAACCGTGGCTCAGTGCTCGACTTAATGGTTCTCCACTTTGGCATAGACACGGTGAATGTGCCACACATCCTTCACTTGTATTCTCAAAAGTAGGAGCCTTTTTCCTATCAACAAAAGAGGATCTCTAAAACCAAAAATGAGCATAATCGTCGAAGCTCCAAAAACAAAACATCCTCAACCCCTACTTCTCGAATGTCATGAGTTGGCCTAGACCTCTTCGCTAAGGAGCCTAGTATTGTGAATGTTGCTGTTGGTATGAAGGGGGTCTCACATTTGATTGAGCGAGTCTAAATCCTCCTCTCAAGGGTGGAGCGAGACTCATGACCTATGATCTCGAAGATTACGAACTCACTCCTATAACTTACACATGTTCTTATCCATAGACTCTTGAGCCTTGCTCATATTATCCTCTACCAAGTAAGCCTTCTTCATCTTCTTCTCCAAGGTTAGAGTAGATAAAATTCTAATTACCTCAGCCAAATATACATTCATGCCCCTGATGAACTTGTTGAAATGTAAATTCTCATCCTGAAGGTAATCCACATACCGCTGCAACTGAAAAGATCAAGAAATCGACACTCATATTATGTGACCATGTCTCGGTCCCCGTTAAAGATCATAGAACTCATCAACCATCTTATGTATGAAGTTCTCATACATGTATCAAGACTAAAAAATATCCTTGAACAAATCTCAAGAAACTGTCTCACGTGTCAAATGGAGCTTCCGCTCCTCATTCCTCCACCAAACTCCTGCTGCATCTTGGAGGAGGTGTATGGAAATGTGATCCTTGACATTTCTTGCATATGGGTGTAATGCAAAGAAAGTGTCAAGACTAAGGAGCCATGACTCATTCCTAAAATTTTTAATCATCCCTCCATAAGTGGGTGGATGGAGACAAAGAATATCCTTGATAGCACTACACGTCGCCTAACCATGAGGGCATGTCTAAACTATTCTTTGAATATGAATTAAAGGCCTATGAGACCTATCTTCTTGCAATGAATCAACAATGTGAGTGGCAGAGTGTGACCCTCATCTTTATGTGCCTCACTCTTATGTTGAACAACCTTCTCTATAGGCTCGGCTGCGATAGAAGGAAATCTTGTAGAACTCCCATCATTTTTGTAGTGCATCTAATATATGTGGCCCAAAATATTCTCTAGGAATATATGGGGTGACTTCTCGTGACCTTGTGTTGTTGCCACATGTTGCCTGGTACTATGCCCTGACATCCTGCATGTGGGGGGAGAAAGGTACATTAGGTTTTGTGGAAATGTTTATTCAATGGCGGTTTATCAAACTCAAACTACCAACAAGCTACGTTTAAGCCCCGATCATTCGGTGTTAAAACCAAGCTTTAATACTAGATGTCCCACCTCATTTGACGTGGGTCAAAAACAAGTCCAAAAATACCAAAGGAAACCAAAGATAATATTATAATAATAATAAAACTAGGATAATTTTTTTAAAGTTATAATAATATGATGTGATAATGCAAAATATTGCTAGATCACGGTTACAAAAATTTAAAGGTTGAAAACCACATGAAGCCACTTAAGTGAGCCCTTTGAAATATTTTATTTTATGACAATAAAAATTGTGGTGAGTAAAATTAATTAAATTGATTTAAATCATAGTAATTTAATTCTTAAAAAAATAAAGAGCTAAAAGGTTCCCATAGGGTTATAAGAGTTGGGCATGGATCCAATTTTGTCACCCAAATGGACTCATTACCCTTTAAAATGTATTTCCTAATTTAGGAAAACTTTCCTCCTAACCATTAATTAAAAGGGCAAATATTAAGTCACTAAAAGGCCTGAATCGGGAATAAAGGAGAGTCCTTGGATCAAAGGGATCTCCACGGTAAGAAGATGTTAGGGCATCTAATAATGCCCTAATTTTGTTATGGACTACCACAAAATCACCTCTATTTAATTTTCATTCACATTTGGTTGAACTTTTGTTTGCAGGTATGTGGAAGAGGGAGAGAGCCTTCATGGAGTTCAAGTAAGGGAGCATGGTCATTCCTTCATTTTATTATTTCCATTTCAATCAAAGCTCTAGTATGGTTTGATTTCTATGGTTTCTTCTTACAGATATACCATTCTTTCTATATTTTTCATATGATTCAAAATCTTGTTGGGAAAACAAGAAGGGTTGTCATTGGTTCTTTTAAATTCTTCCGAATTAGTTTTGAAAATATGTAGGTTAAGATATCTTACAAGAATAATATATATATATATATATATATATATATATATATATATATATATATATATATAAAATTTTCCCTCTTTTTTACAAGTCTCAATATACAATTATATATATACATATATTTATAGATTTAAAAAAATTAAATAGGCCTAAATGGGCATGCAGTGAAATCTATGGCATAGTGGTTGGGCTAAAGGGCCATATGCAAAGGTGCCTAGGAGGGGTTGAGGGATGTGGCATTAAGCCACAAACATGATAGTGGGGTTGGGTGGAGGGAGGGTCATGTGGCATATGCTACATCCATAGCCATTGGTAAAGGAAGGGGGTTGGGATGGGTAGTTGTCCAACCCTCCCACGACATAATATTTCAATTAAAAATTTAAATATATATATATATATATATATATATATATATATATATATATATATATATATATATATATATATATATATTTCTTAGTCAAGGTGAATCCATCTAGAAGTCAATTTTAAAACAAAAAAACTTTATTAAAAAGCAAAATTAAAACAATTCCATTTTTGAAGATGAAATAGATTCATTTAGTAATATTTCTTGACACAAACATGAATGAAATGCTTTCATTTTTAGAGGTAAAAAAATCCATTTTTAGAGATAAACGAAGTCTATTTTATCAACGTTTTTGGATAAAAATAGAATTATGATGATTTGCATTTCAGAGATAAAAATCCAATTACATGATTTATTAACATAACACAGAAATTAGGCAACTCCATTTCAGATTTAGAAAATATAAGATAAAAGCATGCGATCTTTTTTTTTTTATTTCTTCTTGAGGAAGAGAAGAAAATGAGACAATTCCAAGTTTAACAAAATAAGGGGAAAACTTGCACATTTTAATTTTCTCAGAACAACACATCCATTTGTTTCTTCATATTCTACTTATTTCAACATCATTTCCAAAAGGAAACTAAAGGAGTATGAGAAGAGTTTAACAATAGTTTGAATTTATTTTAATAAGATGAAAATTAACTTTTACAATTCAAAACTTGTAATTTAACAGAACAAAAACTAAGTCCTTCAATAAGAGATTCAAACACTCTTTCTCACTTCAACAAAATGCAGACTTAAAAGTATTTTTTATTACATTAAACCACAACCATAAGAAAGAAAAATAATAATTAAAATAAAAGTACAAATTCCCTCCACAAAGTGGAGACAACATGACAATTTTTGTACAAATTTTCTAACTTCAAAACAACATTAAAAAATACAATTTTCTCCATGTTCCCAACTTCAATCCATGCTCCAAATCCATCACAAAATCTCCCAAAAATCCACAAGAACAACTTGGTTGACCACCCAACCAATTGACATCATTACATGCCTCAAAGTGAACAATGAGAACATGCTAGCCTCCCCAAGACCATGGGAGAGAGGAAAGGTATGTCTTTAACTGAAACTTAGGATAAGGAAAGAAAACAAAAATGCAAGGCTTTCAATTTCACAACACAGCCAAAACATAAAAAGTAGTCACAATACTTTGAGAATCTCCATGATTCTTCTAATGGAGAAGAGAAGATGAATATATCCCAATTTTTTCAAACCATAATAGTCAAGAAACCCAAAATAAACCTCCAAATATACTTATCTCTCCATTTTTCTCCCCTTATCTCTCCATGCCCCTCTCCACCAAGGGTTTTCAAAATTATAAGTTTCTTTAGGTGAAGATAGGAGGTGATTTCGAAGCCAAATGAAAATCAAATCCTACAACAAACAAAATTTAGGGGGAAGCATGAACCCATCAAGAAATGAGCGTGAAAATGGAAGGGATTCCTCCTTTTCCCAACAAACGCTCAAATCCACTCCCATCAAAGGTGGGTAGAGAAAATATAAAACCAAACACAATTACATTACGTTAAAACATGAAAAATTTCACCATGAGAGTAAAAAAATTCCATAATTAAAATAATAAAAAATAGGAATAAGATCCTACCTCACAAGTGATAGCACAATCCCAAAATCGAAGCTTGTCCACAAATTACTTCTTCTTTCTCCAAGGGTCCCAAAACAACTCCACCGGAAAATGAACCAAAAGAATCCCAATCCCTTTAACATGAGAGATAATATGTAAGAGAGCCATCAACAAAAGCAAATGGGAGGGTGACATGTGTCAACCTCAACCCAACGTTCAACCAATTAAAATATTGGAATAATTAGGGAGGTTGCCTAGACAAACACAGATTTGTAGTATGTTTTGAATATGGATTCTCCATATTGGAAGGGCTAGGAGAAGAGTTAAGATTACATGGACTTTTGTGACTAGAAGAAGGGTCTTTAATGAATTTTTTGAAGAGAATTTTAGGATTTCAATCAGATGACCTAAATTGGTTTTACATGAGGTTAGTTCCAAGGGCATAGTAATTTTAGCTATTTGAACAAAGGAACCATCCTCATCACTAGTGATCATTTCCCTTAGGTTGCTAAAGAGAAGCTTATGATCTATTTATCCTATTTGGACCATATTGTAATCAATAGTTGGTGTTGGTTATGATTGTGAAAAAGTGCAACATAAATTGTTGTAATTAATGGTGGATATATAAGGGGGAAAAGAGCATCCCATATAGAATCTAAATGGGTTGAGGCTCAATATAAAATCCCTAAGAAGTGATTACATGATCATAATGTGATCTATGAAATATTTTAAGGGTTTGAGGAGATTTTGAAAAGATGAGAGATAAAAAACAAGCATGAAGATGACTTGATTTGGAAGAGAGACTAATATTCACATCATGTTCACAAAGTGCATGCAAATGAATAATGTCCCAATAAAATATTCTCTTTTCTCTATAAAAGGGATAATCTAAACTAAGATAATGAAGGGGCATGCTAAAGATGCACACCTTGAGGTTGTAAGTTGATGGACACATGGAATTAGGAATATGGTACTCTGCACTTTATAGGAGATATAAGGTTTAAAATCCTAGATCTAAAATAGGGTAGTGGAATCTAACTAGCTCCTAATAGAAAATTAATGATAGTGATGTCATAAATTAGATGATATCAAAGTATCAGATCCAAGTGGTTGAAAATAAAGAGTCATAAGGATCAAGGATTGTATAAGATTCTAATTCCAAACATAAAGATTGTAAGGTAAGAACTAAGAGATAGTAATGGAATAGATAACTAATATTTGGCCCTCTTCTAATATATGAATGACCATGTCAAAAAATAATTCAAATTTGAAATGAAATAAATGAAAAGAGAGGTTAAAGATAGTTACTTGATTGAAGACACCATTGTTGCATTGAGTTCCCCAAGGTCAACAACACCTTATCATATACTTGATGTGGGGTCCTTAAACAAATACAAGAAGACCTAGAAAAACATTGAGATAAAGACTCGATGACTCCAAAGGTTGGGTAGACCATGATAAGTACAACTCCTATGCTTGAATATCTTAAGCACCCAATGCTCCAAGTGTGAACTCCGAAGAAGAAAAATATGATAAATTTTAAGACCTCTAAGGAATTAAGGGAAAATTTGTGAGTACTTGCAGACCAAATGAGCGATAAATGTGTGTTATAATAAGAGCTCATCTATTAGATGTAAATATCCATATGGTAGTATTTATAGTTTATGTTAGCCAAGTATCTATCATTTTTTGGAATGATTACTCATCTACTTAATATAAATATCCATATGATGTCATTTATAATTTATTCTAGTTGACCGATGTAAATGACGGTGGTCAATACTATTGGGTGAGAAAAAACCCCCGATAGTATTGACCATGGTGAAACCATTAGCCGAGGATATTTATTCATGTGACAAAGATCAACCACAATCAAAACCATTCATGAGGAAAACTCTAATTCATGATGAATTCAAAAATCAGGTCAAACTAATGGTGGAAACTTAGAGGTGCTAAAAGGGGAAAATGACGAAGGCATGTTTTTGTTAAAAGTAGGTATGAGGGTGATTGTAATATGATGGTAATGTGATGTCATATGGAGGGTGTAAAATATGATTGTATGGGGTGTGAAAATGTAGTGTCCACCTATTTTTCATATACATTTTGGACTATGCTAACTTCCTCGACAAAGACATTGTTACTGTGTTACTATCATTTTGGTGTTAATATTGTTATATTATATGGATATATAATAGCATTGGGATGTTAACTTGTTTTTGGCAAGGTTATTGATGGGGCATGTAATGCCAATATATATTGATCATTTTATGGGTATAGATATGATTTCATGATTGGTTTGGGTTGTGATCTTGTGATTTTCTTATTGGTACATCGTGGTTGCATTGTCGTTATCTCTTCTTGCTACATTGGATAGTTGATCATATCATGATTTACTTGTTTTAGCTAGTTGTTGAATTTATTTCGATTATCATCATGATGCATGTATGATATTGTATCCTTCAGTTATTGTTATTTGATAGGTATGATGTTTGAATCAAGTTTGTAGGTGCAGGTTTTCCATGTGAGAAATATGGGATTCAGGAAGGGCATATCTAACTAGCACATCAGGCCTTGATGGGCTAATTTTTCCTTTCTTTGGCTATTTTTGTATTTGTTTCACCTTTTTTAGACATTGGTTTATATGTGCATTTATACTCCTATGTGCTTATATTATCCTATTCCTTTACCCTTATGGTTTTGTTCACACCCTTTGATGTCTTTTCAAATTATTAACTTTAACCCCTTTTTCTTAGTGTTTGATCTTGTTGTTTAGTGTTAACTTCATCCCATTTGTTGAATTCAGTTTATTGTTTTTTTATGTTAATAGGGGATTTGGGACGCCTAATATAGGATTAGGTAATCCCAACTACCCCTCCTAAATGTCATCTCTCTCACAAACTCGGATTTGGGAAAGAGGTGACATTTAGGAGGAGTAAAATACAAGAAAAGGCTAAATTTCCCTTGAAAAGAGACCCTAGGCCCTACCCCTATGGGTGGTGGGATATTTTCAAGGAAAATTGAGCTCATTTTATAATTTTTCCTCCCTTTAAAGCACCCTCGATGATTATTTTTGGTGTTTATTTTCTTCTCTTACTTTTGGAATTATGGTGCAATTTTGGGAAATTTTAATTGGTTGAACGTTGGGTTGAGGTTGACACATGTCACCCTCCCATTTGCTTTTGTTGATGGCTCTCTTACACAATCATAACCAACACCAACTATTGATTACAATATGGTCCAAATAGGATAAATAGATCATAAGCTTCTCTTTAGCAACCTAAGGGAAATGATCACTAGTGATGAGGATGGTTCCTTTGTTCAAATAGCTAAAATTACTATGCCCTTGGAACTAACCTCATGTAAAACCAATTTAGGTCATCTGATTGAAATCCTAAAATTCTCTTCAAAAAATTCATTAAAGACCCTTCTTCTAGTCACAAAAGTCCATGTAATCTTAACTCTTCTCCTAGCCCTTCCAATATGGAGAATCCATATTCAAAACATACTACAAATCTGTGTTTGTCTAGGCAACCTCCCTAATTATTCCAATATTATAATGGTTCAAATATTGGGGAAATGGCTCAATTGTAATCTACAACAAACCGAGACATGATCCAAATGCAAAATAAAATCTTGTAAATGACATCTCAACCTTATCAAGTCATTTTAGGACGTATTAATCCTACTTCCCCATACTGTTGCATTTGTACACCTTGAAGAACACAATACCCCAACGACCCATTCGTGAAATGGTTCTTTAAAATTTAAAAAATTAACCCCTAGCTCCTTACTTTGCTTTGATAGATATAGGGATAATTTTTCCACCTTTTTATATAAGAAAAACTAATCCTACTCTTCATCTTAAAGGTTTTGGAAACCTCTAAAAAGAGTATTTGCAAACCAATACTTACATAACTACCAAGATCCTCACTAAAACTATGCCTTAGAATGGTAAAACAACTTCCTCAACACTTAATCATTGAATTGGAAGCTTTACTTGAACCTTTAATGAAGGAATTCAAGCAATTAGAACTCTAAAAAAAATTCATCAAAAGTTTGCTAACATGAAGCAATATCCTAATGACCCCTATGGTGATTTCATAAAGAGATGGAAAATCATAGAAACAAATCTAACCCTACTCTCGATGAATGCATTTTATACCTCATTATTTAGGCCATGAATCCCACTCCACAATATAAATTTGGTCCTTCTCTCCCAATACCTTGGGCGGTGCTTTAGAACAAGTCAAGAGGTAGGAATAACTTATAAAATGCCCCCAAATTATCTAAAAATGCTATTTTATCAGTAACAATGTTATTAATCCTTCCCAAAATCAAACCTCTTCCAAGGGTAAATTTGTTTCCTTTTTTCTTCTCCTTACATTTCACCTACTTAAACCACTCAAAACAATTTTTATTATTCACCTTTGAGTTATCAATAACAAAAAAATCATGCCTATACCTAAAATCACTCATATCGATCCTTCTAAACCTCTACCCATTTCGTATGACCCTAACTTATCTTCATGGTGGCATGTCAATGTGGGGAATTGTAATGAAAATTGTCATGTTCTTCAAAAAAACTATATTTTACTTATTCTTAGGTCCCAAAATTGACCTTTACGCTCTCATTCAATAATTTTATGATAAATATCAATCTCTCCTTTAACCTCGTAAAATAAATAAATATAACATTTGGACAGTCTGCAACCCTAAAAATACTCTCATGAAAAACTTTGTGGGCACCAATGAGGGGATATAACGACCCTAATCTAATTAATTCTCAATGCATGAATGCGGCTAAAGTTAACTATCAATGAAATTTCACACATAAAGATTCAATCTTGAAGCCTAAAAAGTCATTTTAAGCTGAGATGACACTTAAGGATACTCTTACTGAGCAACCTACTCATGATGAGCCCACTCCATCATTAGATACTCAACCTACGAAATCTAGTCCTCTACATCAAGAAAAGGTCCCTCTCCATTCTAACCAAATTCTTTCTACTATCAAATATCCAAACATTTACAATCCTTCTCAGAATTAGTATTATTATGGATCTTATGGTGTTTCCCAATGAGCTCAATGTCATGCCTTATAAGATCCCCTTAATGGAGCTTATGTAAAACTATTATAAAAACAATAGATTCCTTATGAAACATCTTCAATCTTTAGAAAATTATTTGAAAAAAGCTGAAGAGGGATATTTTCTTCAATCTCCTCATACTCCAGTCAATACTATCCATGCCTTTGTGAATTCACCTTTTCCTAACAAGAAACTCTCCCTATAATTTCACAAGGATGACATGCTCAATGATGAAATCCTTTATCGAGTAGACAACCCGCCTCTCCTTATCAAAATTGTCTATTACGAAACCCTAATAGTAAAAATACTTATGGAAAAAGGTTATAGAATCAATGCCACGTCCTTTTATTTAATCAATAACTTTGGATTTAGCAAAAATGATCTTAAAAAAATACAACTCGTTTGTCGTGGTTTTGATAAAATATTTCAAAATACCCTTTTGTAGTGCCCTACATGAACTATAATAGTTCCTTGATCTCTAGTATTCTCATTGCTTATAGAGTGGCCCTATGGCATTAATTTTAATTTTCACAAGGTACATGCTTTTGTATCATTTTTTGATGCCGACATATACGCCATTATTTGAAGCAAGTATTGAGTTTAAATCTCCATAGAGAGGTAGTGTGATTAATGTTGCATGTTTTGGTTCCACAATTTGATTCTCCTTTGTTGCAACAAATTTTCTACATCGAGAAAGTTTAAATTTCAACTTACGAGATGATTTTTGAATGTCTTTCCAATCACCCAATTCGGTGGGTGGTGTGGACTTACCTCAGCAAGTTAAATGGGCTTGGTGTCACAATGGAACGCACCCTTTGGGGAGTGGTGTGATGACCCCCTTCAAACTGTCAAAATTGAAACACTCCTAGGCTGTGGGTGACTTGAAATTGGAGTGAGTCTCCAGAGAGGTATTCTTCCCCTAATGTATCACCTAAAACTAGTTTATTCTCTACTACATGAATTGGAAAAAGAGGGGAGGGAAGAATGAAAAAATCAAAAGGAGGTGATTCACTAAATTTTTTGAGGATCTCGGACGTTTTAAATCACATAGATGGATCAAAGGAACTACCACACCTTACACAACTCATAAATTGACAAACTAATGCATAAGTGTTTTAGAGAAAGGTTTGGAAGCTATAACAACATTGATAAGGGGAAACAAATAGCTACGGAAGGGAATTTTTTAGAATCCACAACTAAATCCTCTACAAACATTTAGTCAAACACAAGCTATGACCTATAAATTAGCATGTTACTACAATAGGGCATGGAATTTAGATCATAAATTAATGAATAAATAATATCATAAGATCAAAATCATCTTGAAAACATAAACTTACATAAATTAGAGGTAATAATAAGGAAATAATAACTCCTTTATTGATTGAAGATGCGTAACAAGTACAAAATCTAGCAAGGCTTAGTCACAACCAACCTAAGACTTCCTTTTTTAATGAATCATCTCCTATATTTATAAGAGTCGAACTGCAAAGAGGAAAGTGCATGGAGGAGTTCACAAATTCCAACACTATGACATCAAGTAGGTTATGAATTGAAAGCTGTGGAGTAAATATACTCCAAAAGGCCCCGCTGCATGTCCTCTTAACATAAGATTCAACTCTCATTCTTATTTCCCTTGCATGTTTGACTTCCTCTTCACTCTAACTTGATATATACTTTGGACTTGACCAAAATTATAAAAATGAGGTTCTACTCCAAGTATGGACCTATAAGGATAAGTTTTGTAGCTACTCAACACAATATTCGGGCCTTTTTCATTTGTAATCTCACCATGGATTTAAAGAGGAGAATTGGGGAACTTGAGGATCTCGGGAATGGCTCCTCCCGTTCTACAAAATATGACTTAACTAAATTATTACCCATGTTCCCTCTCGAGCTGACCTTACCAGATTGTTCCCCCTATTCTTCAGTCGGAAAAATCAGTTATGCGAAGAATTGACAGAACAAATGAATAATTCCTCATGTTCCTCAAAAAACCAACTTAACTGATTTTAAAATGTAATATGAATATGGTGGGGATGTAGGGAATAGATGGGATAGAGGAACAATTCCTCTTATTCGTCAAAAATATGATTTTCCCAAAAACTTAACTCAATCACCAAAGAGATAACGCGGGAACCCAGAGAATGATGGAACAAAATTGCATGTTCCTTCAAAAGCTAATTTGGTACAAAAATAAGTGTTTAAATCCCGCGATTCTGATTTTGACTATGGTTTGACCTTATGAACATGGGATTTTGCTTGATGAGTGATCTCTCAGATCTGAAATAGACCATGTTGACCGAAATAGAAATATTTTTGGAGGCCTCTTCTATTTGCTTGCTTGCTAAGCGAGGAGATTAATAGCCTTGAAGAATCCATTGGGCATGGAGTCATACCAATCTAATCTCAAATTTTAAACTCTACTACAACCTATTGAAACAACTTCAAACATTAGAATGCTTCCACAAGGCAACAAAAATGTGCTAAAACACTTATGGTAAAGACAACAACACCAACAATGTGCCCAAGGAACAAGAAGGAATTAAATAAATAAAACAATGTGTGTGAACCACTTAGAAGAAAAATACAACTACTTACTATGTACAAGGGTGAATCACAACCTTCAGTAATAATGCTTAAGGTATATCCCATTAACTGGGATAGGAAGCTCTTCACCACTCATCTTGGAGAGCTGAAAGGCATTGTGTTTCTTGCAACTAGAAATCATATATAGTCCACTCCATATAGAGTCAAACTTTGTATGCCTTCATGGCTTAGTCCTTTCCTCATCCCATTTGAGAACAAGGTATCCTTCCTTGAATGTTCTTGAAATTGTCTTCTTATCAAATGATTTCTTTACATGGGCTTGATGAAGCTCCATTGTATGCATTGCTTAGTTTCTAATTTCTTCCAACTCCATTAATTTTGTAAACTTGATTCCCATTGCATCTTCTTCCATCATTTCCAGCTGATTAATGAACTCTAGGGATGGTAATTCAAGTGATATAGGAAACCTTTCTTCTCTACCATAGACAAACATATAAGGTGAGTTACCAATATCCCTTTTAGGAGTGATTCTATTAGCCCATAAGGCTTTTTAAGCTTTGTATGCAGGACCTTTGGTTCTCCTCCATGGTTCTTTTGATAATCCTAAGAAGATTCTTATTAGTGGATTATGCAAATCCATTCCCTTGAGGATAGTAGTTAGAGGATGTGCTCAAATGGATACCAAGTTTGACTTCCCATTCACTTGTCTTGGTGTCAAGAAAGACCATTATATTATTAAAAATGATTGAAGCAGGAACTCCAAACCTAGTTACTATGCCTTCATAGAAGTCCAAAATTGAAGTTTCATTTGCTTCCTTAAGGGACACTACTTTTATCCACCTTGTAAAGTAATCAATAGTTATAAGAATCCAATTATGACCTGCACTTGAAGGCAGGTTAATCATCCCTAAAAAATATAATCCCCATTGCAAGAAAGGATGCTCAACCTGTATGGGTTAGAGAGGTAGGGATGTTAGTGTTTTCTTACCCATAAAGAAAGCACTTTTTACACTTCTTAACCTATCTATAAACATCCTTAAACAATTCAAACCAATAATATCCTACCCTCATTATCTTCAAAGTGGTAGTTCTTGGAGAAAAATGTCCACCTGATAGCCCCTCATGGAACTCTTCTAAAATACTATCAATCTGATTTGTATCAATACATCTCAATAGAACACCATTGATATCTTTTCTAAACAATATGCCATCCACCAGAACATAAGGAATAGATTGTAGTCTAAAATACCTCCTTTTAGATTTGTCCAAACCTTGAGGGCACTCACATGTTTGAAGGAAATGGACCATGTCATGAGTCCAACCTGATAGGAAACGAAGTTATAACTGATTTTTGACCATCCCAAATAATTAATACAATATCCTTATCGTCATGCACATATAAAGCTAGCTACTGACATAAACCTCTACTTGTAATCAACTTTGTGACCTTAATGTCCACATCATACTCCATTAATTTTGTGATCTATCTTTCCCTTTTATCATTTAAGTCCTTTCTCGAGAGGAATTATTTTACACTTTAGTTTGAAACCATCAAAAAAACTTTATTTTTAGAATTAAATGCTTGAACTTCTTAAGAATCCTTTTAATAGAGATGAATTGTTTCTCTACAAAGGAGTATCTTACCTCATAACCCTCCAAGCTTAGACTAAAGAATGTTATAGGTTGCTCCATACCTTATTTATCCTAATTCACTTGTGTTCATGAATAAATTAGATAAGCTATGGGAAGGAAGCTAAAACATGTAACCTCAAAGCATGAACCTAATCTACACTAAACCATCATGATAAGAGCTAAACAAGACTAACATATATCATTATATGAACTAGATTAACTCTAAACTAATATGATAAAGCTACTCTCTACTATTTAGATCACTAATTAAACATTAAACCTAAGAATATGAACTTAGCAATCAAAGGTGTGATTAGTTGTTTATGTTTCTCAAGCTTTCAAGAATGGAGTCTCACCATTAATGGCTTAAAGGCCAATGGTTCTCTCCATATTAATTAAACTTGGATTATGGATGCAAATGGAGGTTATTAGATCAACAATGAAGGAAGGAAAGCTTTTAGATCAAATGTCTAATTAACTTAAAGCTAATATAAATGAGATCCAAGCTTTCTTAGGATTTTTTGGTTTTTATTGTAATGTGCCCCTTTTCTATTAAAAATTAAAAGAAGGTAAAATCAATTTGCACATATCATGTTCAAATGAAATTTTATAAATTGTGCAAATTGAAATAAAAGGGGAAGTTCGACTTCATCCAGAGATAATAAAAACATATTTTAAAAGGTAAATAAGGTGACTAGGCAAGTCGCATTTTCCTGGAAGCATTTAATAATTAATATTGGAGATAAAGTGATTATTCCTAAGCATGGGTCGACCCATATGAGCATATTTTTTTAATATCCCTATGCATTTAATATTTGTTATTAGTGACTTTCAAGCACATTTTTTAATGATATTTCCTCCTAGATGATTGCGCAAAGATGGAGAAGAACCTTGGAGGATGAGCAAGCAAAAACTATAAAAGAGATGTGGCTACTCCTTTTTTGGCATGTTGACGGTTTATAAAAACTTATCTTCATGCTTGGAGAAGGGATGTATGCCCACTTGTGATAAAAAATAAAAGGTGTTTATTAACACCACCATTTGTGAAGTGTGTGTGCCCATGAAAGCTTGAAGTAATAAGTTTTGCAATCATTTCTCATTATATATATACAAGGCGCCATTTTTTGGAGATGATATGAGCTTGCTTTGAGGGTTTGAAGTGTGATTTATGATGATTATCTTTCATTACATGCTGCTGGTTTTTATCTAATGAAGTCGACTTGTTTGGGCATGTGTTAAGAGTATTTTGGAGTGATTTTTCAGTATTTATAAATCTGCTGTTTGGATTTATTAATTGCAGATTTGGAACTGCATTTTATTAACTCTTAAAGTGTGAGAAAAGTGCAGAAATTGTATTACAGATTTTACCCTAATCCTAGCGACTGGGTTTGGGATTTTGGGAGATTTTTTGAGGGGTTTCAAGTGTGTGAAAAGATCTGATTTTAATTTTGGATTGAAGCTCATAAATTTTCTTTCCGCTACACTTGGTTTCATATCAAAAGAGTTAATATTTTTAGAGTTATGGATTTTCAAAGTTTTGATTGATTTTTAGCAGTTTAATTTATTATTTTACTTCTACAAAAGTATATTGGAAAAAGGAGTATAAATACTGACTAGATTGCCTATATAAACCCCCACCTTGGCTCACTTTAACCCCATTTGGGTTGTATTGTAGCTGACACTAGGGTTAGTTGAGGTAACCCTAGAAGGGTTTATCTTCTAAGTTGTTTGTTTTTGCAAGTAACTAATAATATATTATCAATATCCGACAAGGGGATATTACAGTGGTATCAGAGCTTCTTTCCTCTTTTTGTGTGGGTGTTTTATGTATGTAGGGTGATAAGTAGTTGTTTTATAAGAGGAGAAATAAGGGAAATATGGATGAAGGGCCTTTCACACTGGATCAAGTCAAATTTTGACAAGAGTTATTGGAAGGATGTGGTTTGGAACTTGAAAAACCATGAGTGATCAAATGACCAATCTGATCACGGAAGTTGTGGGCAATGACAAGATACTAAACTTTAATGGTGAAGGAAGTTCACATAATGGGGAGAAGAATTCAACACAACCCACTCATAAGTTCTTTAAAGGTACTTTCCCTCCTAAGGAGAATCATAGAGCTTTCGAGGAACCTTCAATGGTGGAAATCATTGAGGCATGCAACAAGGAATATGACACTTTTCATCCGGCCATAAGGGCCATAATTACTTTTGATGAATTTTGTGCCCTAAATATGGGAATCAAGACCAAAAGAGGCCACAGACAACCCCATGTGGATATCCAACAAAGGTTGGGAAAAGTCTCTTTACCAAGCTTGATGGAACCAACAAAATCACGATAAGAGCAGCTCTACAAAAGATGGAGACCTATTTATCCCTCAACCCTATGCAAGAAGAATAAGCCCTCGGGTTTGTTACTCTTCACTTAGAAGGCATGGCACATGAGTGGTGGTTTCATGGTATGCACATCCGAGGACATGACTTGATCCACACAATGGAAGGATTTAGTCATAGGATCATGGAGAGATTTGATAGAAAAGATCCGGAGCTTCATTTTAGAGAGTTGGCCCAATTGAAACAAATTAGTAGTGTTGAAGAATATGTGGCAGATTTTCAAAAGGTTGCAGTGATGGTACCGGATGTCAGTGAGAGAAGGTTGATATTCCTCTTTATAGAAGGCTTCATAGAGCCATTGAAAGGTTTGGTAAGAGATTTTAATCCATTTACCTTGCAAGAATGTATTACTAAGTCTCTAGATTTGGAATGTGTAGCTTATAGGGGGGATTATGGGCCAAAAGGACAACACTCTATTAACCCTCAAGCGCTTCCCAAAGGTGGATTTAAAGGACAACCAAGGTTTGATCTACAACAGCCCCTTAAAATGCAAGGAAGACAACCCTTTGGATCATCAAAAGAGGCCCCAACCCAACCAGCCCTATGTTCCACCACATAGAAACCAATCCCAAACTGGTATGCAAAAAGATGAAAGAGATGAGCTAAGAAGGAAAGGATTATGTTTTGATTGTAAGGCTCCATGGGTAAGAGGTCATAATTGCAAAGATAAAGGAAAAATTTATTTCATTGAAGTAATAGATTCAGATTTTGATTTGATTTCAGATTCTAATGATACTAATGAAGTGGTGAATGAGGGGGATGATGAGCATGTACAAGAAGAAGATGAGGAAGAACTTGAAGGAGCATTGGCATCCCTTTCAAGTACTTCTAAGTATCTCCCTTTTTGAGTGGAAGGTATGCTATGCAAACAAAAGGTAATCATCCTCATTGATAGTGGGGCCACTCATAATTTTATTAGTGAGAGATTGGCAACAAGGCTTGTCCTATGTAATGAAGGTTTCAATGTTACCATAGCTGATGGATATATTTTAACATGCTCTAGACGGATTTCCAAACTTTCTATCACCATAGAAGATTATGAACTTATTGATGATTTTTACATGATTAATATGGATGACATGGATCTTGTGTTAGGAGTACAATGGTTGCATTCTTTGGGGGATTTCACCCTCAATTATAATGACCTATTGCTCAAATTCATGATTGGGGAAAAGAATATCATTTTCCAAGGTATGATAAGACATTTTTCTCTTTGCAAATATCCACCAAGGAAAGTAGATATCTATTCTGTATCTTGTATATCAGCTGATTGGAAAAACTTAATCACCCTTGAGTATGTAAAAATCAGTTTTCTAATGATATGGCTGAAGGGTTGATTGTGGATGAAAGGTACAAGGTGATCGATGGTATTATTCTTTCTACAAGGGAAGGGTGTATTTAACACCAAAATTAGAAGTTAAGAATCTGATTTTAAAATCAGCACATGATGCTCCTTTGAGTGGACATCAAGGATACTTCAAGACCTACAAAATGGTAAGAGAAAGGTTTGTTTGGAAAGGTATGAAAGGAGATGTTCTCAAGCATGTTAGGGAGTGTGTTGTATGTCAAAGAAATAAGAACGAACATACTTTTCCAGCTAGTCTTTTGCAGCCCCTACCTATTCCCTCTCAAAAGTGGGAGAGTGTGTCCATGTATTTTGTTACCGGATTGCTCAATGTTAATGGCAAGACTTTCATGTATGTAGTAGTGGATAGACTCACTAAGTATGCTCATTTTTTCTACTCCCTACTAAATTTGATGGTCCTATGATTGCTGATTTGTATTTCGAGAGAAGTTTTAAATTGCATGGTGTGCCTAATAACATTGTGAGTGATAGGGACACCAAATTTATGATTTTTTTGGCAAGAATTATTCCGGTTAGTTGGGATGGAACTCACTCTAAGTACTAGTTATCACCCACAAACAGATGGAAAAATTAAAATAGTAAATAAATGCGCATGAAGGGTACTTAAGATATTATGTTTTAGGGCAGCAATTAGCTTGGGTAATATGGTTGCATCTAGCTAAATTTTGTTATAATAATACACATCACATGTCCATTGGAATGTCCCGTTTCAAGGCTTTATATGGTTATGATGCTAACAATTTCATGGATGTAATGATGACAGAGATAGTAGAGTGCACAGTGCACAAGAGTTAGTGCAACAAAGTATGGACATTGTGAAATCTCTCAAAGAAAATTTGCACGATGCCCAAAATAGGCAAAATTTGTATGCGAGATAAGCTTCAGAGTGAGAGGAATTTCGATGTGGATGATTGGGTATTTCTTATATTGCAGCCCTATAGGCAATCTACTCTCGAGGAAAGTGGCGAGGAGAAGTTGAAGCCACGTTTCTATGGGCCCTACAAGGTTACAAAAAGAATCGGTGAGGTGGCTTATGAATTGGAGCTACCGGGGATGGTAAGATTCATAATATTTTCCATGTTTCTTGCATTAAAAAGGAACATGGGAAAAATGTTGTTCCTTCTTTGGAGTTACCTCCTTTAGATGAAGAAGGTAAATTGATCTTAATTCGAAACTATTATGGAAACAAGAGAAAGGAATTTAAGAAAACATGTCATCAAAGAATACTTGGTGAAATGGAAAGACCTTCTATTAGAGAGGATGCTACGTGGGAAAATTCTTCAATCTTAGAGCATCTAAGTTTATAATTTCTTGAGGAAAACAATTTTGGGAAGGGAGGATTGTAATGTCCCCCTTTTCTATTAAAAATTAAAAAGAAGGTAAAATTCATTTGCACATATAATTTTAAAATGAAATTTTATAAATTGTGTAAATCAAAATAAAGGGAAGTTCAACTTCACCTAAAAATAATAAAAAACATATTTTAAAAGGTAAATAAGGTGACTAGGCAAGTCATATTTTCTGGAATAATTTAATAATTAATATTGGAGATAAAGTGATTATTCCTAAGCATGGGTCGACCCATATGAGCATCTTTTTTAATATCCCTATGCATTTAATATTTGTTGTTGGTGACTTTCAGGCACATTTTTTAATGATATTTCCTCCTAGATGATGGTGCCAAAGATGGAGAAGAACCTTGGAAGATGAGCAAGAAAAAGCTATAAAAGAGAGGTGGCTACTCCTTTTTTGGCATGTTGACGGTTTATAAAAACTTATCTTCATGCTTGGAGAAGGGATGTATGCCCACTTGTGATAAAAAATAAAAGGTGTTTATTAACACCACCATTTGTGAAGTGTGTGTGCCCATGAAAGCTTGAAGTAATAAGTTTTGTAATCATTTCTCATTATATATATACAAGGCGCCATTTTTTGGAGATGATATGAGCTTGATCTAAGGGTTTGAAGTGTAATTTATGATGATTATATTTTATTACATGCTGCTGGTTTTTATCTAATGAAGTTGACTTGTTTGGGCATGTGTTAAGAGTATCTTGGAGTGATTTTTCAGTATTTATAAATCTGTTGTTTGGATTTATTAATTACAGATCTGGAACTACATTTTATTGACTCTTAAAGTGTGAGAAAAGTGTAAAAATTATATTACAGATTTTACCCTAACCCTAGCGACTGGGTTTGGGATTTTGGGAGTTGTTTTTAGGGGTTTCAAGTGTGTGAAAAGATCTAATTTTAATTTTGGATTAAAGATCATAATTTTTCCTTTCCGTTGCACTTGGTTTCATATCAAAAGAGTTAATATTTTTAGAGTTATGGATTTTCAAAGTTTCGATTGATTTTCAGCAGTTTAATTTATTATTTTACTTCTACAAAAGTATATTGGAAAAAAGAGTATAAATACCAACTAGATTTTCCATCTAAACCCCCACCCTAGCTCACTCTAACCCCATTTGGGTTGTATTGTAAGTGACACTAGGGTTAGTTGAGGTAACCTTAAAAGGGTTTATCTTCTAAGTTGTTTGTTTTTTGCAAGTAAATAATAATATATTATCAATATCCCTGAGGATATTACATTTGCTTATGTAAAGTTGTGTGTTAAATGGGTAGGCTTAGTCTTGTATTTATAGTTTTCCAAATGGAAGAGTTTGGACTTTGGGTGCATGTGGGACTAAACGTAAGCCAAAAGAATTTTTAGATTAGATTAGTATAAACATGATTTAGGCTTAGTTAAGCTAGGTTTAGGATAGTTAAATTTTATTAATAAGTGATTAGAGACTCATTGAGAGTTGGGAGGGGTCTGGTTAATCTATTTTGGTGATAAATAGCCTACAAAGCCTACCGAAGTGGTTCAAAGAGAACTAGGGAGGTTCTGAATGGTAGAAAGGAGGAATGTCTAGCTAATAAGAGAGATATTAGTCAATTAGATGATTATAGGAGGAATATGACTGAAAGAGGTGTCACAAATGGGCATTTGAGAATGGAGCGAAGAGTGGGAAATTAACGAAGTTTCATTAATCGAGTTGAATTTGAGGAAATGCTAGGTGTAAGAATATTTTAGGTGTCTAAATTTTCCCCTCTTTGGGGTGACGTTAGTGACATCACTTCAAAGAAAGTAGACAAACATAAACAAGTAGAAAATTTGAAGGGATAGAAGAAAAATGAGTAGAATGAAGGATGCCCCCTCGATTGTCGATGGGGTGATGGAAGAACTCGATCAACAATCGAAAAGACAAAGGAAATAGAATAGAAGAAAGAATAGTGTGAAGAAAAGAACTATGAGGAAGGGGAATGAGCTAACATCCCTTGATTGCCTTTTAAACAACTTTATTTTTCATCATATTGCTAATGATCTTCATCATTGGTCCTTATTAAAAGGAATGAACAAAAGTGTAGTATGACATGAAAATCCACATATGAACAAAAGGCCATTGCTAAAAACACCAAGTCCATGCAACATACAAAATGTAATGCAATACGAGAAAGCAAAAGATGCCTAACTCCATGTAACATACAAAATGCAATGAAAATGAGAAAGTAAACAAGCTAAACTAACGAGAGAAACACAATCTAATGTTTTTGTTATTAATCTTTAGTTCCAACCTATTCGAATTAACGACAAGGGTTAATGACAGTTCCCCAAGCAAGGATGCATGCGAGGGGAATAACAGAGGACACTTGGGTCCGATGAAAAAGTAATGTGTACTAAAAAAATGTACTAGGAAACTCACTTTGTGCCCTAGAGTACGAGATGAAGTAAGCATCCTAGATTTTGTTAATGAATGTAAATCAAAATGATTCGCGAGTCGTTTATGAAGAGAACAAGCAAGAACCAAATAGCAACATTTTGTAGGATGATTTATATTATTTTTGATGTTTTCTTAAACATATTTGAATGTTTTGTTTTTTCTAACATATTTGAATGTTTTTTATTTTGAAAGTTTTTTGAAGCTATGTACAAGAAGACAAGGAAGCATGGATGCCCCTAGCAATAGATGGGATGTACAAGGGCACAAGACCACGTGTGTGCGAGAAAGGTGAAGATGCGAAAATGCCCCAACGATTAGGTGGGAGTATTCAAAGGAAAACTCTTCACGCATAGAAGCAGGAGCCAAGGCCATTATGGATAGGTTCAACATGATGATGAACGTAAACTAATGAAGTGCGGGGAAGAAGAAAGCATGCCCCAGCGTAAGTTGGCCTAAAAGCACTTGATATAAAAGGAAGTGATTGTTTTGAGAAAGGGATAGAGGTGTCGAAAATAATGGAAAAAGACAATACCATACACGTGGATTTTCTAAATGAAGTAGAAGAATGATGTGAATGATATGAATTTATCTTAGAAGCCTCGTAACAAAAAAGTGATTAGCGTAAGGCACAAATCATGAGATGAGATATGTATTAAAGCAAGAGTTTGAACAAGGCCCCAAAAAAAGACACTTGGTAACATATTAATCCTTCTCACTCATAGAGATCTAGTGTACTGCATGTGGAATTTAATTACCTCTTAAAGGGAAAATTTAATAGACAACAAGTGAAGAAACCCTAGCCAATGTGTAGGAATGATTGATTTTGAAAGTTGATTTTGGGAATGAATGGTGGAAGGATAGTCATACATTGCTCATTTGCCAAGTAGACATCCATAGCACCGACATAGATGTATTTGATTCTAATCACAACATTTCTCTACTATCAGTCAACTGTCTATAGCCCCGGTAGAGATTATTAGAAATACCCCAAGAGAGAGTAATATATCAATTTGCTTTTGCTTCGTAGCTTTTAGCTTTTGATTTTTTATTGATTGTAATTATTTTTCTTTCTAAAAATTCTTTTTGACTCTCTTGTTTGACAAGGGTTAAGAACCGATGACGGCTTGATGAAAGGAGGTGGAATTGATTGTGATGATGACATTTTTCTAGTGTCAAAAATATGTCCAAAAGTTCTTCATAATAAATTTATTAGATGTTGAATGTGATAGGATCTCTAAGAGGTCAGTCGTTCTTTAATTTACCAAGGTGATGAAATACCAAGGTTAAACAAATACAATAGAGATAAATGTCACAAAATGCATGTGAATATGCTAACCAAAATATCACCGAAGGGATGAAAATGGTAGGAAGACTTGCAGAAAAGAATAACAAGGAAGGGAAGAAAGAAACATACATGTGTATGCAATACTTGATTGTAATGTTTGATCTTTGTACCTTTGATTTTGTTATGTTTTCTAAAAATATATATAGTTTTGAATTGATTTGATTTTTAGCTTTTTGATAGTTTTTGGAAAGGTGGGAACAACAGAGTCACTCTGCGTGGTAAGATCCAACAACAATGTTTGTGACTTCCTTAATAAGGGAGACTAGGTGCATTTGTTTATCAAGAGTCATGTTATCCCTGATCTCAATGATCGAGGTGAGCTCATACTCAAAAAATGACTGTGATTTATCTTGAAACAAGGATTGTTCAGGTGGGAGCTTGAGTTCCTTATCCATAGGTTTCGCACTTTGTGCCATACTTGATGGGTGTGTTGGTGTGCATTCTTGAATCATGGTGGATTTTGAATTTTTGGGCTGTTGGGAGCTTTAGAGCTCTTGGAAGTTTTGATCTTAGCTTGATAATGAACTTGTTTGGGTTTCTTATAAGTTGACGTGTGACTTGTCTGATCTCGAGAAGGAGAAGAAAGTGAACATGGACGTTTATACCTGATGTGAGAAATGACGCATGTTTGCCACAACCATTGATAAAAGAAAGGTGTGATGGATGAAAAGGATACAATCCAAGAATTGAAGAGGATGGGCTACCAGGAGGTGAGCCACTGATAGAAGATGATGAAGGGATGCTAGAATATGGCCCTAAGATGGAAGAAGTTGGGCTATGAGGACATGGCCCAAGAATAGAAGAAGATGATGAAGGGATGCTAGGGTGTGGCCCAAGTATAGATGAGGAGGGACTACCGGGAGGGGTCCCATAGATAGAAGAGGAAGGGATACTAGGATGTGGCCCAAGAATAGAAGGTAATGGGCTACTAGGAGCTGAACCACAAGTAGAAAATGGAGGGCTACCCAGGGGTGGATTCATTATAGAAGAAGACAATGGGATACTCAGCGGTGACCCAAGGAAATATTTTGATTGAGGAATGATGATAGATAAGGAATGAGTTGGTAATGAGAAGATAGGCACAGATCAATGCTAGACCCCGACATCTCATCATGCTCAGAAGAAGGTGAAGATGGAATTCTAGAAGAAGAGTCAAGTTCCATGACCTTAGGATTTTCCTTTATGTTATGATAAAAGGAATCAACTTCTTCCTCCCCATACACAAGCATATCGAGTTCTAGAAATAATCCTTGTTTACAATCCTCTAAAGGGATATCATCATGTAGTCTAATTGTTCCTTCATTATGAGAGAAATCAATCAGTAGAGGTTGTTTTTCTTTGGCCATAGGAGGTTGACTAGAAGAAATGGACCCGATAAGTGGGGAAGATTGATTGATAGAAGAAGATGAAGATGTTTGATGATGTAGATGATGGGAAGGCTTGACCTTATCACTCCCATGAAGAGCTTTGATAGTGCTTCAAAATATATCTTAGCACATGGCTTATTTTAAGTGTTTGATGTGGTCAAAGCATTAATCTTTATAATATGGATGAGAAAACTATATGCTTATGGTTGAAATGGCTCAAGGGCCGAAGAGGGATTGAATTTGGTTTGATAACAAAAGACGAATCAAGAGAGGAAGTAGGATTGGAGGCGGGCGTCTCATGAATGGATGATTTAGATTCAGATCTAGATTGTTTTTCTAGAAGATGACGTAATGTAGGTTAGAAATTAGGATTGCATAGCCATCCATTAAATTACAATGTAGGAGTCGAATTAGATGATTGAATATAAGGAATTTGAGGTGTGGAACTCTTCGATGGAGGAAGAGATCGTCGAGATGACCGATGAAGGAGGTCTTGTGAAGAAAGGGAGGACCATGACTCAAGAACCAAATTATATGTTCGATCGATGAAACTTGGAGTCACACAAGTCTTCAAAGGAGGTTGAGGTGATTGGGAATTAAGGTCCTTTGAAGAAAGGGAGGACCGAGATTCAAGATTTGATCTAGGGGTATCTGAATTATAGTTAAGATTCAAATCTTCAGAAGAAGAGTGGGAATCCAAATAGTAGTTTGGATTTGAATTAGAAGAAGAGTGGAGGGAACCTTAATAATTTGGATTAGAAGAATCCAAACCATACCACCGACTATGAGCTAAAGGTGGGGAACAGGGTACCCAAATGGGCCCTCTAGCACGAAGAACCAAATGAGGCTTAGTCGTAATGGGAATATTTTGATGTGAATTCCTAAACCTAGGTTCCGTATTTTTGTAAGTGTGAGAAACCATGTGATAGTCAGTCATTGTTGGCATCGTTTAGGTACAAATGCCTAGACTTAGCTAGTGTGATCAAATTCCTTCAAAGTGAAGAAAGTTCCATGTCGATTCGGGTAGCATAAGGGAAACCAACTAGACATTTCGTAAGTATGGAGATGTATGCGTGATTTTCTGAAGAAGGTCTAAGGAAAATAAACATTGTGATGATGTTAAATCAATGAGATTGTCATATAAAACAAGTTTTCCATATGAATAATCACAAGGAACAATTACGTAAGTGTGAAACATAAAGCCAATCAATAAGGAAATACTCCTTATGTAAAATGTGTGTGTAAAATGATAGTTCGATGCAAATATGATCAACACAATGTCAATACTTACGTCAAGCTTGAAATGAACAAGGCATAAATATTAACAAAGGGTAAATACGATTCCCACTTAAAGGATACTATGACCAGTTTAGAGACAAGCAAGGCCTAAACATCAAAGGGAGAGGATTACAAATATAAGCTACGTAACCACACCAATTGGACACGTCTATCAAGCTTCATGGAGAAGTGAGATATTAGTGTCAAATTGGTATTGAAACGATGCAAAATAAAGTAAGTGACAGCATGCGATGGAAAAGTGACATGCGAGTGTGGGAATCTACAAGAAACTCTTTCTTGCACCCGACCTCCCGAGGTCGTGCCGAGACAAATGACCGGTAGGGATGGAATATGTATGGGATGCAAACAACCTAGTTAGGAAATCTAATGTCTTCAATACGCGCTAGTGGAATTTGTGAATCTAAGGAAAAGAAGGCCCTTCTAACCTAAAGCGGTGTGATAGATCGATCGGCGAGGATGACTGCTCAAGGCTACAATCAATATCGAGCTCGGCGTGATTCGATCTATAGGCTATGGAATACGTGGAAAGTGACTCGGGATAGTTTCGTGTATGTCTCCAGATAGGGTCATGAAATGAATGATGGATATAGTTACTTCTATAGGTGATTCTTTGGCCTAGTCCAAAATTCCCTAGCTTTGTTAGCTGTTGTGTATAGCAAGGATAATTGTTTGATGATGATAGGTGGAAGTGGAGTAGACTGGAATACTAGTGTGCGTAGGCCAGTGTCCATGTCTAATTCTCCTATGGATTCGTTGGGCTGCGGGATTTGTGGGTCACAACCATAGACTCTTATTTGTTGTGGACCTATTGTGGTCATGCGTGGAATCAAGTCCTAATCCCTAGTATCCAAGTAATCATATGCTTTCTCAACTTCTATATTTAGGATCTATAAGCTGTGTGATTTTCTCGAGAATACCTTATGGGCGTTCATGCAACTGAATTCTTAGGCTAGTATCTATACGTAAGAGTGTCTCTGCACTGCTTTGTTTGTGGGACCAAAGGATCACAACCAAATGTTTGTTCTCTTTCAAGCCCTTCTACAGTCATATGAATGTTGACTAGGGTAATCTGTAGTTTGGTTGATTCGACCAAAATGTGTGTGCTTGGTCGTCTTCTACGTTTAACCCGCTCAATTGGGAATCGATTTGTTGCGAAGCTTACCGTTGTTTAGAAGACTTGGATCCTAAGATTTTGGTCTATATCATTTATTCTGTGATGAGATTGGGCTGAGGTATGATTGGCTCGAATACGTATTCCCCTGGGCTCTTTAGGTCCCGTTATTGTCATACAAAAGCAACAATGTAAAAGCGAACTATAGTAAAATGAAATTTAACTATGGAAGTGTATCTATAGATATATGATTTCTCTATTTTTGTATTTTCTAATGAACTTTATGAATTTAAGAAAGCAACTATTTAAAATATCTAGAATTGATGACTAAAATAACTTAAAACAAACAAAATAACCGAGTGTAGCTATTTTTTTCGTGTAATTTGTAGATCTATTCTAAACAATGAAATAAATTATCTAATCTATTTGCAAGACTCTCGATCCTACCTTAGAAGTGAGGAGTGAATCATAGTTTCTCATAAACTATCAATCCCCATAACTTCCTAGCAATATCGAGAGTAGAATTAAGCTGAAATAAAGCAATTAACTACTCTATTTGATATGATTCTAACTAAAAATTTGAAAGCTAGAACCTAGATTTTGCGTAAGCGTGGTGAATCCCGACGGTGTGTGTGACCTTGTCCCCTTAGTGTGATCTCCTTGTTCCTTCATGTTCACGTGGATCCAGAAAAGCGTGTAATGCTAGCATCAACATAAGTAGATATTGGGATAAAGGCAACTCGAATACAGACTAAATACAATGCGAGTAGGAGAGGGATAGCGCAAGAGTATAGAGCTTGGCTTATGCAATTCCTAGCGGGATTTATTGCGAGTCATGCAACATAAAGCATCCAGAACCTGAAACTATCTTGTTTGAAGAACAAAACCTGCAACTTTAATGGCTTCCTATTAAAAACAAACTATTCTACGCATGATGGATTGGATGAAATGATAACAACACCTACACAAGATGGATATGTGGCTTCTAACAGCAAAACAACACTAACTAGGCATGCAATGAAAGAAACTAAGAACTCTAAGCAAAATGAAAACTAAATCTATTGCAAAGATAAATTCGAGAGGCAAATTTGAGGGCCATTTTCTTGAGCACAAGCCAACTATTTATAGCATTTGCATTTACCCATGGTAAAAGCCAAATAGAACTCTTAAACTATAAACAATGGCAAAACACTATTCCAGGGAACGAATCATAAATGCAAGCTTATGGCGGTGAAAGAAAGCTAGTAAAACATTGAAATTACGTGAGTTGTATTAAAAGAGATTTATTGAAAATGCATAAAGGACTGCCGCCCAAGCGGGGTGGCGATTCTGAGACCTTTGCTCTATTCGGGGCAGCGGTCACAAGACCGCCGCCTTGAGCGAGTGGCGGTTTAAATCCTTGAAGAGAAAAATGCCATGGAAAGAGGGGAAAAGGAAAAACAAAGCACGCGGGGCTAAATGGGGCATGCGGGATGTTAACACATACTTGGAGAGCTTTCCGGATCTCGAACACCTTGTGAGGAGACCTGTATCATCATTGGGGCACGTGTTGCATTATTCCAGCAGTACAGTACCTTACAATTTTGGGTACGTACATATTGCCCCCTTGGAGAAGCGTTTTAGCCATGAAGAGGCGTAAAACAGTGGGTTTGAGTATTGCGGTCTGAAATGGGAAGTTAGAAGTTATATACGATACATCCGTGTGTTGAAATGATTGTCCAAAATTCCCACTACTCGCAAAACGAAAAGAGAACTCAAGTACAAATAGACACAATAGTTTGGAAAATAAACGCTGAAATAATAGGAAATGAGAACGTACCATTTGTGCGGGGATAAGAACTTACCTCGTCGGCGCTCCAAACTGTGAAAAAGGTATTTAAAAGCGAATCGTGGTCTTATATATATGAAAGTGGGCCCATTTTCCTATTCATTTGTGCGAGTCGATTTGATTGATTTTGATCTCTGGGACCCACGGTGATGGTTTCTTGTGTGAGTAGAGTCAAAACGCCCGAAGTGACGAGATAGCGATCATGCCTCCACGTGCGGAACATCGACCGTGAGATCACAAAGTTAGTTTTCTTCAATTTATCCTTTTTACCCTCTTAATTTTGAAATGCTAAAATCTTTGTCATGGGGGTAATTTTTGAAAATGTTTTTGTGAAAAGGTCCATCTAGGGGGCGCTATTGGGTAGGCTTTTTTAGGTAAAATGGTCCTTTTTGCATTTTTAGGCTTTTTAAGATTAAAAACCCGCATGGGTTTTCGGACCACGCCGCCGCCGCCCTGGGCGGCGGTTATCTGACCGCCGCCTGTTCGGGCGCGATTCTGGCTGAAACCGCCTCCTCCTGCTCGGGCGGCGGTTTTGCCTGAGAATGTAAAAAGAACATCCCTTTGACATTGTTTTTGCTTTTCTAGCATTTCTATGCATTTTCATCATTTTTCCAGTATTATTTGGATGCTAACTTGCTCTATTTTGTGTGTTTTTGGGTGTATGCAGGCGAGAGAGGAGTATATCTGGTGGAGTAGAGAGAGGGAGTGTGATTGGCTCCTAGGGGTACTAGATGCTCTCTCACAGGATGAGGAGGACACTCTTCAGCGGGCTGGGATACTACGCATTTCACGCGTGCCCCACGTTGCTCCTTCCAGTCACATTCTTTGTGACTTGTTCTCATATTGGGATGCAGATCGGAACACCTTCCGATTTCCAGGGGTCCGCGGTGAGTGGACTATTACATTGGAGGATGTCTATCGCATTCTGAGGGTCCCGATCATCGGGAGATGACTCACCCTAGAGACACCAGGTTCACAGGCCCATATTGCACAGTGGGCTACATATATGGGAGATGCAATCATCTCCACGGGGTCGAAGAAGGGGGTTAGAGTTCTATCCATTCCTACTTTTCCCATCCCCTTACTTCGCCAGGCTATCATGGGGATCCTTGCCTCGAGACTGATCGGGGACAAGGGAGGAGACACTTTGTTATACTGCTGGTCTCCCATTATTGCACAGATAGAGGGACACGGCTGGATATATGCCTAGGGAGCAGACATTCTTGGGACTACTTATCATGACTTATAAAGGGTAGTCCATTTACAGGGCGATCCTCGAGCCACCCGACCACGGTCATGAGTTGGGTCATGAGCACTTCATCCCCTACGGCGGGGGTGGAGGTGGCGAGATCACGGAGCCGTGAGGGCAGCCGGATGGACAGATATGTCGGTGCTCGAGCACCTCATCGCCCGATTACTTCTTTGACTACCGCCGACATGGAGGCCACACTGTATCGACTATGGTAGGCATATGGGGACGAGGAGGCTCTTACTTTGATCTCTGCTCCACCACGGGGCAACTTATCGATAGAGTGGGGCGAGTGGAGATACACCCCTTTGGCCGAGTTCCTCGGCAGGTTTGGCCTACCATACATGGGTATGCTTCCCCAGTGGCGTCGGTATACTGATTAGTTTGAGAGGCCGGAGGGGGCCTAGAGGTAGGGGTTGGACGGATGAAGTGGTTACTCTTGGCGTTCCTATTGCAGCCGGGAGGATAAGTACGTGCTGAGGAGGGAGAGTTGGTGCGCCTCGGGCACCCTTGCTCTGAGATGCACCGTGGGTCCCGCCCATGCAGCGATGACCCCATTGAGGTAGACTCGAGTCCGAGGAGTTTATAGGGGAGAGATAGAGGACAAGTGATCACGAGTGGCATGACACCCAGGATATCATGCAGGCAGAGAGGGCCGAGAAGAGTGCAGAGAGGGTGACTCTGGTTTCAGAGGAGCCACTCTCCCAGGGCCATGGCGGGGAGGATGAGTCCGTTGCGGGGTGCTACGTTGCTCTAGCCACAGGAGCATCCCCTTAGTCGGCGGCGACGTCTGTGGCAGGTGCTGATCCTATAGATCCATCCTGGAGGCCTGGTGATCTGAGTAAGTTACCCTCTCTCCCTTTTAATGTTTGTTTTTAGTTAGGATCTCCTTAGTTGCTATCTTGTATTTCTAATTTCTTGTTTGGTTTCTAATTTGTTTTCTCCTTTGTTTGCAGAGACCGCTGATGAGTGGCGAGATTTGAATCGTAGGGTATGCACTGATACCCTGATGATCCCCATGGACAGGACCCGTGCGAGAGCCGCATGCGTGGATCTTTGGGGAGCCTTCAAGCCAGCCAGTGACATACATGCGCGTCTTCACCCCGATCGGCATGTGGCCAGGATGGTATCGACTCTCTGCACAGAGTTAGTGGGGTATAGGATGGCCGAGCGCCTGATGAGGAGCCATTCTCGTGGTGAGACTGTGGCTGCCCCTCGGGATCCTGAGCCCTCTGTGCACTCAGAGCGTCGGCATAGCCGGAGTCCTAGGCGTGGGCGTGTGCCTTCAGAGGGGTCTCGTAGGGATTGAGAAGCCACTTGGCTCTCGTAGATTTTTGTATGATACATTCTTTTGTATATCTCGTGCTCTTTGAGCATTTTGACCATGCTTAGTGCATGATGACATTGTATATAAATGTTGATCATTTATATATATGTATATTTATTCTGGATCAAATCCTTGGCATTCATGGCTTACTTTTTATTTCAGTTTCCTCATGTATACTATGATGTATGTTTATATGCTTTTTAGAATGTATGCAATGGCGAACAAATGTTGCAAGTGTTTGAATTTCTTTTTTTTTTTGTATTTCATGATCTTTGATATATGATGATGTAGATATAATGTGATTTTGAATTTTAGCTTCGTAAGCAATTTTGGAGACTTCATGTTTGTTTTGGCAAAGTGATGAATATAAACCAAGTATGATGAACAGATAAACCTGCCCCTACCCCCAACTCCACGCAACTAGTAAGATGCGAGGGCTTATCACCGAGAGTTGGGAAGGGCGCAAGTTATGAGATGTGTTTGAAATGATATTGATGAAAGACATACAAAGCTTTGGTGGAACCAAATTAGGATATCACAAGCCCACTCCACTCGAGTGACTTCATAGTTTTAGATGTAACTTGCTTTTCGGTTTATCTAGACTTAGATCCGTAGATGGCCACATAGTAGAGAAAATCTGGGTTTTTAGGATTTTAATGGAATCTTGAACATCTAATTCATTTGTTTTTGATTCAAAGCTTGAGGTTTGAATTGTTTGTGTATGACCTTTTGCATTCGTTTGTCAAGAGGACCCCCTACACTTTGCCCCATGCTACTAGGAAAAAGCGTGGGTTTATTACCGTGGGCCAAGCATAGGTGAGTAAGGGCATTTCCATCCTTTCCCAACCCTACGTCACTAGTAAGAGACACAAGCTCATCACCAAAGGTTGGTGGGGAAAGGAAATGTGTAAAATTAAAATTTTCTGTTTGATCAATGTTTGACTTGTTTACTTGAGTAAAATGTTTAGTATGTGCTTATTTCAAAGAGATATACATATGGGATAGATGTGACACCATGAAGCTTCTAGAGCATGGACCATAGGCAAGACACCTACCCTAAGAAGAAACCAAAAGTGAGAATAAACTTGTAGATCTTGGCATGGTTACCGTTAAGACTTTGTCATGTCTAGCTTTATTTGATAAAATGATTCAGAGATAATTTGATGATATCATGAAAATGAAGAAGTATGATTAGAGTGTTTATGCCAACAACATCATGAGTTTGTAATGAATTGCTTTGAGAATAAAATTTCTTTATCACAATTTGTGTACGAAACAAGCGGACAATATGATCCTAATCTATATGAAGATGCTGATGTAGATATATATATATATATATATATATATATATATATATATAAGTAGTGCTAGGTGCTCACACGTAGAACCGCTTGAGGTGAAGGGATTTGACTGTTTCGCCAAATTCCTCACCTTCTAGTGTTCATAAGAGGTATGCACCATTTCCATAGTCCTTCATGACTTGGTATGGGCCCAACCATTTAGGCTAGAACTTCCTTCGTCGGTCTTCTTGTCGATCCGATTATGCCAGCCTTAGAACTAGATCACCTTCATCTATGTCGCGTTCATGGAATTTCTTGTTATATTCACAAAGACATCCAGTGGGATAGACTCTATGCCGTTGTTCAGCATCTAACCTAGCTTCATCTAGGCTTTCTAATTGGGAGAGACGTGCTTCCCTGTAAGCATCTTCATCCAGAATCCCTTGTAATGAAATGTGGAGACTAGGTATTTTAACCTCAAGCGGGAGAACTGCCTCTGCCCCGAATACTAGTGAGAAAGGAGTTGCTCCCATTGGTATTTTTATTGAGGTTCGGTGGGCCCATAAGGCCGGATATAACTTCAAGTGCCAATCTCGTTTGTTTTCTTTCACCGTTTTAAGGAGAATGGATTTTAGTGTTTTATTCGTCGCTTCAGCCTGTCTGTTGGCTTGAGGGTAATACAAGGAAGCCGTATGATGGCTTATCTTAAATTTATTGCATAGTTCGCGAACCTCTTCATTCTTAAAAGAAGTTCCATTATCGGAGATAATGATTTGGGATACCATACTGCAAATGATTTGATTCAAAATGAACTTGGCGATTACTGAGAACCAGTACGTGTAGTAAGAGGCATAGCCTCTACCCATTTGGTAAAATATTCGGTGGCTGTGATTATAAAATTATGGCTGTCTGTGGATGAGGGAGAGAATTTCCTTATTAAATCTAAGCCCCATGTAGAAAAGGGCCATGGAGTAGTGATTGGTTGCAGAGCTTGTGTCGGCATGTGGATCTCATGGGAGAATTCTTGGCACTTATGACACCTACGTCTGAAACTCTATTGCGTCGTGTTCTAGAGTGGGCCAGAAATAGCCCATTCGATGTATTTTATGAGTGGTGGCATGGCCACTGAAGTGGCCTCCACACATTCCACTGTGAGATTCATGGAGAATCTTCTTGGATTCTTCTGCGTCGACACATCTTAGAAGCATTCCATCGAACGCTTTTCGATAGAGCACTTGCTCTATAATGATGTATTTAGCTACGATAATACGTAACCGCCTTCTTTGTTGTGGTGTAGCCCCTTCTAGATACGTATGGTCCATGATATAATTAATGATATCAGTGTACTAGGGACACTTAGAGATAGAAGGTCGGGTTTCGATGTAGTATACGCACTCATCTGGAAAATCTAGATCTACTAGATCGCCTCCATATAATGGGTTATCACTAACCAAGCTACTGATGATTTGTCCCTTAATGGACTTCTGATTTACAAATGTTAATTCGAATTCTCCCATTAAGGTTATAAAACGTCCAACCTTCTTAGATAAGGACCCTTGCGTGAGGAAAGTTCGTAAATGGTCCGTTTTTACCATGACCCTTGTTTCTTGATTTAGCATATAATATCTTAGGCGTTTGGTTGCAAAGACTATGGTGAGGCATTCTCGTTCTGCTTGTGTATAACGCGTTTCATAGTCGAGCAGTGTTTGGCTAATGAAATAAATCGCACGTTCTCTCTTGTCATCATCTTCTTGAGCCAGCATACAGGCTAGCGAGACATTGGTAGCTCGTGAGTATAAAATTAACGGGCGATCTAGCTTAGGTGGCATTAGCATAGGTGGTGACAACAAGAAACACTTAACTGCGTTGAAAGCTTCATTGCAATCTTCAGTCCAATCAATGCTATAATATTTCTTGAGTAAATTGTTGATTGGATGAATGGCGAAACTTAAGTCCGGGATGAATCTCTGGATTGCACCCAGCTTTCCAAGAAATGACCTGATTCCAGATTCATCCGAAGGTGGGACCATTTCGAGGACAACCCAAATTTTGGTTAGGTCAACATCTATCCCTCATGATGATATGATGTAACCTAGGAGCCTCCCTCCTGTTACACCAAAGACACATTTTTCTGGATTTAGCGTGACTTCGTATTCTATCAGACGTGAGAGAATGACGCGGAGTACTTCCAGATGGTCACAATGCTTCTTGGCCTTAGCCAACAAGTCATCTACGTAGGATTCCATGATTTTATGAATTAGATCGTGGAATATATATGTCATAGCTCGCTGGTATGTAGCACCAGCGTTCTTGAGACCAAATGGCATAACAGCATAGCAATAATTTCCCCAAGGAGTTATAAACGTGGTTTTAGCTTGATCTTGTTCAGATATTTTAATTTGATTGTATCCCGAGAGTCCATCCATGAGAGACAAAAGTTAAAACCCAGCTGTTGCATCAATAATGACATCGATGGATGGCAACGGGGAAGTCGTCTTTAGGACACGCTTTGTTGATGTCTCAGAAATCTATGCAGATGCGTATCTTCCCATTCTTCTTGGGAATGGGAACGATATTAGATACCCATTGGGAGTAATCGACTAGCTTGATGAATCCTACTTGGAGGAGTTTTATTACCTCCTCTTTCACCATGAGATCTACCTTGGGTTTCATGGGTCTCGATTTTTGTTTAATTGGTTTTGCATCGATTTAGTGACAAGGTTGTGCGCTGCAATGTGGGGTGCTACTCCTGTTATTTCCTTATAATTAAATGCAAACACATTCTGATGTTCTTTGAGGATCCGAGTGTGTATTTCTACTTCTTCTAGGGTTAACGAGGATCCTAGTTTCAATATCCTTGGTTCATCTTCCGTTCCGATGTTAATATCAATTGTTTCTTCGATCAAAGAGGTGTTACCTTCTTCAAACTCAGGTGGGGCTGGAGGTAGATCCAAATCATCCCCATTTTCTACTGTGTATATGCTAGGTTCTATTTATGAGGGAAGCTCCATCATGGGATTTCCGATGTAGGAAGATGAATGTGGGATTAAGGACAAATCTATCATATGATAGGAGAGATGTAATGCCGCATAGGTGTTTAAATAACTCAAAGTGGCCATATCACTATCAATGTGGTCTAGGGTAGTAGATTTGTTTTCATTTCCGTTTAAAAGAGAACTTGTCATTGTTTTTATCAATGGTTCATCACGAAGGGATGTCATGAAACGGGTATCCTCTAACTTATTGCTTGGAGTAAAGCATGATGCCGAGGTTACTTATAGAATCGGCGAGAAGATTCTGTTCTCGCGAGATTGCTTCAATTGATATGAAGTCAAACTCCTTGCTTAAATCTAACACAGACTATTTTCTAAAGTCGTAAGTGCTCGGTTTTGGTTTCATATATCTCGAGACTTGGTTTCTACCAATTGTGATTCTCCTAACACCCCGATATTATTAACACCGATCCTTTTGGCTAAAATGAGGCTAAGGAGGATGGCTTCGTACTCGAGGTCTTGTTGTTTGTACATTCGAAATTTAGTTTGAAGGCGAAAGGTAAGACTTTTCCTTCGGAGAAGTAAAGATTACACTGCACCCGCTCCGTAAACGTGCATCTAGCTCCATCAAAATGGAGTGTCCAATATTTAGTGGGAGTATAGATGTTGGGACATTTCTTTGTGTTTACGCATTCTACTTCCACCATACTGAGAGATCCTCTACTAGAAGAGAGCCAATGCCTAGGGAATATCCCATGCCCGCAGAGTCAAATGGTAAGAACATTGGTAGATCTTGTTCTATTAATTCAATGATTTTTGCAGTAGTTCCTAATGATACTATTTCTACGGTGTTAGCCTCATCTTTGGGGGTTGGGATTGCCTTGGCTAGGCTCATAGTTTCAAGATCTGTCGTAGATACCAACTTTTTTTTTGGTTTTGGGTTGGTAGGTTTATTAAGTTGGTTTGTTGGGAGTTCAAACTCCGAATGCATGCCTGGTATTTTCTTTAAGTCAGCTAGGTGTACATCGAATGGTTTTGGATCACCTTTGGCCACAAATATCTTTCCTAAGTGTAAAAACCTTACTTCTTGAAATAGTGTAGAAGGGATTGCCTTCATGCGGTGTATCCATAGTCGGTGAGGATCATATTATAGTTAGTTTCCGATCTATAATATAAAACTTAGTCAAGATGGTTTTGGGTCCTAAGGTGACCGGTAATATTATAGTTCAATCGAGGTGGCCTTAAGGCTATCATAGCCCCTTAGTGTATTTCGAGTTGTGGAACAATTGGTTTCTCCATACCCTATCTTTTGAAGGAAAGAGAAGGGGACTATTTTAACCGCTGCCCCATCGTCTATCATTACATGCTTTACATAGTTATACAAATCCATACTTGCAAATGTAAGGTTGGATCACCTCGGCGTGCGATCTCGGATCATGTCGGCAGTTTGTTTATCTCGAATATGAATTCGACGTCCCTATCTTCTGCCTCGGAGGATGAACATAAAAGTATATATGATTTACCTGTGTTTTGAGGAGGTGGAGTGATGTTAATTAAATGACCTAAACCTAATGCTTCTAAAAGAGCAGCCACATTAGCAGGAGAGTTCTTTAGTAAGTCTAGAAATGAAATGTGTGAGAAGCTTTTTGTTAGGTCATTAATTAAATCATAGGCACCCATGAGCTTTGCTACTATTTGTTGGAAGTTATCCATTTCTGGCAGGTGGCTTGGAATTGGTTGAGAGAAATACTCTTGTGTCCTTGTTACAACTTCGATGGGTAGTTCGGCGTCTAACTCCACTAAACCGACTACCTTAGGTCGTGGCTGACTTCCTAGTTGTGGCGCAACTAATGGATTTAGCAAGGTCGAGGCTTCATGATCATTGTTTCCTATCATTACACCCTTGTTCGTCCCAATTAGATTTAGCCTATTATATCGTGATTTGGGAGTGGATCATTAAAGATCTTGAGGGGTGCATTTTGAGGGGAAACTGCCCCTGAAAAAGTATTTGATGTTGGTGACGTAGGATCTGCCAAGAACATATCCATGAAAAGTTGTCTTTGTTCATCTGGCAAGTGTTGCATGAATTTATTGTAGTCACGACACGTTCTAGTGTCATGGCCCTGAATTTTGTGGAAACCACAATACGAATTAGGATTGTAATTCCTAGTTTGTTGGTTTGATGTGTATTGTGGCCCAAAATTTTGATCAAACCGTTGTTTATTAAAATTTTGCGTTTGTTGTCTTTGGTTTGAATTCTGGTTTTGGTACCTAGTTGAATTTTGGCTTGGACCCTATATGGGATTTTGCCATTGTTGTTGTTGTTGTTGTTGTTGTTGCGGATGGTTAAAATCCACTGTATTGATTGTCGGGGTAAAGTTGTTGTTTCGTTGGTTGTTTATTTGCGATGGAGTATTGACAACATTTACCTTCTTAGGCTAGTTGGTTACTCCATCTGTTGTTACACACCGATTTTTATTAAGGATTTTAGGTCCTTGATTGACGTTCATGGTAGTAGGATAAGTTGTAATGTTCTGGTTGGAGGTGACTAACCTCCTATTCGCTCCATATGTTTTGCGACCACTATCAATTGCCGCTTGATCTATTCTAAGAGCACTCTCAAGTACTTCATCGTAAGTTCTTAATGGGAACTTCTGGACTTCTTCCTTCACTTCTCTACTAAGAGAATGAAGGAATAAATCGCATAGTTCCATTTGATCCATGTTTGGAGCACTTGCCGAATAAAGAACTGTACGCCACCTTTGGATGAAATGGGCGACAGATTCGTTGTGTTCTTGTTTGATGTGTAAGAACTCCCTGATTCCTGTCCTTAATAGTTTATTCATGTCAAAGGCCTTAATGAACTCTGAAACGAGTTGTTTGAATGAATGGATGGAAGCCTCAGGTATTCTATAATACCAATCGAGAGCGATGCCCTCTAAAGTTTTTGGGAATATCTTAGCAACAACCCCATCCCATGGGAGTAGTTCTCGAATGGCCGTAGCGTAAGCTTTGATATGTGCATTTGGATCTCCCTCACCTTTGTATTTGGGAAAATCGGGAAGAGGTCTTGGAAGCATGACACTTCATATGGTGAAATCTAAGGGCTCTTTCAAATATTCTAAGTAAGTCCCTATCGCATATGTTTTGACCAATGGTGCCTGCGGTGGAATGGGTTGTTGATATGGCGTAGCGTATGCGTTGGCAGGGGCATAAGGAAGCCCCTGTGTTTGAGCAAACATGCCGGGAGAGGAGAACATATCCCCTTGTGGTGATTTGGAGTACATGTTTAAGTATGACGAGGTACTATCCAGGAATGGATTGTTTTGTACTAGACTAGGAGGAATAGTGTTAGAGATGGTGGGTCTAGTTGGCGTTTGTTGTGAATCTTGAGGAGTTATGCCTAATGTGCCTCCTCTGTGAGGAGGTTTACTTGGCTAGAATGGTGAGGAGGATTAGAATTTCCTGCTTGTATGAGTTGAGAATGACAATTTGCACAGGCAAGTTCTAGCCCTCTCACTTTTTCTACTAACGTTGAAATGATTTCATTTGGTGAAGTCACGATGTTTTCTTTGTAGTGGCGTTTGTTGTATACCATGGTGTTGTATAGGCATGTGATATCCCGCTATGAACTCGATAGTTGCCCTGCCAAGTTTCCCGACAACATTTCCTATATGTAGTGGGATGGAGGTATTTTCTTGAAAAGAGACCTCGGGTTGTGTTTGTAAACCTCCTATAGGTGGATACATACTTGAGAAAATTGATCGTTCTAGTATAATATCGAACGTTCATCATCTAAAACTGGTATGGGTCGATTGCCTACTAATTTGTGGTCTAAGTAGTACTGAGGAGATCAACCAGATTCTTTAGTGAACGTCATATTGTTCGAGCCCGAAGGCTCTGTTTGTTGCGTTTGAGCGAGTTGTTCCAACTCCTCTGTTTGGAAGGACGAGCTATATCTGATCCTTGGAGTTCGTGTTGACAACTAATTAGTTGAATAGTTGTCACCCCACACTGAGAGCGAGGGTGATGATTGTCTATTCTGTTGGGCGTAGTATGCCTCAAGACCCAAGAGGGGTCTGCCATATGCATTGAATCGACATATTCGGGGGGTATATGAATACCCGCAGAATAATGGGAAGGAGCGAAAATGATTGTGAAAGCTAATGAGGTATAGAATATGAAACAATATACTAATTTGGAAGAACACGTAATAATATGACTCGAACTAGAAAGTAGGAACTTTCACGTCGGGTTCACCAATTTTGTATGATGGAAAAGTAACATGCGGCGTGGGAATCTACAAGCAACTCTTCATCGTACCCGACCTCCCGAGGTCGTGCAAGATATTTGGTGGGGATGGAATATGTATGGGATGCGAGAAAACCTAGTTAGGCAATCTAATGTCTTCAATACGCCCTAGTGGAATTTGTGAATCTAAGGCAAAGAAGACCCTTCTAACACGAACTAGTGTGATAGATCGATCGCAAGGATGACTGCTCGAAGGCTCCAATCAATATCGAGCTCTGGCGTGATTCGATCTATAGGTTGTGGAATACGTGGAAAGTGACCCGGGATAGTTTCGTGTATGTCTTCGGATAGGGTCATGAAATGAATGATGGATATAGTTACTTCTATGGGTGATTCTCTGGCCTAGTCCAGAATTCCCTAGCTTTGTTAGCTGTTGTGTCTAGTAAGGATAATTGTTTGATGATGATAGGTGGAAGTGGAGTAGCCCGGAATACTAGTGTGCATAGGCCAGTGTCTATGTCTAATTCTCCTATGGATTCGTTGGGCTGCGGGATTTGTGGGTCACAACCGTAGACTCTTAGTTGTTGTGGACCTATTATGGTCATGCGTGAAATCAAGTCCTAATCCCTAGTATCTAGTAATCGTATGCTTTCTCAACTTCTATATTTAGGATCAATAACTGTGTGATTTTCTCAGAATATCTTACAGGCGTTCGCGCAACCTGAATTCTTAGGCTAGTATCTATATCTGTAAGAGTGTCTCCTATGCCTGGCTGTGGGACCAAAGGATCACAACCAAATGTTTGTTCTCTTTCAAGCCCTTCTACAGTCATATGAATGTTGCCTAGGGTAATCTATAGTTTGGTTGATTCGACCAAAATGTGTGTGCTTGGTTGTCTTCTATGTTTAACCCGCTCAACTGGGAATCGATTTGTTGCAAGCTTACCGTTGTTCGGAAGACTTGGATCCTAAGATTTTGGTCTATATCAGTTATTCACTGTGATGAGATTGGGCTGAGGTATGATTGGCTTGAATACGTATTCCCTGGGCTCTCTAGGTCCCGTTATTGTCATACAAAAGAAACAATGTAAAATGAACTATAGTAAAATGAAATTTAACTATGGAAGTGTATCTATAACATATATGATTTCTCTATTTTTTGTATTTTCTGATGAACTTTATGAATTTAAGAAAGCAGCTATTTAAAATATCTAGAACGCATGACTAAAATAACTTAAAACAAACAAAATAACCAAGTGTAGCTATTTGTCTGTGTAATTTGTAGATCTATTCTAAACAATGAAATAACTTATCTAATCTATTTGCAAGACTCTCGATCCTACCTCAGAAGTGAGGAGTGAATCATAGTTTCTCAGAAACTATCAATCCCCATAGCTTCCCTGGCAATATCGAGAGTAGAATTAACTGAAATAAAGCAATTAACTACTCTATTTGATATGATTCTAACTAAAACTTTGAAAGCTAGAACATGGATTATGGAGAATAGTGGCGAATCCCGATGGTGTGTGTGACCTTGTCCCCTTAGTGTGATCTCCTCATTCCTTCGTGTTCACATGGATCCAAAAAAGCGTGTAATGCTAGCATCAAAAGAAGTAGATATTGGGATAAAGGCAGCTTGGAATACAGACTGAATACAATGCGAGTAGGAGAGGGATAGTGCAAGAGTATAGAGCTTGGCTTATGCAATTCCTAGCGGGATTTATTGCGAGTCATGCAACATAAAGCATCCGAAACGAAACTATCTGTTTGAAGAAAAACCTTGCAACTTTAATGGCTTCTTATTGAAAACAAACTATTCTACTCGAATGGATTGGATGAAATGATAACAACGCTTTGCACAAGATGGATATGTGGCTTCCTAACAAGAAACAACACTAACTAGGCATGCAATGAAAGAAACTAAGAACTCTAAGCAAAATGAAAACTAAATCTATTGCAAAGAGAAATTCGGAGGCAAATTTGAGGGCCATTTGCTTGAGCACAAGCCAACTATTTATAGCATTTGCATTTACCCATGGTAAAAGCCAAATAGAACTCTTAAACTATAAATAATGGCAAAACACTATTCCAGGGAACCGAGAATCATAAATGCAATCTTATGGCGGTGAAAAAAGCTGGTAAAACATTAAAATTACGTGAGTCGTGTTAAAAGAGCTTTCTAGAAAATGTGTAAAGGACCGTCTCCCGAGCGGGCGGCGGTTCTGAGACCGCGCCCCTCTGTTCGGGGTGGGCGTGACGAGACCACCGCCAATCGGGCGGTGGTTTTGTCCTTGAAGAGAAAAAGGCCAAGGAAATAGGGGAAAAGGGAAAACAAAGCACGTGGGGGCTAAGCGGGGCATGCGGGATGTTAACGCATACTTGGAGAGCTTTTCCAAATCCGAACACCTTGTGAGGAGACTGTATCATCATTGGGGCACGTGTTGCATTATTCTAGCGATGCAGATGCACGATAATTTTGGGTACGTACGGACACTGTCAAGATTTGGAGAAATGTTTGAATTTAAACCAAGTCAAAGTATACTAAGGGTGTGCTAAAATGTTCGCAGTGTAACACCACAATGTGGATACTTAGATCATGTTTACGAAAAACATGACGTAAGTATCTTAATTGTGTCGAGGCAATGTGAACAAGGTAACACGTCAAAGGGGATCAAATGATGAACCAATCCTAACTATGAAGACAATCTTGAAATCAAGATCAAAGGACTATCAAAGATACGAAAACGTACTCTTGCACTTTAGACATTTAACAACCCAGCTACAAACATGTATTGGTTTAAACGAACAAAAACATGGTGAATACCGTTTTTGATAAGACTCATCGCGAGGTATTCCTCCTTCTCACCCCAAAAATGGGTGGTGAGAATGCAAGGGTATAAATTAAAAGATGAAAATAAACTAAGTGCCACTTGGGTAGAGTTTCTCCTCATCCAAAGCGAGAATGGCGAGCTAAGTGAGACGTCGTTTAATTCCGTGATGAAAGAAACTTACGCAGGATCTTTTCCTTGTTCGAGAAACAAGGTTCAGACTCTAAGTGAGTCGTCACTTCGTGATGGCTTGACGTGACAATGAACTAGCAAAGTGGGCTCCAAGATAGAATGGCTTCCCTAATAAGATCTCTTAACTAGGTGTCACAAGTTGTCTAAATGCGAGCTCGATTTACCCAAAGAGTCACACTGACTAATTTAGGAGTATCTTGGCTTTACTTTACCCCCTTCAAATATGATGAGCAACTAGTGTGTTCACATGTATTCTCACTAGGGTCGCGATATGGACAACTTTGACTCTAACTTGTAGTGTAAAATCTAGTCAAGTGGGTAAGCATAGCACTTCCTGTTTCATTCACGAGGTTACTCAGTGGTGGATTACTTCAGGGTTCCTGGAACAACCTCCATTGTTGTAGCTTAAGGTGTTATGCTAAAGGGGTTATGTTCCAGGTGAGAAAATAGGGACTTACCCCTTTCAAACCTACAATACAATATGAAGTGAAATGGTTTGTTTTTTTTTATCTTGCTTGACTTAATATGGTTTTAAGTAGCTGCTTTGTTTGAAAACCTATATGAAAAACGTGTATAAGAAGTTTTTGTTTTGTCTTGACTTCTCCTTTCTTTGATAAGCGTTAGACCCTACATGCAATGATGTAGTAATTTTCCATCAAATAAGAAAGAGAGTTTGCACATTGTTTTTTATTCCTAAGGCCACCGAAATGGTGCAAATGAAGAGCATACACAACACAGAAACTCTACTAAAAATGTTTTATGGAAAAATGCTTTAATTTTTTTGCAAAAGGAAACTCGTTTTAGCCAAATTTGAACTTTAATCCATTTTAAAGCTTAAATTGAAGTGTTTTGGAAGAAAAATAGAAGGTTTTGAAACATTTTTATTCCCAAGATCACCTAGAAGGTGCGAGGGAAGAGCATACGTGTTTCAAAGGACCCCTACAAATGAAAAATGTGAACACTTAACTAAGTTAGCATAAAAATATGAAGGAAAATAAACTTGCAAACCACTTTGTAACCCTGCGAGAAAGTTAGAAAACCAAGAATATTAGAAAATTCTAGAAATCTATTTTTAGCAATTTTTCAACATGAGTTTTTAGTATTTTGTATTTTTGGAGGTCTCTAGGGCACTTTGGGAGTTTTATGATAAAAGTAATGATACCAAAGGTATATTAATTTTGGAACTTCCCTCAAAAAGTTTGCTTCATTCTCTTTCTGACGCCTATTCAAACTCTGAAAACGGGTCAAAAGATATGACCCAAACTAGGAGCACTAAAAATTATATGAACAAATCCGGATCAAACAGAGATACTTGTGCACCCTTCAAGGTGTATGCACGCCTATTTGGGTATTTTCATGTGGTTTATGGTGTCTTCTCTCCTCTGTGTAAACCTAGTGGGTCTGCAGGGTGCTTACGCTACCTAAGAGATGCTTGCGCTAGCATAAGTGTGCCTGCGCTAGAGAATAGGTTCCTGCGCTAACAAAACAAAAAAATTTGGTAAAATATATGATAGTGCGTGTGCGTTTGAAGAGGGGTGCTTGTGCTAGCAAAATTGTGCATGTGCCATAATGTGGGCATATATGCATCAGTAAATTTTTTTGATAGATGACCGAGAATACACATGGTGCTTGCGCGTGGGTTTGGGTGCTGTGCGCCTAGTAAAAAAAAGACAGTTAGGGTGTATGTGCTAGCGAGAAGGGTATATGCACCAAAATTTGGGTGTGTGTGCCTACTTTTAGGTACCTGTGCATGGTTTTGGGTGTTTGCGCACCTCTGCTAAAAATGACAATCAAGTACTTTGTCTTTGGAAGAAAGGTGTATGTGTGCGTGCCTACAAAACCACCAAAAACATGGAAAATGAAATTCTAAAAGTGTCAACAAGGTTAGAATTTAGCCATTAAATGCAATTTCTAACATAAAATTAACAAAGAAGCATGAAAATGAAGGTTAACTACATAAAACCTAGCTAAAAAGCCCAAGGCAAAATATTTAACCCTACAAAAACATGTAAAAAGTTAGAAACTGAAATAAAAGCTTCAAAATGACTCCATTAATGGAGGATGGACTTCATGTCCCACTGGGCATGCCAAATGTGTTCATGAATAAATTAGATAAGCTATGGAAATGAAGCTAAAACATGTAACCTCAAAGCATGAATCTAATCTACACTAAACCATCATGATAAGAGCTAAACAAGACTAACATCTATCATTATATGAACTAGATTAACTCTAAACTAACATGATAAAGCTACTCTCTACTCTTTAGATCACTAATTAAACATTAAACCTAAGAAGATCAACTTAGCAATCAAAGGTGTGATTAGTTTTTATGGTTCTCAAGCTTTCAAGAATGGAGTCTCACCATTAATGGCTTCAAGGCCAATGGTTCTCTCCATATTACTTAAACTTGGATTATGGATGCAAATGGAGGCTATTAGCTCAACAATGGAGGAAGGAAAGCTTTAGATCAAATGTCTAATTAGCTTAAAGCTAATACAAATGAGATCCAAGCTTTCTTAGGCTTGTTTTGGTTTTGTGTTATGTAAAGTTGTATGTTGAATGGGTAGGCTTAGCCTTGTATTTATAGTTTTCCAAATGGAAGAGTTTGAACTTTGGGTGCATGTGGGACTAAAAGTAAGCCAAAAGTACTTTTAGATTAGATTAGGATAAACATGATTTAGGCTTAGTTAAGCTAGGTTTAGGTTAGTTAAACTTGATTAAAAAGTGATTAGAGACTCATTGAGAGTTGGGAGGGGTGCAGTTAATCAATTTTGATTGATAGATAGCCTACAAAGTTCCGAAGTGGTCAAAGAGAACTATGGAGGTTACGAATGGTTGAAAGGAGGAATGTCTAGCTAATAAGAGAGATATTTGCCCAATTTAGATGATCATAGGAGGAATATGACTGAAAAGGTGTCGTAAATGGGCATCCAAGAATGGAACGAAGAGTAGAAAATTAACAAAGTGTCATTAATCGTTCAATTGGAGGAAATGCTACGTGTAAGAATATTTTAGGTGTCTACAACACTAATAAGGTTGAAATAGTATCAATGCTTCCAAAGGCATATAAGGTGAAGTATTTGGTAAAATTAGGGTTGATGAGGGTAGGAGATTGTGATATAGCTTTCTTAATTTCTTTAAAACCATTTTTTCCCTCTTTAGTCTAGATGAAAACCATATTATTCTTCAACATAGAGGTCAGTGGCTTCACAAAGTTGGAAAATTTAGGAATAAATCTCCTAACAAAATTGATTCTTCTAAGGAAAATTTACAATGCTCTTTTGTGATTGGGAAAGAATAATGTAATAATAATAGTTACTCTTTCGTGGTCAATAATAATCCCCTTTTGGAGAAAATATGGTGTAAAATATTTCCTTCATGAACTAAAAATATACATTTCTTGGGGTTGAGAGAGAGTCCATATTGTTTATAACTTTCAAAAATTTCCAAAGATGAGACAAACAATCATCAACTTTCTTAGAAAATATTGTAATATCATCAAGATAGACAAGTACTATATCATTGATTAGCTCTTGAAATGCCATATCCATGGCTCTATGAAAAGTAGCTCTTGTATTAGACAAATCAAAAGGCATATTCCTGTATGCATAGGTTCCCCATTTTGTAGTGAAGGCTATCTTAAACTGATCCTCTTCTTGTACCAATATCTGATTATAGCTAGAATAGCCATCAAGAAGTGAAAAATGCTCGAACCTATCACCATTTGTAAGATTTGTTCCATATAAGGAAATGGGTAGTGGTCCTTTAATGAATCTCTATTTAGATCTCTAAAGTCAATACATAACCTTATCTCTCCATTCTTTTTCCTTACAGGGACCAAATTTGCAACCCAAGATGAGTGTTTAATAGGAAATATTATGTTATCCTCTATCAACTTATTCAACTCTTGCTTCATGAGAGGATCTATCTTTGGGTTTATAGGCCTTTTCTTTTTCCTAACAAGCTTGGCATTTGGATCCAACTCTATAGTGTGTTGTGCTAATTTTGGATTAAAACCTTTAAGATCACCATATCCCCATGCAAAAACATCATCAAACTCTTGATAAAGCTAGACAAATGCATGTCTTTCCTCTAGAGTACATACCTTTCCAAGCTTGAGGAACTTATCCTCGCTAATGATGGTCTTTTCATAGTCTTCATGCTTAATCATCATGTTTAATTTCTCTCCTCTAATCTGATCATCAATATTGAATATGGACTCAAGAGTGACCAAACCTTGAGGTAGTTTGTTTGACCTTAACTGGATGATATTCTCCTCATATTGTTTGTAGTTTGTCCTGATTTTTAGCTGAGAACTCAACTTCTTCTTGTAGAAAATTGATTATTTTTGGTCATTTTCAAACACTTTCCAATTGGTGTTATTATCAGGTACAATTGGCCTTACAACCATCTTAACATGTTTATGTAATTTTTCATTTGTTATGTCTTGGGAATGTCAATTTGTGCACCTATGACAGCTAGTCTGTTAGCATGTTTGTTCTCCTCCCTAAGAATGGATTGCAAGTTGAAAGCTTCAAAATCCTCAATGAGGTCCCATACTCTATTCTTATAGGACCTTAACAATTTTTTAGTTACATTCTACCCTCTTACTTGATTTACAACCAATTCACTATCACCAAAGACCTATAATTGTTTTATTCCTTTCCTTATAGCCCATTGGAGACCATGTATAAGGGATTCATACTTAGCTGAATTATTTTTACAACTGAAGTGAAACCTAAGGGAAGAATAATATTTTTCTTTCATTGGAGACAAAAACATAATACCTCCTCCTGTTCCATTTTTTCCCGGACCCATCAAAGTACATTTTCCAAACAATGTCATCTTTCTCATTTGTATTTACAATATTGGGAATGAAAGAGTACTCCTCATGTAAATAGTAAGTACCAAGACTAACCTCTTCAATGTTCTTATAAGGATCAAACTCATGAATTTCAATCCCCCATTCATCAAGCAATAAATCAGGTATACCTTCAAGAAGAGTATCGGCTCCTTCATATATGATTATGCAATTGTCATTGATGCCACGTAACACATGAGGTACTATATGATTATTTAAATAGGTTCAAACCTTATGGTGAATTTAGTGCCATACTTGGTTCTAAATAACATGTGAGACCAATCTGATGACAAATATCCCCAATCTTGGTTGTGAAATCCCTAGATAGGCATAAAGTGAAGTATGGAGGGAGGTCAATTATAAAAATGTCTTGGGGAATTAAGAAATTAGGACATGCATGTAAAGTGAGGCTCAATCCTCTGATGACACCAACAATCTCTACGAGCTGTCCCATCCAATTGTATAACTCCTTTAGAAAGAGGCTCATACTCTATACCAAGCTTGTCAACTATCTGTTTAGGCATGACTGAACTACTAGCTCCTAAATCTATCATGCAGTTGTGGACTAAATGGTTTCCAATGATCAATGACACATAGAAAGGAGGGGGTTTTACACTTTTACTTGATTGGTATTCCTTTGGCTGAGGTGTATTGGTAAGTACAACCTTTGATTTCTCCTTGGATGACTCATTTGAAAGGATAAGGTTAGACAAGGTAGCTTGTAAGAGGGGAAAATGATAGATAAAGAATCCCACATTGAAATATTCATGTTGTTTTTCTTCACATGATCTAGAATATTAAACGGATAAGTACTAACATTTTGGTTTTCTTTACCTATAATGATGCCTTCTTGTGTTGATGTTGATAAAGTAGGAGCTTTGGGTTGTTCTTGAGCTCTTACAATCTGATTCTTTTGAATTTATTGCACCTTATGATATGAAACAAGATGAAAAACACCTTGAGGTATTGTAAAATATTGAACATGTCCTTTATAAGCTGATTTTCCACTTCTACGAATATTTTATTTGACCTTGTACTAGCTGCCATAAAGGTAGAATCCTAATTTTCACCCCCGCAACTGATTTACTCTACAAAACTCCCATTTGCAATTGAGAAATGTAGCATCACTCTGTAGTGGTACTTAAGAAGCTTCTTGCTATGAAGATGTTTCAAATGATATTCTTTGGGAAATCGAGGCATTTTTACAATTAGTGCATGATTCATGACACCATTTGGAAAAGAAGTTGGGTTGTGGGGTAGGTTACAAGGAAAATGCCACTCATAGTCATATATTAAGTTTTTCTAACATGAATAATTTCCTTAGAGGTGTTAGCTACATTGGTGTTGTATGATTGAATAGATTTATCATTAGTGACTTGGCATTGGTCTGGAAAACTAGGTTGAAATGGTGGCTTATTTTGCTAGTAGGGTGGATAGTAAGGTCTTTAATTCTGATTTTTCTTCCTCTTAAGAGAAACTATTTCATTCCCAAAGTTTTGTAAAAGGATTTTAACTTCCTACAAGTCATTAGATTGGCTTAGGAAATTATTAATTTGGCTTATATGTTGACTAATTGGTACTGGAATATTTTCTATTGCAGGTGTTTGAAGTGGCATAGAAGGTTGTACTTTTGGAGATATAGGCATAGAGGGTCTTGGTGTAATCTTTCTAGATTCTATGAGACTATTCTCTAGCCTTAATGGCTACTTCATATGAATTAAGTAGTTTTCTCCCACCCATAGATTGAATCATCACCAAAATATCACTATTCAATGCTCTTAGATAATATAGAAAAGTATATTCAAGAGTAGGCCTTACTAATTAAGGGATCATATCCCATGTTCTCTAGAATCTAAAATTGAAATCAAACATATACTCATGTGGTTCTCTTTTGATAGAGGTTAATTTCTCCACCAAGGACAAGTGATATGATTTATCTTCAAATTGTCTACACAATGCTTCTCCAAGTTGATCCCAAGTGCTAATGGAGTTCACCCTTAATCCCATGTACCACTGCAAGGATTTTCCTTAAAAGAGGTTGTCAACAATCAGATTGTAATGTTTTCTTGAGTGACATGATGGACAGAACATATGTTGGCCACATCCTTAATGTTCTTTATAGGGGTAGTTTGATTCTCTCCAGTGAAAGATGGAACACTCTTAAGGGAAGACATAGGGATGTCATCATGTTGGGCAAGATTCAGTGGGATGCCACCATTGAAGGGAGTAAAAACTAGGTTTTAGGGATGGCCATACTGGGATTTAGACTTGATATGGGGAATTTTAGAGGTAAGATCGATCGCTGGTTGAGACAGAGGTGTTTTTAGTGCATGGATGAAAATTCAAAATATCTCTCTTTTCTGAATTCAAAGGTAATTCAATAAAATCAAATGGAATACCTCTTGTAGTTGATATGGTTGTAACTTTTGGCATGAAAATTGACCGATATGTTACTAAAATGTCTGTATACTTGTGGAATCGCCGGATGTTGGATATATTTATATAAACACTGCAATAGAGGAACAATTCCTCTTGTTCCTCAAAAGTTGATTTTCCTAAAAACTTAACTCAATTTTCCAAAGTGGTAAAGTGGGGAACCTAGGGAATAATGGATTAGTGCTATTTGTTCCTTCAAAAGTAAATTTGGTACAAAAAGAAGTGTTTAACTCATGTAATTTTTAATTTCTCTATGTTTTGACCTTGTGAACATGGGATTTTTCTTGATGAGTGATCTCTTAGACCTGAAATAGACCATGGTGACTAAAAAGGCAACAAGGATCGATTCTACCTTTACTTGCATGGGATACTACAATGATTAATGTATACGTGACTTGCCAAGAATCGACATATCATTTTATGTGGACCCTAAGCTTTGAGTTAATTAACCAAGTTCATTATTGAAATTTCCAAATATAATAATGATGATGATGATAATAATAATAAAGGCTCACATGGTGAGTGAACAAGTTTGATAGAAGAAGAGGTTTAAAGTTATTAAGTTATGCTTACAAGTTATTTGGCTTGTGGTTTGTCTCATATTTGAGAAATGGCGTGCTTATGCCAAGATAACATGAATCTCGCTAGAGTAAGTGATCTTTAATTGAAAATTTAAGTGGCTTACCAAATTTCTTGGTTCGGTGCATTGGTTTGAGCTTATATTGAGGTCATATGACTTTATATCATGCTTAAAATATGATTTTTTTAGTTATAATATTAATAGTAATAATAAAAATAATAATAATGCAAAGTAATACAAAGATGAGATTATAATAAATTGAAGAAATTTATTATGTTTGAGCCTTAGGAGAAATTATTGGATGCAGTTGAGAGATCTACACACCATTCCAAAAATTGTATATCTATATATATCTCCTTGAAAAAGGATATACTTTGAAGTAAAATTGTAAATGAAATAAAATAAATAAATAAATGAATGATTTAATTAATATTTGGAGCTTTTTTTTTAATGTTTATGCTAGTTTGGCATCCACATCCAAACATTCTGGAAAATGAAATTTTTCCTAACTGGGTATTTGGATGTGCAGGGTGTTGGAAATACATACAGAAAGCTCTCTAAAAATTTGGCATATATATAGTGTTGTAAAGCATTCTTTACTTATGTAATTTTTCATACAACCATGCAAATTAATGGCATATATGTTATTAGAATATCATTCCCAAATTTTATTATTATGTTTGCTAGTTGCATTCTTGGTCTGTTGTTGGGGATCCATTGTGTATGCAAAACATGGTCTCCATGGTTGTAATATCTACACACAATGGTGTTATTGAAAATGTAATTGGAATCCATATCATGCCTCCATGGATTCATAGCCATGGATTTTATCTTCTTCTTCTACGCTGATTTCATAATCGTTTTATGGATTTATTAGAATAAATTTATATGAGTTTAGTAGTATGAATGCAAAGAAAATAAAACACTAGTTTTTGTTATTCATATGCAATAATGATATTGATCCGCTTAGTAGGAAAATGATTTAAAAACATGTCACTCACTCTTGAAAAAAATAAATGGAATACATTGCAAACTTTCATATTGAAACATAATTATTCATGAGTGTGTTGCTTGGGATTTGGAGGTGCATATGAGAAACACTCATTACAACTTTAAAAAAAACCCTTTAACACTTATTTTTTACCTCTAGAAACGACACGTGGTGAACATATGTAAAAAATTTTTAAATCAAATTTTATGATTGGAACTTGTTTCTTAGTACCTAGAGATATCAAAACAATATTTAGACAAAAAATCATATGTCTAGATATCAGAAGGGCTCAGAGGAACTTCTGTTATGCTAGGGTTTTTTTATGCATTCACTTTCCATATGCAATCGTGAGAACTATTTCTTCTTAAATTATTTAGGGTTATCCTGTCAGTCCTATTATAGTGAAACATGTCTATTTTACCACCGCAAAGGCGGTGAGTTGCTTATAAATAGCCAACTTGATTTCCATTGCAAAAGACTGTTATAATAGGTGGTGAAAATGGTTCCCAACCACTCGTGAAAGTTTGTTCCAAAATTTTACGATGAGGTATGGATTTTGAATCTCTCCCAAATGTTATAATTTCTACTTTGAATGTTTAGACCTGTGGTATAATGGTATAGTAATAATTTCCTTATTGCTTATTTCTGTGGCTGCATTCCCTCATAATCCTACCTTTAGAACTAGATTAAAAACCATTGGGATTCCAATGGTATCTTGGTTTCAGGTATCCGTAACCTCACCAAAGGGTTTTATCTTTTCTCTTTTCGTGAGCCTTCTCATCTCCAATCCCTCCTCCTTAAGGTAACTTGGTATTTGGGGAAAACCTTATTAGTGTTTTTGTCATGAGACTCTCGATTTTAGCCCCACCAAACAAATTTTCATTGAGAATTTTAGTTTGGATTGAACTTCCTGGTCTTCCTGTTCATCTATGGTCTTTCCCTACAAATATTTTCAAACCCATTGGTAGGGTGATTTTCCATGAACAATATTGTTTCGTTTATGCTCATCCTAACAAGCACATACGTGTTGAAGTTGACCTTGCAAAAGATTTGCAAGACCACCTAGATATTCAAGTGGGGTCCTTGTGTATCTCTCAAAATGTGGTTTATTTAAACCTTCACAACACATGTTTTATTTGTCAAGTCCCAAACAATAGAATTCACAATCTGTCCTCAACTAACTCGCTCAAAGATAACGGTGACACAACCCACAGTTTCCAAGCCCAACGTTGATCCGCTGGTGATAGTTAGACTATGGTAGGGATTAAAAAGGGATTTTGTGTGAATTCCACTAATGTGGTTCTGCCCACCCCTTCTCCCTCCCCTATCCAAGGATGATTTGGGTTTGGAGCCACCCCGTCCTTTGGTTTCCATTCCTTCCAAACCTTCACAGAGTTGGGTTCCTCCTTCTATTTTAGAAAATGATGGGAATCTTGCTTCAAATTCTCTTCCTCTACGACAATCTTGCAATCCACCATGGGAGGTGTCCCACAACGTGTGAGGGGATAATGGGGCCAAATGCCACTCCATTCAAGTTGAGCATTTTGATTCAGACTAGATCCCACTTGCTAATAATTTTTCCATTCTCGGCTTAGAGGATGGAATTCCAGATGGGAAAGGGGAGTTTGATATGTTTGATTTTTCATGAATTTCATGTCATGGAATGTACATGGTATTACAGAGCCCTCTCCAAAACAATCTATTCGGTAAGCTTTCCAAAGTAGCGTCAACAATTTTGATATTATTTGTTTGCAGAAAATTAAGATTTCTGGTTTTTACTTCAAAATACTCTAACTTGTATTGCCCACCTTTTTCACATTTTCATACTCAACACATTGATGGCAAAGGTGGTGTGAGAATTTCCATAGCACCAAAATTCTTAACCTTAATCACCTCCTTGGGAAAAGATCCTTGAAATCAGGCCGTGTGGGTGATTATGGCTATTAATGATCTTTATTTTGGTATTCTTAATGTCTACGCTCCTAATGATGGCTCAGAAAGAATGACTTTATGGAAATGGTTAGAAGATAACTTACCTCTATCTTATTGGCTGGTGTATGGTGACTTTAATATGATAGAGCATGTGGATGATAAATGTGGTGCCCTTCTTATGCACTAGCGTGTCAATGAGCGTGCAACCTGATATTTCTGTAAAATTCGTTGGGAATTTTTGATTCTTTTCTTAGACATAAAGGTAGAAATTTAAATCCCAAGTTTGGTATACTTGGACCAATCTTCAAGAAGGATATGATTAGGTTTTTAAAAGGCTTGATTGTGCACTTCTTTCACAACAATTTATTTTGATTTTGACACACTAGGTGTAGTCACTTTCTTTACCAACACCCTCGTGTGTCTTTGACACCTCATCTAGTGGAAGGCTGAATGCTCACCCAAAGCGTGAAAAGGTACCATGTCCATCTTTTGATGCCAAATTTGTCAAGGATTTAACAAACATGAAGATACATTCCATAACCATAAAAGATAAACTATTGCAAAGCATAAAGTAAATAGATCACAACCATATGCAAGGTGAACTAAACAAGGATCAAGATCAAATTTACCATACAATAACCAGTAACAGAGACATCAACAATCAATATCCATCCACAAAGATTCATTATATTACTTCATCACAAACCACAATAGTTGAATACTTCATAATTACCATCACAAAGTCATGTGCACAAAATCATACCAGCAACATAACTCTGTAACAATCTAGAATACAATGACCCTCTAAAATGTGCAAATAAATACATATATATAAGGGGTGGGGAATTTCCCTTCACTACCCATGCACTTCTCAAAATAGGCTACATGCTCAAAATAGTCATGCACCGCTACAAAAGCAACTAAAGAAACATGCAAGCTTTGCCTAATAATATATTACCTATAATTAACTCTAGATATAATCCTATTATTAGCTCAAACTTTGCATGACACTTGATCTTCCACTTTCTCCAAAAATAGCCATTTCTTTGTCCACAAGTCTTCTTATTCTTATCCAATGTGTGCTCAACACTCAATCCTATTCTTAGCCCGTAAAATGCAAAATGGATAAGTCCCAAAATATGACTTTCACAACGTGCCCTTCTTCTATTGAACTTACGCACACCTACGTGCCCCCTTCTTGTGTGCCCTATCCTTATGCACCTCTAACACTTAGCTAATATTTTATCCAATCAACATTACCATACACTAGCTTCATTTCCACCCCGACAATGGGTAATCATGCCTTGTCTCTCCAAGAATAAATAATAATTGTAGATAATGAATGAATATATATGAATGAAAAAAGATTCTCGGGGAGCTTTATTCTCTCTAAAGTAGAAGTAACTTAGGGTATTCATTCTTGATGTCCACCTCTAACTCATTCCATTCATTGCATGCCTTCTATGCCTTTTCAAGGATGTCTGTAAGTACTACATCCATCTAATCCAAGGTCATATTTTATCCCCCTTATTATGTAAGACCTAAGGATTTTTTCTAAACTAGAAACCATCCCATCCATTACATCCATACATCAGGCTATAAGTTTCCCAATTTCCTTTATCTTTCTCCTGTGAGGATCTCGGGCTGCTATTCGTGAGTGCATCATGCTTTTCTACAATAATGTCAGTCTCTCCTCATGTTGAAGAGTCTCATTCTTCTTCATAAGGAACTCATTTTCTTCTACCAGTTTCCTTTTTTTAATGATTATCTGGGTCTACACACATATTTAACTCGTGTCTCCTTCTTCATTTCATCCTTTAATGTTTGTAATAAAGAGTCATACCCAACTATTTGACACACTATTTTAGCCTTTGTTCTCTCCTTCTTAGCTACTTCATCCTCCTTAGCCTCTTTGCACTCTCCTAACTACTTCTTAATCAGCAAGTGAACACAATCTTGTAAAAAGTGCAAGGATGAATGATAGGTTTTCTTAGTCTCTGTTCCATCAATATTTGGATGTGCATCAATAATATCTTTTCCCAAATTCACCATAAAATCTAAAATATTCTTCTATTTCTCTTTATCCTTATTTCCCCCTTGCAGACAACCTTTCCAATTGTTCTTTTAGGTTCTTATTCTCCTCCAATTGAGCTCTTAGTGTGGCTGATTTATCTATATTTATACATGCTACTTCAACTACCATTTTTTTCAAGGAATTACTTGCCTGCTCATTGGTAAACTTTGTTGGCTTCATCATCCAATGAGTGGCTTGGGATTTCTTCTTCATCTTCCACTTAACACATGCATCTTCTTTTACATCGAACTCATACTTATCAATATGAGTCTACATGCTTCAAGAGAATTGCTTTCTTGTTTGCAAGTTGGCCACCTTAGGGTCCATCAAATCCTATCCATAAAGTTCCTAGATCCAACATGATTTGAAACATGACACGAATGATATTTGTGGGATGATAAATATACCTAGTTGTGGGATTTTTATACATCTCCCCCTTATCTCTCCCTAAATGCCTACCCTTAGGAATGTTCACCCCTTCATCCAAAGTTAGGCCTTCCCCTACAACACTTGTTTGTTCATTCACGGGCTCACCGTAAGGTCCTCCCTAATATATCTCTTCATCTCCACCAACATATTCGTGATCCTTGAATATTTCTCTATCATATTTTACTTTTTCCTTTCGAGGCTCTTTCGCATCCAAATCAATGACAAGTGGTTGTGTTTCCATGTGCACACTTCCATCCAACACCTCCTCCTCACTTTGTCTTGGTATATACTTCCATCGTCTCTTCTTCTTACACATTGGCTTGGTGGAAGAGGTATTAGGATTCTCGGGCCCTGGGAAGGCCCGCACTTACACTTGTGCTTGGGACCTTTGTTCTTCTCTAAATTTTTTCTCCTACCCTCTTGAATTATTTCTCCTCGGTGCTTGCATCCTCTCCTACTTCCTCTTCTTTCTTCGTGGGGGATTTTCCTCCCACATTCTCTTTACTCCAACTATTGGCTACCTCCGCAAGCCATTGTCCAAGCTGCCACTATCTTCTTTTAATTCTTCCTCCTCTTCTTCATCTATGTTGGGAGGATTGGGCTCCTCATCCTACAATTTTCCCACCGTATGATTTCCTTTAGGTAGTTTAGAAATCCTAAACTCATTTTCAATGTATCTTCCTTTTTCCAATTTGGGTTTAAGGTAGATGTATACCTTAGTCATGCCAATTTTCCCCAATTCTAAGCTCATTGAATTAATACTTATATCATTTGAGATCATATTTTCTATGTAAGTACACATACCAGGGTATACATATGTCTTCCACAACGTATGATAATCATAGTCAACATTATCTACATTAAAAGATAATCTAGGCCTATTTGAAAACCTGTGCACTAATGCTGGAAGTAACACATGGTGAAGGCGTATGGGAAACTTTACAACAAGGGCTCCACTTTCCATCCTTCATCCTAAATCTTCCTATGCAAAAATGTTGATATACAAAATTGGGCCTGCTTATCCAATACCGAAGGAAGGTCCTTGGGTATTCTCCATTCATGTTTAAATGCTTTGCATATGCACTTATACCAAAGCTCTAGCCTTAGCTTGTAAGGTCCATCATAGTTCCATCACATGTATATTTGTAAACCTATCTCGTGAGGGACTTTCTATCTTTAGGGAATTTTCAAATATTCTCCTTTGGCCCATAAGGCACCCCAATTTCCACAAACAAAAGAGAATAAAAATAACACCAAAACTTATCTTGTCTCATGGTGCGCTTCTTCAATAATAGTCTCAACAATGAAGGAAGACAAATTATATACCACTCCCTCTGTCATTTTTTTGCAATATGGAGCCATCTTCTATTTACCTGGCTCCAATGCTCCTCCTTATTCAATTTGGTGAAGAGGTGCGTGAATGCCTAAATCACAAGGTACTTTTCCATCTTGACAATATCCATCACACACCCTCCCTTTCTATAATCCAAGTGCAATCCTTGTAGCTTATATACACCCTCATCATCAATGAGGTCACTGCTAATCTTAGTGCTTGAGCTTCTAAATCTAGTCAAATGAAAATAAAGGGAATGCTAAGTCACATTCGCCACCCTAGAAAATAGAAGAAGTCCTCATGCACATGGGACATTAACCATTGATACAATTTCTTAGGTTTCCAAAGTATGACAACTCATACAACTACATGACTCCAAAACTCTCTAGAACTTTTGTCTTGTATCATCATAAATGTCCATGTTGATTTCCATCCACAAATATATTTTTACCACCAATTGTTTATCAATTCATCCATGTTATCCTTAGTATGATGATTGTAGTCGCTTACTTTTACTTCATCTGATATGTGACTCCTAATCCAAACCCATTATGACACCTTCTGGGTACTATATATTTATGAAAATCTACTTTTGGGGGTATCCTCCACCTCTAATTCCACTTCTTTTTCTTCCTACCCCTTGTGGTTTCCCATGTGCTCGATTAGTTGTCATTTGATAATAAAAATGTGTTCTTGTAGTAAATTTGATCTTTCAACCTCAAAATCACGTGCCCTAGCTTCACTTCAAACCCTTGCTCACATATTTTTCTCCGCATGCCTTCACTTCACTCAAACATCCTCTTCGATGGAGCTCCAATCACCAACGTTCACAAAAATCTCTAGTTTGATGTCTATAATAGCTCTCTCAAGAACTTTTGTACACAACTCTTCGCTCGAACACTTCAATTCATAATGCAAGGTAAAAATGATATCGCTAGCCCACCTTATATAAATTTTGTAATTTTACCCGCATTTATTGCTCTCCATCTACCACCTTACTCAACATTAGATGTCATTTCCTTCCTTTTTACGCACTTCACAAATAATTTTTTTTGCGATAATTTTTTTACGCCCTAGTCATAACCTTCTAGCGCACCCACTACTTCTCAGCCATAGACCTCCTCTCGCGCACCTTCATGCGCCAAAGTATAAAATGTATGTGATTAATACCAAGTAGTTTCCCATGCTCCTACCTACATCGTGTTATATTGTGTGCCCATCCATCTACGCATGGTCTTCATCTATGACAAAATTTTTCTTGATCCACACCTTTACTTCAAACACTTGTACATGCACCATTTTTATTCTATGCATACCCATCTTCCGAATTCAATCTCTTTCAATCGCTTGGCCCATTTATCATGTATCTGCTCCACCCCACACTAAAATTATACGTGATCCTCTATGCATGAATTCACTTAGATGGTAATCAACTACTAGTGTGCAAACACGCTTATTAGAGAAAAACATGAACTAAAATGTAAAAGCATAGAAACATGAAAGGAAACACATATAAAAGAAATTCATTAAGGGAAACCTAATCTAAATGGCACTACTACCTTATTATAAACACCAAGAAGACTTATTTATAGTAGGGCTTCACCTATTCCTATTGAAATAACAAGGAAACTGTGTCTCATCCAACGCCTACAATTGAAAAGTTCTGAATCAAGTATATATGTCACCATATACGGTCCCAAAAATGCACCTTCAATTTCCCAAGGTGGTGCACAAACTTGGAGTCATAAAGTAGAACCATTTGTCCAACCTCAAACTACTTATTCTTGATATGCCTATTATGCCACACCTTCTACATGGCCTTCTCTATCTTTTGGCTCTAACGTGCGATGGTGTGCCTCTCATCCAACTGCATCAGTTTATCTATACATTCTTCAAGTGTTCTTGTTCATCATCCAAGTCCTCCTACAAGTGCACAATACGTAGGGAGGGTAACATAAATTCCACTGGTAGAACAACCTCCGCTCCAAACACTAACTGAAAGAGTGTGGCTTTGTTCAATATTCTATAATTTCTTGTATGACCAAAGTATAATAGAGAATTTATCATCCCAATCTTTCCTTCCAACATCACAGATATTTGTTAATGTATGTCCAAATATCTTGTTGAAAGCCTCAATAGTCCCATTGGCTTGTGGGTGATAGGGCATTGTCTTGTGATGTGCCACCATAAACTCTTCCAATAATATTATGATAGTCTCATTCAAAAAGTGTGTGTACCCCTATCACTTGTCAAGTTCAATGAACATCCATACATGCTAATAATTTTTTCACATAAGAACCTTGCTTGCTGTAGCTACCATATAATCCTTTATAGGTGCTACTTCGCCCCCCTAGCTTAGATAATCTATACATGTAATAATATAACACGACCTAGTCATATGTGCCCGTGGGAAATAGGCCCACAAAGTCAATTTCCCATTTTCAAAAGGTTCTACACTCACAATAGGCCTCAAAGGCATCTCATCCCTATGCCTAGGATTCCCAAGGCATTGATAATGATCACATGCCTTAGCATACTCTTTACAATACTTATATAGTGTTTCCCACCAAAGGTCATCCAACAAAATCTTGTGCATGGTAGCATTACCTACATAATGTCCTCCTACAATTCCACCATGAGCTTCCTCCATTATAGCTTCATGTTCATGCTCAAGTACACACGGGCAAAACCCTCATCAACCTAACTTGTATAAATATCCGCTAATTAACATGTTAGGTGCAACACGTATGGGAAGTTATTTCTTCTCTATGCTCTTCATCCATTCAGTGCCACACTTATACGTAAAAATACAAAAATATCTTCAAATCAAAGCATGTGCGGTTCAATCTAAAAAATGTGCATCCAAAATTGTGTCTTCAATTATTTGTGTGTCCTTTCCGAGTTAATCCTTGATAAATGATTCAGGTCCGTAATTTATCTTTCCTAGCTTTACCACCACTGTAAAGTCAAATTCTTGAAACAAGAGAATCCACCGACATATGTACCCCTACAAAATGGGCTTATTAACTAAGTACTTAAGTGTCATGTGATCTATATAAAATATAAAGGGATTTTCCAAAAAGTATTGTCTAAACTTGTGCAACACGTAAATCATGGACAATGCTTCACGCTCTGTAGTTGTATAATTCTACTTAGCTGAGGGTTAAATTCCTCTGTGAAATAAATAGATAGGATGATCAATGATCCCATCACAAGGTTGTGATAACACTGCACCAATGGCCATGCCAAATCCATCAAAATGTACATGAAATGGTTTTTCCTAAGAAGGAAAGCACAAAATGGGTGCAGAAGTAAGTCTTTCCTTTAATGTCTCAAATGTTAGCTATTGTGCCTCATTCCAATGGAAATTTCCTTTACTTTTCAACAACTCTTCCAAAGATGCATAAATCTTAGCCCTTAATGAACTTCCTATAATAACTTGTATGTCTTAAGAACCCGCACACCTCACTTTGATTGGTAGGCTCCTCCAAGCCTAAGATGATTACAACCTTAGCAAGATCTACCAATAAACCTTATTTGCATATAATATGTCCCAAAAAGTGTCAAAGGGTGTAGAAAAAATACACTTCTTAATATTCAAGAGAGACACTCAACTGCGTACACCTCTCAAACATGAGTCTCAAATTATCACAATGATCCTTAACCAACCCATAAACTATCCAATCATCCAAATAAACCTACTAAAACTTGTGTATAAAGTCCTCAAATGCTTGCACAACAATGCATGAAAATATAGAGGTGCATTCTTCAACCCAAAGGGCATAAATTTGTATGCAAAACTTCCCCACTCAAGTGGTGAAAGTTGTCTTTTCCTGATCTTCTTTAGCAATCCACACTTGATGATATCCAAAATCCATCTAGTGAAAGAATAAATCTTATTCCCTACAACGCCTTCCAATATTTCTTCAATAAAAGGTGTGGGGAAAGGATCTATGACACAAACAACATTAAACTCTCTGTAATCCACAAGATCCTTATCCTACCATATTTCTTTATGATTATTACCATGGGGATAACCCACTCTGACTCCTCAATGGGCTCAATGATTCCATATTTTAGCATCTTATCAATTTATTCCTTTACTTTGATGTGTAGATTAGGATTCATCCTATAAGGCCTCTTCCTAATTGGGCACAGACCTTATTTTAACTTGATCCTCATCTCTCCCAAAGAGGTATGCACTCCCTTCAACTCATGATAGCCTCATATGGAAATAAGTCTTAGAAATTTTGCATAGTAGCTTAATTATCTTATCCACCTCTTTTTCGGACCAATAGTCACCAAAACAACCTCCTTAGGTTTTACATTGTCCCAATGTTGACCTTCTTTATTTTCATAGTCTCATGATAAGTATGCTCCTTTTCATAAACACTATCTAATACCTCACGCATACCTATAATGTAATCAACATCTTGATTCTTCACTTCATCATCGTTAATAATGTAAACAATCTTACCCTTTTCTTTTTCCCAACCATGTGCGCCTAAATTGCTCCTCATTATTTCTTCTTCTCAAAGCGTGCCTCCAAGTCTAACTCTCCAAACATTTCTAATAGGATTTCCTCGGCTTTTGTTATATACCCCAAGGTAAGGAGCTTCATAATATGTAATGATTCATTCACCGAAGGTTTAGTAGAAAAATAGTCAAAGGTTTGAATCATACTGAAGTCATCTCTGCCAATTAAATTTTTCTCTTGTTAACTCTACATGAACATACCATGTGTGCATAACCACTTAGAGTGGTGTAGAACTTATGTACCCAGAGTGATGGTGGAAAGGCCTTCTTGCCCCTCTGTCTAGAGTCTCTCACACTTTTGAACGTGGTGTGAAGAAGAATCCTTCCCATGGAATTCACATATCTGAGAAGGTACATTGTTCCTAAGAAACCTAGTAGAGAAGGTGATTATCACCTCTCGTCACTCAAAAAGGATATCTCTGTGTGTAGTCCACCAATGTGTTGTTATCCTATATAGGGTATAATTCAACATATTTCTTCTCTCCACTTGATATTTCCATTATAAGGTTTCCTTCACTAGTGTACCGAGGTACCGGGAATGACTTAAACGTCGAACAAACATGTGACCTCATCATGTAAGTAACTATATTATTGATCTCTCACCCAACCATTTTATACATTCCATATGCCCAGTTATCACAAGAAACACTGGTTGTATCACTCATAGACTAAGCATCATCCCACTGAATAATACCTTCTTTAGATGGCTCAATAAATTCAGGATCTCTAACTATACGCACATATATCTGTTAAGATCCTCTTCACTCAAGGGTTCTACATACGGTGTAGCCTTCCCATCTATCAAAGGAATAATCACATGCTCTTATTTGTTCTAAAAAATTATATAACCTTTATTAAAGTGCATATCAACATTATTCGTGTAACACCAAGGGCAGCCATGCAATCTTTGGAAAACTATCTGCTCTACAAACAACAAGACCTCAAATTCCCCAATAAACTTGGCCCCTTGTATAGTAATGGTGGCATCCTTCAACACTCTAATGGGGATGGATTTAGTCCTGTTCACCATATATAACACATTTGAAGAAGGTTATAACGGTGGTCTCCCCATCTGATTCCACGCATCCAAAGTGAGTACATTTACTTTTGCACATGTACCAATCAATATGTTACTCAATATCCACCCTTCAACAACTACATTCAAAGTGATCTCTTTATCATAATCAAGATTGTGAGTGGGTAAGTTTGCATGCAATATCTGTCTCTCGCACTCAGATCCAATGTGTGGTAGATTCTACCTTATCCATTCCCCTAACAAAGGAATGATATTTTCCTAGCGCAACATCTTAAAACCTCCTTCAAGTCATCAACATCTTTCTAAGTAATTTCAAATTTATTCACCTGCTCCAACTTCCACGACTACTCCTTTAAGAAATTTATTTCACCCTGTAAGTTTCTAATAACCTCCATAGTCTCTTGATAAACTTCCTTCTAATGGGAAGGATCTGGATATTTCACATTTATCACCTCTTATTTTGAAATAATAGGTTTTTACTTTAGAATCTTCTGGCGTTGGCCGCCTCAACATGTCTAGTGAATAACAAAAGAAATATTTCAGGATCGTGTGTTAACTTTAAAATCCACAAAGTGTGCTTTATACTCTAACCATTCCTGAGCCCTTATCATTATTATTATAGTTCTTACTCATGTGCTCATATAACTTAGGGAATTCCTCAAACTTATATTGCTTCTCACACCATGAGTAGACTACGTTCTAAGGGAATTCACACCTATAATGATTAGGGGATCCCATGTAAAATAGGTTTCATGAGGGAATTCAATTCTTCCACCACTGTGACCACAACCTTTGTATCCCCCTTGGTAACCTCTACCTTTACCACCTCCATTAGAACATGTGGTTATGACTATGATGTTCATCTTGTTCTTTAGAACTGTTTGCAACACTGGTCTTGATGTACATTGGTCTCAATAACCTCATGAATCTTATCAATCAATGTAATATTCTCCATATCATAACTGTGGAACATGCAAATATTACAATAACAAGACACATTCTTCCTGATCACGAGTTCAGTAGCAAGGGGTACCTACTTGAATCATGATCCAAGTGACAAATCTCACAATCCAACAACATGGCGCATACCAATTTAGGAGGGTAGCTGTCCTTGGTATGTCCTTCCACCTCGCAATCTCTACACCATATTTTATTTTGTCTCATGATCCAAATTAGACGATAGTTTCTCCATTTTTTTCACCATGGATGCAATCGTGTGCTTCCAAGAATGGGCTAACCCCCATGCTATGCTCCTAGCTGCCTTAACGCATAGAGCTACCTCCAAAGCCTCATGCGGATATGTAAATGTCTTATGATAGAGCACCCTTCTGAAAGGTGTGATCAAACCGCCAACAAAACATTATGTATGTTGGCTAGGGTGAATATCATAAGACAACTTTGATAAAAAGTTTTAAAGCATGCATCATACTCCCTTACGCTCTCGTAAATGCCCCGCTTAATCTCCTTCACTGCACTAATGCTTTTCTGTTCAAAATTGGGTATATGAAACTCAGCAAAGAAATCATCACATAGCGCATTGTAATCTATAGTATTATGATTTGGATCATACTTCCTATACCAACTATATGCATGTCCTTGCAAAGTAGTAACAAACCGACTTTCCTATCACTCAAGAATCTGTAATTCAATTAGCATTGCATTGTATCTCACACATGTGCACATGCTCTGCTACATCCTCAATACCTTTGTACTTTTGTATGCGAAGAGACATCTCGTAATATACTTTCTCCACCCATGCCCACCTCTAGAACCACCAGATCGACTATATCCCAAACTTCTCGATCCTCTTGATCCACCTCTTGTATTGGGCACCGGACCAGAGGATGAGCTACTATGTGTTCCAACTATTGTACTAAATTTTAATCCCACATTCTACAAAATTTTTCTACTTCCATATGTATTACCAACGTTTTTACGTACCCAATCATTGTGTAGATGACATGCCAAAAAATATACCACTAATTAGGCCACCAAACAAAGAAGATGTTTGTGTAGCCATAGATGAATGTGTTTTTGAAGAAATTATATATTCAACGGAAAATGAAATCTACTGTTGCTACTCTCTTACCAACACTAGCTTGTTTCTCAACAACTATTTCAAGAAATGGAACCCCAAGTGCAAGGGAAAGGTCACCATGTGGGATCAGATGTGTGCCTACAACCCTCAATATTTCTTCATCAGACGTGCTCTCATCTAAAGTCAAGGTGATTATCTACTACACTTTCCTAAGTGGGGAGATCTTGATGTTACAGCTCGAAGTCTTCCACGTGAGCTTCAAATCCTTAAGGAGACATCATCCTCCACAACTCCACAGACTCCTCAATTTCACGCTTCTTCACCAATTCCCCTCTCATGTGCTTCATTATACTTAAGTCATATTTCCTCTCTTTCCTTTTCTTCCGTAAGGTCTACCATCTTCCACCACACTTGCTCCTTACCCCACGCACGGTGGAGGTTTATCTAGTCATAGGTTGTTCTTCCAAATCCATAGTCACTAACAAGATCTTAATCACTAAAGGGAGAACGTGCAAAAAATATCCTCTAGGCTTGTGCAAGAACTAAAACCAGCAACCTCTAGATAGGAATAAGTAGAAACAACATACTCCAATGTGTAACTATGCAAAACACCACTCCACCAATGATCTATAGTGCGTGTCCAAGTCACATTAGCATCATACAGAGCCTAGTGATCTTCTTATGTCCAAACAATTTTTCTATACCTGTAATCCCACTTTGAGGCATATGCTACCAACCACTTGTACAATTTTATAGGTAAACAAAAAAAGAACGTCTCATAGATCTCATGATATAGATGTTCTTCAACCCACACACAAGCATCGAAATCAAGTCCAATATTATATATATGAGAAAACTGGTCTTCTAAGTCCACAACCCAACTCTCAATGTTGTCAAAAGTACACCGATACGTCTTTCGTCATATTTTGAAAAGAGGCCCCGAAAATGAAACCAAAATGTAGTCACTTTCTTTACGAACACCTTAGATGCACGCGACACCTCATCTAGCAGAAGGTCAATGCTCACCCAAAGCATGCAAAGGTACAGGTAACTCTTTTGATGGAAAATTTGTCAAGGAATTAACATGCATGATGATACATTACATAACAATAACAAATAAACTAATACAAAGCATAAAGTAAATAGATCTCAACCATATACAAGGTGAACTAAACAAGGATCAAGATCAAATTTACCAAACAATAACTACTAACATAGACATAAAAATTAATATCCATCCAAAAATATTCATTAAATTACTTCATCACAAACCATAATAGTTGAATACTTCATAATTAACATCACAAAGTCATGCACACAAAATCATACCAGCAACATAACTCCGTAACAATCCTGAATTCAATGCCCCTCTAAATTGTGTAAATCAATATATATAAGGGTGGGGAAATTTACCTTCATCGGACATGGACTTCACAAAATTGGCAACATGCTCAAAAATAGCTATGTGCCGCTATAAAAGAAACTAAGGAAGCATGCAAGCTTCGCCTAATAATATATTACCTATAATTAACTCTAGATCTAATCCTATTATTATCTCAAACTTCGATGATGCTTGATCTTCCACTTGCTCCAAAAATAGCCATTGCTTCATCCACAAGTCTTCTTGTTCTTATCCAATGTGTTCTTAAGCACTCAATCCTATTCTTAGCCCGTAACATGCAAAACAACTAAGTCCTAAAATTTGACTTTCTCGACGCACCCTTCTTCCGTTGAACTTTTGTGCACCTTTCGCACCCCTTCTTGTCTGCCTCATCCTTATGTGCTTCAAACACTTAGGAAATACTTTATCCAGATTAACGTTAAGCTCCTCTACTATCAAGGTATGGTTAGATGTGCTTTTTTAGATCATCACTCAATCACATTTAAGGTTTTTTTTTTAGGTCACCTTTCAAAGTACCATCTTAATGCCTTCTTAATGTTTCGTTCTTCGAGTCATCCAAGGGTAATCCCAATTCTTTCCAAGGTTTGGAACATGATGCCACATCTGCATTTCTGCCACTAGATCACTTGGTGAGAGGTGAAAATCTAGCACACCACTTATTTCCTCCATCATTTCAGCAAATAGGTGGCTCGAGTTCATAAACATGTTGATTCGGTTTTGAAAAAGGAATTTAGGATGATCTCATTGTTTTTCAAGTCCACTCGACATTCCTCTCTAGATATAGGCTATCAAGCTTGACAAAATCTCAAGCTCATCAAATCTCATTCGCCTATGGTGCACAAATCTAGTTGAGGTGGCATTTGCTAAGGGTGGGAGAAAAAGCCTTAAAATGATTCTTCAAATCACTCAGTGCCAAACATGATCGTCAGCAGATCACAACTATCCATGAATCACATCAACGACTCATGGAGTTTCCAAAGATCTCTAATTCCTTTGTCGAACATTATTGTCTTGTATTTCAAGTTGAAGAGGTTATTGATGAGTGAGATGCCACTCTACATCGATGTATTGAGGTGGTGCCAAATCATGGGGGTTCATTAGCTAGGTATTATCCTAGCACATTCATTCATATTAAGGTAATTAAAATTGATAAAATCAAATTCAATATACTAGTAGACATTAGGGGTGAAAGGGTTTAATTTACTAATATTTTGAATTAGGTATTGGGGGTAGGTTAGAGAGGTGGGCATAAGGAGAGGTGTGGTTAATTTTAACATTAAATGAAAAATATTTGACCCCTAGTTTTAAAAACTAAATACCTTAAAATTACAAAAGGAGTGTTGTCATGAAGTTAAACTATAATATCTTTTTGAATAAGGAAGTTTCAATTAGGAGATTCTTAACCAAGAAATAATAATATTTTAGAAAACTAGGATTGAGTATACTTTTCAACACAAATGATATTATTTCACCATCTTAATTATTTGAAGAACTATTGATAAATGAATAAAGTTTAACATTAACATAATTGATAATATGTCTTGAATGGATTCAAAATATATTTCTAGAGCAAAGGCATATTATGAAAAATATAAATAGAGTGGAAAACATGATATATTTTCTATTTGATATATTAGGGTAGAAATACAAATATTTTCTATTTGATATATTATGGTAGAAATAAAAAGGGGTAAATAAAATTGTAATGGAAAAATAGGTAAGTAAGGTACATGGAAAAAATAGGGGTATTTTCATTCTAATAATATAACAGAAGGGGTATTATCAATTGAATAATTGGAGGTAAAAAATAACATTAAGGGTATTCTTTAATACCCTTTGAATGAATGTGTTATATCATAAATTTAATAAGTGAAACCCCCTTGTGCTAAATAAGATCTCTCCCAACGAGCGGGAATGTTGTAATAACCCTCTTTCCTTGGAGGAACTCGATGCTACCTTACCTTCTTGTGTTTATCGATGAAAAATATTTGGGACTTGATGGTTTCTCTTGTGAATTTTATAAAGTAAATTATTCTTTTGTGGGACCTGATTTGCTTCGTGTATAAAATGAAACTCTATAATCCCATTCTCTTAGGAGTTTCATGAATCAAGGAAACATCAAAATCATTCCTATATTTGGCAATCTTGAGCATGTAAATATTTGACCGCCTATCACCCTTCTAAATATTTATTATAAAAAATTTGCTAAGGATTTGAATCTTCGTATAGTTGATCTTTTTTCCTAAAATTGTTCTCCTAAGAAAAACAATTTTGTCAAAGGTAGGTACATTACGGATAACATTATTGCAGTTTGGAAAGGGATGGAATGGGTCCGGGTTTCTCTACAACAACCTCTATTTCTCAAAATCGACTTCAAAAAGGCTTATGATTGTATCGAATGGAAATTTATTTTGGCTATGCTAAAATACATTAGTCTTGGAAACTTGTTCTGTCGGCGATCAACACTCTATTTTTTAATGCTTTGACTCACCTAAGTATCAATGGCCATTAATCTACTATGATCGACCTCTTCCGCTCTATCGAGATAGGGATGTCCTCTTGCATTAGCCTTGTTTGTTTTAACCGCGGATGCTTTAGGCTATCTTATTGCTCATCATGTTGTTTAGTGTCGCATTCGGGGATGTTTCTTCTTAATCATGTGACACAACTCATTAATGGTCATTTTGTAGATGATTCCTTTCTTACCATTGATGAATCCAAATAGTATGTGGTTATATTTTTCATTGCCTTGATACATTCTACCTTGCTTTTGGATCCAAAATTTAGATGGCTAAGATGTTTGGATATCAGAAAATCTATTTACCTATCCCAAATGGCTGAAATCTTACCCCTGGAAGTGGATTAGAAGAGGTGATCAATCTAAATTCCTTGACATTCCTTTTTATTTTGATAGTGACTCTGTGATGCTTTTGCAATATGTTATTGACATATTGGAGCATAAGGTTTCTCGGAGGTCTTCCAAACCTTTCTCACTTGCCATACAATTTCATGTGTGTACTAAGATTCTTTCTGCCACACATGTGTATTATTCTGCGTGTTGGTGCCCTTCCTGTGCTTCATTTGTGAAACTATCCAAGATCTTTGTAGGACTATATTTATTGTAAAAATTTTAGTTCGGTTGGTTTTCATAGGGTGGCATGGGATGTCTTTTGTCTCCCTCGTGAGCAAGGTGGTATGAGAATCATTCATGTTAATCAACAAAGCATGACCTTATGCTCTAAATGGGTTGTGTGTTGTCTGTCATGTTATCAAGCCTGGAAAATTCTACTTCACCTTGCATTTCTTTCGGTGATATATATGGTAAAAATGTTTGAATAATATAGGATTGCACACTCTTATTATTACTTGAGCTCGTAAAAATACAGGCACCTTTGTTTCCAAAAGCATTTGGAAATATTTTGAGATGACCAAGCCATTGTTGTATTGGATTAGTGATGGATTTCACATTGGGCTCTCTTTCATTTAGTATAATCTTTGGTGGTATCCCATCACCATATATGATAATATTCTGCTTGAGAAAACTATGGGAAGAAAATATCTCTCTATATCTCTTGCAAAGGAATTCATACCATCTAGGATTTGGTCACCCGTAGAGACTAGATTCCTTGGCCCGAGCTCAAGATGAAATCCAATCTTGAAAATTCAGATCTCCCATATATATGAAAAATTTAGGAATTAATTCCCAATGTTATGCTCCACAAGGTAGGGTTTAAACCCCTAGATGGTTGGTGGCATGATTGGTGGTGGAATCGTGAAATTTCCTTCCTGTACTACAACACTAGAACAACTTATCATCTTTTTAGCCTAGTCTCACATGCCATCGCCAAGATCAATGCCCATTGGGGTTTACACTCTGCACATTCCACTTGGCTTTGTCAACTTTCCCATGCTTGGAATTATCTTCTTGAGCCCAAATTTAATCATTTCCTTTGGTGCCTTATTTATCGAGTCCACTGTTAGAGAACATCTCATTCACATCAACATACCTAATCCTAAATTCCCTTTCTATTCTAGACTCGAATCTTTCAAGAATTTATTTTAGTCTTTTCCTTATGCTCAGACTATTTGGACTTGGATTCATTCTTTTTCCTGCCTTATCATCCAAAATTATTTCACTTGGTGTCTAAATTTGTTTGGGGATTTTAGTCCTTGGCCACATTATATTGATACTCTATGACAATTATTTAGAGCTTGTATTCTTTTTCATATTTGGAAATATCAAAATGCTTTGATATTTCAGAATGATTAATGTATTTCTTTCTTTTCCACTAATGATAAAGTGGGCATATTGGCTACTTGTGTGCATAGAGATTCAATCTCAAGATGAAAATGTTTCCTTGGTGTTTTTGTATTTATAGGAGTTTTTCATAGATGGGAGAGTGTGTCATGCACAATGAGTGGGTCCCCCTAGATCCTATGCCACTTCCACCTCGGCCATCTTTGCCTCAGTGATCTCCACCCGTAGGACCACGTTGTAAAATCCACTCTCAAAGCCATCAATTCGTCTCTCCTTGGGGTCACCCATCAACTTTGTAATCCTTTAGATCTGGTGGATCCCTCCTCTAATGGGGAAAGGCATTGCTAGTTCTCTGTTGTGAGGCTTTTCGCCGCTTGGCATGTAGATTATGGCTGGTTGTTTGCCCTCTCATTGGGGAATTATTGTTCCTTTGCAAATGCAAATGTTTGACCATGATGGTTGGCAAGTGGATCCTCCCTTAGATGATCTAACCTATGGAGTGTTTATCCCTCCTCGAGATGACCCTCCTACTCCCTAAATAATGGCTTGCGCCTAGTGTTTTTTTATTTTTATTTCTTGTGCTCTTTGGTTACCCTTTGGGCATTTTGTGGAATCATGATTTCTTTGCTCTCCCCTGATAAAGTAACTCTCTTTTATTAATTTAAGGGAAGTTCCAATAGTAAAACAATATTTAGACTTTACGCTTACATCATTTTCCTTTTTATTTTACTAGTTTTTAAGCCACTTTGATGAATTGGTCGTAGTTACGAAAATGATTTGAATCACCGTGTAATTAGTTCTTGTGAAACAAGAAATCACATCCTACCACCTTAAACCCATTCATTCCTACATAGAGAAGTGCATACCTTAATTATTTTCACCTTATCTTGTTGAGAAGCACTTTTTCAAGGACAGTTTTAGAGCCACTTGGGCTTATAGTGTTTAAGTGCAAATTGTTGAATTTCACCAACTCACTCTATAATGGTTCCTCTAAAATGAGCATTTCTTATTGATTTTTTAAATCAAAATTTCCCTAGTGTTCTCACCATGTACGATAAGAGGTTACAACTGAATTTTCCTTATTCACACACTTTTCAACCCTTTTGAAAACCATTCCATGGCCATTTTAGTTATTTTTAGATGTATTATTTTTTAGTTCTTTGACCCAATTTTTACTCCAACAAATAAATCTCGTCGAGTATGATAATCTATTATGTTGATTTTTTTTTAAACACTTAATTATATCTCAAAACTCTATAAGAACATGAGAATTGTGTAAAGATAATGAATTCCTTCTCTCATTCTCTTTCTCCCTCTCCTCTCGTCTAGAAATCAAAAATAAAAAGTAAATCTAAAATTATGTGAAGATAAGAAAATTTGTCTCTCTAGAACTCAAAAATATAAAGAAATTATGAAATTGTGAGGAAATAATGAATTCTCTCTCCAATCTCTCTAAAAATCCAAAATATAAAGGAAATGTTGAATTGTGTGAAGATAATAAACTCTCGCTTTGTCTTCTTCCTTACTCGAATATGCAAAATTTCTCGTGAACATTCTAGATGGAAAGTTTAAATTTTTGTTTTCATAACTAGATAGGAAAGGGTGAATCCATGTCAACTTTGTGCTGAATTATGTTGTTTTCAGGATGTAAGTGTTCGGATGGAAATGAAAAATATTGAAGTCATTCAAGTCTGGTATTCACATTCACTTGTAATTTGTACTTTACATTTTGAAAGAGAAGTTGTATTGTTATTGTTATAAATTTAGTAATGTTAGCCATAACGTCCTTGTTAAGAAAATGAAGTGTTTGATTTCATGTACTTGCTTGAGTGTGTTGCATCTAGATCAATAATGTTTTCTCCAAAGTAGTTTGTAATTGTAATTATTAAATTGTGATGAGGCATATTTAGTCATGTTATAAGTACTAAAACACTGATCCATAATGTAATTAAAATAGTGAAGTCATTAAAACTCAACTTGAAATGTTTCTCTTTGGCTAATAATGGATACAATCTAAGTTCTAAACATTGTTTGAAGTATAACACTCATGACTCGTGTAAAGGACAATTCAATGTTTGTGCAAGACGATACTAAATGTGAAACCTATCTCTTAATGAGCTTAATATTAAACCTAGTCTAAGTGACTAATGTGTAGATCATCTCTCAAATTATTGGTAGACTTACGCGAGGTGGGCTATGCATATATGACCCTCCAATAGTGTTGATCTAATGATCCCATTTCTTGGGCATCGTTCCTCTAAGAACTACTTATCAATCCTTTTCTTAAACTCAATGAGAATGGAATAATGTACATTACATAACTAGAATAGTTTCTTAATATGTATCACTATGCTACTTCTTATGGTTGAATATTAGAAGGTTAGTGAAACCCCAAATCACATTATAAATGATTAATATTTTTTCATAAGTTATATATATATATATATATAAGATGAGACTTGAATTCCTTTTAATGAACTCTTTATCCTAACTTAGATTGATTTTTCTTAATTTGTTTGACCATGTGGAAGGGGTCATATCTAGGTGATCCTCCACTAACGCCTAGGCTATTAGGGCTCAACCTTGGGTGTCAAATTTTCATACACTACTTGAAGATAAGTAGGAACTCAATGTGTTTTGAAATTGCATCTTGAACCCAAAATTGAAAGTCCTCCTTCAACTTTGTGTAAAAGGTAACATAATGTATAACAAATAATATACGGTCTGTTGTGATTAATATCTTTCTAGGCTAATGTCATCTTAATATTAATATGACCAAACTTAGTGATGCCCCATAAACTAAGTTTGTTATTATTATGATTTATGAATGAAATTAAGGTTTGGTGCCTCCTATGGGGAATCTCATTGACCTAGAGGATAAAACCCTAACTTGGTAGGTAGTGTTATCTATATCGACACACTATGAATGTTCCATAAGTGAAAGAGTAAACAAGTAATAACATATTTCCTAAGTATGTAAACTAAGTAGTTTACGTGTAACTCATGTTGATGTGAATATTAATTGTGTAATGTTACATAAATAAACCAACACAATTGTTGTCATGTATAATTGTTGTTAAGTAATAATAAATTTTCACTTGCCTTGTGCCTTAAACAAGAACTTATAAAAATAGTTTTTGTAGGATGGATAAAACAAAGAATTGTAATCAACACATGGTAATCTATGTGGTGAGTTGTACTTGTGGGGGTATTATAATTTTTCTTTTGTTTTGTTTTTGCTCATTTGTTAAGTGTATGTTGCTACGCCCTTAACCTATTGCTTGTATTAGGATATGAGTAGCCGACTTGTGGCTTACCATATCATTTTATTATATCATTTATAATTTCTCATGCTTAGTAGGTTGGCCTTAGTGATGGCCATAACATATGAATAGTATATATAGGGGATTGTAGGTAGTAATTCATCATCATTGGAGCATTTGAGTATTATTGTATGGTTTGGAGGTTGCCCCTCAAAGTGGTGAAGCTATTCTAATTGCATATTGAGATCATTATTTTGGAATATTGTGTTATTTGGTGTTATATTTCTACTCATGATCTGAATTATACAAGTAATTTCATTACAAGTGGTATCAGAGTTGCGATCTAGGCCAAAATTAGGGCAAAAACCCTAATTTTTTGTTTCCACCATATATTGCGAAAAAAAGAGAATTGGTGGGAGATATTTTTACCAGAGTTGTGAAACATTTCAAGTAAGGTTCCCTAAAAATTTCATACTTTTTTGATTTATTTTGCAAAATTTATTACAAATTTAGGGTTTTTCATAAAATTGCTCCCTAGGGTGCAAATTGTGGAATTTTTCAAATTCGTTAAATTTTCGGAAAGAAAAACAAAATTTATTTGGGGTTTGTTCTTTAAGTTTTTTTATATTTGGCCGAATTCTTATCGAAATCCAAAACCCTAAAATTTGACCGTGATCCCTACATCCTACTATTTTGGGGCATCATGGTGGGGCCTTCCACAAGGGGAAAAAAGAATCCCATCACTCTAGGTAAAACACCAGAAAAGGATGAGATAGTAGTTGAGGAGTTGGAGATAGAAGATATAACTACAGATTCCTCAGGGTTAGGGTTTACTTCGACAAACCATAAAGTAAGCCAACTTGAGTTTAACTTGAGAGACCTTGAATCTAGGGTGGCCAGCAAAGAAGATGTGGATAGGATTGGACATAGATTGGAGGATTTCATGTAAAAATTTAGTATGCATATGATGGGTAATCATACTTATGTCAATCAAGGTGGATCCTTAGGTCAACATAATAGACACATGAGCCAGAGTGGATCTTTGAGTGTGCACAATCCAAATACGAGCACTCTGCAGGCCCGTACTATGTTTCCAAAAGTGGAGATGTGCAAGTTTGATGGAAAGAATCCATGCAATTAGATCAACTAAATGGAGAATTTCTTTGAACTAAATCAAATTCCATCAGGACAAAAGGTGACCATGACATCTTTGTATCTCGAACCTGACCAATTCATATGGTATCGATGGTTATGTGCTCAAAGGCAGAAGAGTGGTCTTAATGTTACATGGACAGTCTTCACTGAAGAGTTGCAATTACACTACAGTTCTAGTGTGTCAGATAATTACTTCAGCCAATTAGCAAAGTTGAGGCAAACAGGATCTATTAAGGATTACATTCATCACTTCCAAAACCTTTCTCTGCAGGTGGAAAATATTACTAAAGATAATCTGAATGACCTATTTCTTAGGGGTCTTAAGGATCACATTGAGCATGAGGTGCGTATGTTTAATCCTCATAAGGTTTTTGATTCGATGATTATGGCAAGAAGGGTAGAGGAGAAATTTTTTTCAAGTAGGAGACAACATTTCACTTTTACTAGAGATCGCAACACCTTGGCCCCAAAGCACTCCCTCGACCAGTTAGATTGACACCTCAACAAATTGAAGAAAAAAGAGAAAAAGGGTTATGTTTTAACTGTGACAATAAATTTGGACCCAGACATAAATGTGCTGAAAAGAAGTTGTTCTACATTGATGGGCCTAGTGAAGATGAAGAGAATAATGAAGATGTAGAGTCAAAGGTCTTGGTTGAGCCAGAGGAGGAGTTAGGAGATCCTCAGCCAATGATCTCATGCCATGTAATTTCAGGTATTAGCACCCCCAAACCCTAAAGGTGGTTGGATTCCTAAAAAAATAGAGGGTCACAGTGTTGATTGATTCAGAAGTACTCAAAACTTTATCAATCATAAGTTAGCAGTGCGCCTAAACTATTTCATTTATCCAGCTCCTAAATGTCAAGTAATGATTGTTGATGGAGGTACTATTACTTGTTTTGGAAAATGCCATAACATTAAGCTTTCCATGGGAGATTACATACTAGATAGTCCCATGCATGCCATTTTTATGGGAGGAGTAGACATTGTGTTAGGGGTTCAATGGCTTACCACTTTGGGAACCATTGAGATGAAATTCCAAGACTTGTTCATGTGATTTCACTCAAGGAAGGACTTTCGAGCTAAGAGGATTAAGAGAAAAGTCTCCACAAATAGTAAGTTCTCATCAGATGTAAAAATTCTAAAAAAGGGTGCGAGAGGGATTTGTGTCACAGCTCTTTTCATTGGAGGCTCATAATTCTAAGGACATTATACCATCGATATGCAAATAGTGTTAGATGCACAATCTGTTGTTTTTGAAAATATACCAAAGGGCTTACCTCCTAATTATAGGGAACTTAATAAGTACACAATCAAAGATAAGTTTCCTATTCCCTGTTATTGATGATTTGTTTGATGAATCAGTATGGTGTCTTTTTTATTTTACAAAGCTTGATCTTCGTTCGGGATACCACCAAATCAGAATCAAGGATGAGGATGTTCATAAAACCACCTTTCGGACACATGAAGGCCATTATGAATTCCTACTAATGCCTTTTGGACTCACAAATGCACCTTCTACATTTCAAAGTTTGATGAATTCTATTTTTAAGTCATTCTGTGAAGTTTGTCTTAGTGTTTTTAGATGATATATTAATTTATAGCAAACCATGGGAGGAACATTTTCATCATGTAAATAATGTTTTGGAAACCCTTGAGCAACATCAACTTTATGCAAAGTCCTCTAAGTTTTCTTTTGGAATCAAGGAGGTTGAATATTTTGGTCACATTGTCTCTCATGAAGGGGTTAAAGTGGATCCTAATAAGATCAAAGCCATGATGGAGTAGAAGGTTCCAAAAAACCTAAAGAATCTACGAGGATTTTTGGGGCTTACAGGTTATTACCAAAGATTTATAAGGCATTATGGAAGCATAGCTACAACTCTCACAACTTTATTAAAGAAGGATTCCTTCCATTGGAGTGAGGATGCAATGAAAGCATTCGAGAAAATGAAGGAGGCCATGTGCACCACTCTAGTCTTGGCTACTCCAGATTTTTCCAAAACATTCATTGTTGAATGTGATGCATCAGGGGTGGGTACGGGGGCAGTTCTCATGTAAGAATGCCATCCTATTGCCTTTTTGAGCCATCAATTCAAAGGTAATAATCTTTCCAAGCTGACTTATGAGAAGGAAATGCTAGCCATACTTCATGCAGTAAAGCAATGGAGACCATATCTCATAGGAAGACACTTTAAAGTGAAGACAAATCATGATAGTCTGAAATACTTCTTGGAGCAGCATTTATCATCTGAAGAACAACAAAAATGGGTCTCCAAGATGTTGGGATATGATTTTGAGATTATCTATAAGAAAGGGAAGGAGAATGTAGTTGCAGATGCTCTATCGCGGAAAGATGACTCAACTGCAGCCTTGTTATGTGCCATATCCATATTACAAGAAGATTGGATAGATGAGGCAAGGTCCAAATGGAGAAATGACCCAACCACACAAAACCTCATTCATCATCTCTAGAATGATCCAAGCATGTATGAAAAAATTGTATTGAAAGGGGATGTTTTATGGTATAAAGATAGATTATACCTATGTAAGAACTCCACTCTTAAAAAGCTTTCTTGTGAATTTTTTTCTTTTCTCTCTTCTTTGGAGTCGCTACTATCATATTGGAGTTGTTTTGAAGAAATTTCATGCCCATCTCGAAAATTTTAGATATTTTGAGTTATCTTTGAGCCCCCATTTTTCATTCCATCCTCTTATGCATCACCTTGTAGGTTTATCAGTCACCTTAGAGATTTGCACTTACATCATCCATCATCAATATTTATTTACGTTCATTTTTCCATCCATTTTCATCTATCAAATTTTAGTGTAGGTTATTATTTATCCTTTTATTTATTTATTAGGATAATTGTTACACTTGTGTTAACCCTACACTTTTTGGGTTAGCTTGCTTAGGTGTACTAGTTGTGTGGAGTTAGCTTACTAGTAGTTGTGTTGAGTTAGCTTCTCGTTATGTGAAGTTAGCTTACTAGTCTTTTGGAGTTAACTTAACTACCAAGTATTAGTTAGTGGAAGTTTTTCACCACTGATTTAGGTAGTAGTTGCACTTCTCTCCTCTTATATGTACATATTTCTTATTTAATAATTCAAGTCATTCTATCAGTAATGTATTAAGCATTATGGATTATGATGGATTTCCATATATGGTATTTTAACTCTTCTCTCTTGCAAATCTAATGTGGTGTGCTATTATCATCCGAGATCGTGGCTTGGAACAATCTTCTTATCATTCCTTTTAGTCCATTGGATATAAGCGTGTACCCTCTGGACGCAATGATTTACCCTCTGGACATTTTAGGTTTTGGGTGTAGGCTTTTATCCTTTGGTTGCAAACATGTATCGTGTGGATGCACTCTTTTACCCTTTGGACATTTGGGTGTCATGTGTACCTTTTAAAAAGACCAGCATTAAAATATTATTTTAATAGCAAAACCTTATAAAGCTCATAACTTTTGATCCGTAGCTCGGATTAAGGTGATCTTTTTTTGAAATTGTGTTATTTTTTGAGATCTACGCATTGGTAACATTTTTATAAACATATTTCAAATGTAAAAGGTATTATTACTCATTGTAATATTTACATGCACTCAATTATAAAGTGCCAAATTCGGGAGGGTGTTGTGATCACTTGTGGATGCATTTTCGGTTGAGCCCGACGTCCTAAAATTTTGGGTATTGCATTCTTATATCTATGGGTGTATACATTTATATCTCTCTTATTTGTTGAGATATTTTGGATCTGTATTTTTGACACTTTTTTTGGCATGTTGATAGTCTCTCTTGTGGGGGAGCTATTCTAGTGGAGCCCAGTGTTAGTTTGTTAGTGTTTGAGTAGTTGATTTTGACAACTCATACAAATTTGTGGTGTCACTCTACCCATTCTGTAGTATGGGAGGGTGTGGTGTTGATACTACTTCTTCGGGTTTTGTGCCCTTGCCTTGTTACCTTGGATTTTTCCTAGATTGTGGCACTCCTATTTATTTAGATCTCGTGTCCTTGCCTTGTTGCCTTGGTTTTTCTTGGATCGTGGCATACCTATTTGTAGCAGTTGATCAAATTATGTTTGGTGTTTGTTTTTCACTTTTCGACATCACTCCATTGACAGTATCCTTGCATTGAGCTATTATGATGAAGCCCAATGTCAGTTATTTTTAGTTATATGGTTGAGCGGTGGATTCGGACCATAGTGTGCACCACACTTCTTCAAAGATTGTACAAATTTCTGGAGTCGAGCTTCGAGAATATCTTGCGCAGCAGGATTTTCTCTCTACTTTGTTATTACTGGTTTTGGGTACCTTGTGGTGTCCATTTTTCCAGTTATTGTACGTGGGTACCTCATTAGGCCTTGTTCTTTGGGACCCACCTTCTTTTCAACCCACCTAAGCTATGCTTACGAGAGTTGTTAGTGTAGGTTATTATTTATCCTTTTATTTATTTATTTATTAGGATAATTATTACACTTTTTTTAGCCCTACACTTGTTGGGTTAGCTTGCTTAGGTGTACTAGTTGTGTGGAGTTAACTTACTAGTTGTGTTGATTTAGCTTCTCAGTTATGTGGAGTTAGCTTACTAGTCTTTTGGAGTTAACTTAACTACCAGTATCAGTTAGTGGGAGTTCTTCACCACCGATTTAGGTATTAGTTGCACTTCCTCCTCCTATATGTACATATTTCTTATTTAATAATTCAAGTCATTCTATTGTAATGTATTGAGCATTATGGATTATGATGGATTTCCATATATGGTATTTTAACTCTTCTCTCTTGAAAATCTAATGTGGTGTGCTATTATTATCTGAGATCGCGGCTTGGAACAATCTTCTTATCGTTCCTTTCGGTCCATTGGATATAAGCGTGTACTCTATAGATGCAATGATTTACCCTCTGGACATTTTAGGTTTTGGGCGCAGGCTTTTATCGTTTGGTCATAAGCATGTATCGTGTGGATGCACTCTTTTACCCTTTGGACATTTGGGTGTCATGTGTACCTTTTACAAAGATCAACATTAAAATATTATTTTAATAGCAAAATCTTGTAGAGCTCATAACGTCTCGGTCCGTAGCTCGATTAAGGTGATTTTTTTTTTGAAATTGTGTATTTTTTCGAGATCTACGCATTGGTGACATTTTTATAAACATATTTCAAATGGAAAAGGTATTATTAATCATTGTAATATTTACATGCACTCAATTATAAAGTGCCAAATTTGGGAGGGTGTTGTGATCACTTGTGGATGAATTTTTGGTTGAGCCCAACGTCCTAAAATTTTGGGTATTGCATTCTTGTATCTATGGGTGTATACATTTATATTTCTCTTATTTGTTGAGATATTTTGGATCTATATTTTTTACTCTTTTTTTGGCATGTTGACAGTCTTTATTGTGGGGGAGCTATTCTGGTGGAGCCCAGTGTTAGTTTGTTAGTGTTTGAGTAGTTGATTTTGACAACTCTTACAGATATGTGGTGTCACTCTACCCATTCTGTAGTATAGGAGGGTGTGGTGTAGATACTACTTCTTCAGGTTTCATGCCCTTGCCTTGTTACCTTGGATTTTTCTTAGATCGTGGCACTCCTATTTATTTAGATCTCATGTCCTTGCCTTGTTGCCTTGATTTTTCTTAGATCGTGGTACACCTATTTGTAGTAGTTGATCAAATTATGTTTGGTGTTTGTTTTTCACTTTTCGACATCACTCCATTGACAGTCTCCTTGCATTGAGCTATTATAATGAATCCTAGTGTCAATTATTTTTGAGTTATATGATCGAGCAGTGGATTTAGATAATAGTGTGCACCACACTTCTTCAACATTGTACAAGTTTTTAGAGTCGATCTTCCGAGGATATCTCAAAGAGGATTTTTCTCTCTACTTTTTGTTATTACTGGTTTTGGGTACCTTGGGGTGTCTATTTTTCATAGTTGTTGTATGTGGGTACCTCATCAGGACTTGTTGCCGGGACCCACCTTCTTTTCCACCCACCTAAGCTATGCTTATGGGAGGGTGTTAGTGTAGGTTATTATTTATCCTTTTATTTATTTATTAGGATAATTCTTACACTTGTGTTAGCCCTACACTTGTTGGGTTAGTTTGCTTAGGTGTACTAATTGTGTGGAGTTAGCTTACTAGTTGTGTTGAGTTAGCTTCTCAGTTATGTGAAGTTAGCTTACTAGTCTTTTGGAGTTAACTTAACTATCAGTATTAGTTAGTGGAAGTTCTTCACCACTGATTTAGGTAGTAGTTTCACTTCCCTCCTCCTATATGTACATCTTTCTTATTGAATAATTCAAGTCATTCTATTGTAATGTATTGAGCATTATGGATTATGATGGATTTTCATATATGGTATTTTAACTCTTCTCTCTTACAAATCTAATGTGGTGTACTATTATCATCTGAGATCACGGCTTGGAACAATCTTCTTATCGTTCCTTTCATATTACCTTAGATCTCTTCCCGGTTTCCATTGACTTTGCATAGCCATCGTTTAATCAATCCACATCTCGTATTATTATCATTAATCGTCCTTTCCATCTATCTATTTTATGATCCCCTAGTTCTTGAAATCTCCCAATCTTTCCATTTTACACACTTATTTCTTCAAATATCACATTCCTCACACCTTGATCACCACCGTAGATCCATCTATGTCAAGTGTAAAACTAGATTGTAGTCATCATTTTCTCTCATGATTCAACAATTTTCTTACATCCTTTTTCGCTCTAATCAAATCTAGACCCTCTGCAACATCCTAGCTTTAGATCAATCCCATATCATCTTCATATCACTCCTTCGAGATCTTTCAAAGAACCATTGACTATTCCTAGTAGTCTCAGTCGTGATTGACCCGATCAGTTTGGTTTAGTTTTCATCATTTATTGTTATTATATCTAAATTTTATCTTATCTAGCACTTTTTTTTTCCATATTTTCTCTTTTTGTTTAGATTCTCATTGCACCTTATCATTTAGCCTTTATAATCTTATTTATCTTTTATCAAAGTGGGTTGACATCCATCCTAGGACGTTGTCATTTCTCGGGACTAACATTGTCGGAAACCCAAACTCCTATCTACTAATCATTTTTCTTGTTGAGTTTGTCTATGTTGTGTAGGTAATCAAGCTTGCTTCTAGGGGTATCTTTTCCACCTATATCCATCATCATCTTATCAAGAGGTAATATTAAACCCTCTCATTATTGAAGTTTCTTATTTCCTTTGTTACCATTTCACTAATCTATTTCCATCTTCCATTTCTCTCTTTCTACTAACCTGGAAGATGGGAGCTTTTCCTTCTTGCGTACATGGTGGATTGCTTGCTTGGATCAACAACACATTTTCTTAAAATAAAAAGAAAATATAACGTTATCTAGGTGTTTTTCATTTTTCCCTATTTGATATTTTTGCATCTCTCCTTTTTGTCATCTTGATATCATTGAATTCTAGATTTTGATTTGGGACTTAAAAGAACCTCTTCATACTTTCTTGACAACATAGTTTAATTAGGAGGATAATAATCTACATTCATTTCTTCCACACACATCCAAAACTCACAAATCAACTTACACATCTTAAACATCTTCTACTAGGTGGAACTACCAAGATTTCATCACCTAATAGGAAAGCCACCACATTATTCTCGCCACATTATATTTTTTGTGACTATCATTATATTGGCTAAGTTCCTTAAACCCTTATCATTATGGTGTGTGAAGTGATGGGTTAGGCCCTAATATCAGGCCCCATATCGGTAGTCATCATATATTTGAGCCTCACGTACCTTTGGGTATATTGAGGAAGCCATTCAAAAAAACCTTAAACTATCCTTAGTTTTCCCATTTCCTACATTCCCTTTAAGCCCATTTATTTTCCTTTTCACCATCTTCTGATAAGTAAAATAATTAACACTCTATTGCGTGACTTGTTTGAAATATTAGAAATCAACATAGTTTTGTGTTTTCTATTTCATGCCCGTTATCACCCATTCTCAAGAAAAATGGAACAAACAACATCATCCAACAAAATCCCCATTTCTAACATGGCTTCTCAACAAACTTCAGCCCTTTCCATTATCTCTTCCACCCCCTTGGTCACTTCTTTAGTTACAAAACCTATGGTTTCTATTTCTCCTCTCCATGAATCTCAAGATATCCAAACCAATCCCTATGTTGAGACTAACCCCTTTATTTCAGTTTGTTCTAGACCGGATACACCCCCATCTACTGCTTCCTTATAGACCTTTGGGCCTCCCCTTATGCCTCATGGATCATTGGAGTTCCAAGAACTCCTAGATGCTAACCATGTTGCTCTTTAGAACCATATTATTTTAAAATCCACCAACCTTCCCATCGATGGACCCCCTCTTCAAAAAAAAATTTCTTATCACTCTCACGTTGAATCCACTCAGGTCCTTACCGCTCAACTCATTGTGTTCTTAACTAGAGCCATGAACACCATTCCATGGTGCAACAAGAACTTAACTCCCACCAATATTCCTCTACAATATCCTAAACTCATCAATCCAATCAACTGGTGATTCCTTTTCCTCCCAATCTTCCCTATATCAACACCACATCTACTTATTTCATGCCCATCACTTCCTCATCCACTGTCGTCATTACCGCCCTACCCAAACTTTGTAACATTCCCATTTAATTCTTCCACCATTCAAACAACATGATATAATTTTCATCCCTATTTCTACATCCCAAGTCCAAACAAATATTATCACCTCGCAACCCCACCTTTCAAGTCTACCCAAACACATGAACCTCCTCTCAAGAGTGCCTTTCACCACATATTCCCTAATAAATCTACCCAAACATCTCAACCACAACATACTTACATCCCCACTCATCCCATACAAAATCAATCTAACATCCCCATCTCTCAACAACAACATATGTAATCTTATCAATTTAATTACATCCTTATCTCCTAACAACATCCTATCTCCCAAACAACTCAAAAAACTTTCAACGATATTCCCCCTTATAAACCACCTCCAAAAACACCTACTCATCTTCAATCATATCAATCCCATCCGTAACCTCAACCATCTATTTATTATATCTCATAATCTCAGCCATCAATATCTCATCCACATACATCCAATGAACCTATTCACACTTTGTTAAGTATAATGGCTAGTCTAGAAGCCGCTACTTTGGGGTCTAAAACCACCTCTTACGAATAAATTTACAGCATACCCATCAACCCTTTGGTTTTTATAAAACCTTTTCATACACACTAGGAACTTCCTAAAATTTATAATTTTAATAGTAGGAGGATCCACATCAACACCTTCACACCTTTAGGCATGCATGTTACCTTATTTCTCATGACTAAGATCTTAAGATCCGTACATTTTCTTTGTCATTAACCAACCCCGATTTGGACTATTATAACGACATTCCCCAACATTCTCAATTTTCCTTCACCCAACTCACACAACTATTCTTAGAGAAATTTTCTATTAACATTGTGAGTCAAATCATCATTAAAGACCTCTGTGGAATTAAATAATTTGATGACAAATCTATCACATATTTCGTTTCTAGGTGGCATGGCATAACCAATCAATTTTTCTTCTCTTCCACAGATTGAGCTAATCAAAATCTTTTCATGGTCATGTGAGAAAAATATTTCATACACTCTTTAGATCCAATCCTTCCAAACTTTTGAGGAGGAATTTGCTATGGCTTGTAAACTTGAACTTCACGCCCTTTAGTAAGGCCTTATCAAACTCTAATCCAACAAACCAAAACCCAAATTTACCAAGTCATATAATCATGGTGAAAAATCTAAAAACTTATCCAACACCATTGTAGAAAAATCTTCTTCCATGTCCACATCCCACATAGAGCCTCCACAAAGAGCTCCTAGATCAACTCCCAACTATACCCCTCTTGGGAATCCTATAGTTCTATTTTTGATAAGATAACAACTATGCATCTCATCTAACTTCCCCTATCCAACCCATTGACAACTCACAACCTAAACATGCATGGTATCGTGAGGATCACTATTTAAAGTACCACCAAGTTCGTGGTCATGACATTGAAAAGTGTCATACCTTCAAAGATCTTATACAATGGCTCATATATCATGGTGACATTAGATTATATAACCTTAACAAACCTTCTAATCAACCCCTAGATCTCTTCAAACAACCCTTCACCAACCATCAACAAAATAATCAAACCACTCATCCTATATCTCGAGTGCCCAATGCCCATACAATCAACACTTTGTAAGCCAAGAATTGGCATCATCACTTACACACACAATTCCTTCTTCTACTACACCCATGTCTATTTCTATCTCTCCTCCCCCATATACTATCTTGTGTACATATACACCTTCTTCAACATCCATCATAGATACATATACTATTCCACCCTCACCTAATTCCATCACATCTACTTCCTCATATGTATTTATACCTACTACACCAATTAGATCTATTTTCATATCTACATCGATATCCTCTTCACATACCCTACATCTATATCCACTTCCATAGTTGTATGTAAAACCAAACCTATATCTATAAAAAATCCCCATCAATGATCCATAGGGATCCAAAAAACACACCACTTCATCAGTTCCATCAACACCAAGAAGGAGAAATAAGAAAAGTGAGAAAAATGAGGTAAACAGAGGTTTTGGAAGGAACCGTCGCTCTGACAGAGCGGTGGTCTGAAACCACCACCTAGCCTGGGGCGGTGGTCTTGAGACCACTGGGTGCCGCTTAGGGAAGTGGTCTTGACACTTTCGAATAGAAAAGAAAAATGGAAGGAACGTGAATGGATGCAAACTTGAAGCGCTGACCATGTCTCTTCCCCTTCCATGCCCTTTCACATCCTCCAGTGCACGGGAGGACATGGGAAGGTCTATAAATGCATGAAGGGAGCAAGAGAATGGGGCATTCGAAGATTCAGAGAGATCGAGAAGCAGAGTTTAATGAGAGCAGTGAGCAAGATCTTCATTACTGGAATGGAATTGTAGGAGCAAGGTGTAGAAACATAGCAAGAAAGTAATTGGAGAGAAGGTTTACATTGTTGCTTATTTTCATACTTATTGTAATCTTTAATTTTCTATATTATACCAATAAAAGTGGGAAGAAAGAGTAGTTTCCCTTCTCGACTAGTTTTCCTCCATTGGAGGTTTCTAGGATAAAATTGTTGGTGTTGAAGTTTGAATTATTTCCTTCTCTATAATTTCCTTTCTATAGCACTAGATAATCAGTCACAAAGCTCTAATTTTCAAGCAAATCTGTCATTTTCCAAAGTTGAAAGTAGAATAACATAGTTGTGTGATTCGTAGAGTTCTAAAGTAGAAGTTTATGGATCATTTTGGTATCAAAGCTGATTATATATCCAGGACTGTGGCATTCAAATCTTTCTTGTGATTTTGTATGACAGTGACAAGGTCCAAAGGTGAAGAAGTTTTACCTTACGAGCCAGATATTTCTATGAAGAAGTGGAAATAGAGAATTTGAGCTCAAATGGAGGAAGAGAACTTGGTCCATAGAGTCAAGATGCTAGAGACCATGATGGATAGATTGCATAGAAAACAAGAAGAGCTTTCAGATCTACAAAAGATGGATTCAGTTAAGAAATATTCCATGGACTCGATGGTTCGAGCACTAGCCAAAAAAATTCAGTATCGGAAAGATCCACAAAGAGGAAGAATGGGAAGAGCATGAAGAGATGCCAATTGTAAGCGAGAAGGTAAAATCTGCACATACACCTTTTAAAGTTGAAATGAAAGTGGAAATAAAGAATTTTGAAGGACAAGTAGATGCATAATTACTAGATAAATGGATAAAAAATGGAAGTCTATTTTAGTGTGCATAATGTCACTGAGGCACAAAGGATCTCCTTTACATGTCTCAAAATGGAAGGTCATGCTCTGGTTTGGTGGGAAACCCATCTAGCCACTTATGAGAAGAAGAAACATCCTATTGTCAAGTACTTGGAAAGGTTTTAAAGAATTGATAAGAGCTAACTTCTATCCTATTGGCCATAAGACTAACATGATGATTAAGTGGCAGTACTTTAGATAGGGCAGCGAGTTAAAGTGTGTAAGACTACACTACGGAATTTCAAAGACAAGCCATGTTGCTTAATATGGACTTGGAGGATGAGGACATTCTGACCAAGTATTTGGGAGGACTTCACACTCACCTTCGAAGGAAGGTAATCTCCATGAATCCCAAGGATCTCAATAAAGCTTGTGTACAAGCATACTACATTGATGATGAGAAGAAGCAAGGAGAAATAGAGCCAAAGGGAGACCAGTCAATAGAACAGTAGGAAAAAGAACAAGGGAAGACAAGTAGCAGAGGTAAATGGAAAGGTAAACATACCTCTCTTGCTTTACATACTTTTAAATATCCTATGAATTTTTGTATGAATTGTGATTTAAATGGACATACGGATGCCACAAGTTAGAAGTTGTATCCGGAATTACACCCAAAGCACCGAACCAAGGATTCAAAGAAATCCATGGCCACTGTGAAGACAGAAAGAGACGAGGAGATTGAGGATGATTCAGATGTAGATGAGAGGCTGGGATGCATGGCCACTAATATGTATGGAGCAGTAGAAGAAGAAGAGATGAGTAAAGCATTTCAAATCAAAATCCAAATCAAGAAGACTAAGGTAAATGCTTTAGTAGATTCTGGTTCTTAGTCAAATTTGATTTATGATGCGGTTGTAGAACAGCTTGGTCTAGAGACTTATGCACATCCACATCCATACCCACTGGGATGGATGAAGAAGGGTGTAGAAATACAAGTTATAAGGAAGTGTAAGTTTCAGTTTTGGGATAAATACCAAATACATAGATGTATTAGAGGTTGAAACTATTCCACTTTATGCATTTGATGTTGTCTTCGGAAGTCCTTACTTATATGTCAGGGATGTTATGTTCAAAAGAAGGGATAACCGATATAGATGGATCAAGGATGGAGTCAGTTTTAACATCGGGGCACACCAGGGAAAAACAAAGAAATCTATGGTAAGTGCTAACCAAGCACCAATACTTATTCAGAAAATGTCGGTTTTGTTTTCTTTAATTGGAAGAAAAACAAATTGGGTGTGAGAGCATGGATATTTCTGACCAAAGGATGGAGAATTTGGATAGAACTTTTCAATTTTTGCAGAAGAAACCACCACAGGAACTACTCATTCAAGGAGCAAAACAATTTTCCACTATGCAATCAGCGTATCTACCTATAGATTCATTGGACCTAGCCGTGGGGCAACAAGAAGAAGAGGAGATATAAGGAACATTGGTAACTAAAGTAGTAGCACACTTGGAGATGATTCGGCCAATCCATCTCAAGAAACAAATACAAGAAAGGAATAAACCACTATAGTATTGGACCTTTGCCATACTTGAGTAGGTTGGAGAAGAAACCTTCAGGCCATACTTCATGTAGATGCATGTGATAGTAAGTTGTAAGAGCTCACATGCACTAACACCATCTACACATGACAAAGAAGGAAAGATACAGAAGTTACCTTCCAAAGAGGATTATACTCGAGGCAACTCGGAGGAGGATGTAGCACTGGAACAAAAACTAGAGATCCACAAGAGTCTTGGTAGGTTGGACGAGAGAAGACACCAAGGTAGACCCAGTGGTACTCGAATGAGCATGAGAGGAAGTTGATTCCTCTACCACTCCCCCACTAAGCTTTTTGGGACCAAAAGCCTCCTAAGTAGGGGAGGTATGATCCATAGGGATCCTAAAAAACACACCACTTCATCAGTTCCATCAACACCAAGAAGGAGAAACAAGAAAAGTGAGAAAAAATGGTAAACGAAGGTTGGAAGGAATCACCGCTTTGTGCAGAGAAGCGGTTTGGAACCACCGCCCCTTCAGACGGAAATCCTAAAACCACCGCCTAGCTAGGGCGGTGGTCTTGAGACCACCAATCTACTTAGGGTGGTGGTCATGACACTTTCGAATAGAAAAGAAGAATGGAACGTGAATGGATGCGAAATGAAGTGCCCAACCGTGTCTCTTCCCCTTCTATGCCCTTTTGTAGCCTCCAAGACGGGAGGACATGGGAAGGTCTATAAATGCATGAAGGGAGCAAGAGAATGGGACATTCAAAGATCTAGAGAGATCGAGAAGTAGAGTTTAATGAGAGCAGTGAGAAATATCTTCAGTACTGGAATGGAATTGTAGGAGCAAGGTGTAGAAACAGAGCAAGAAAGTAATTGGAGAGAAGGTTTACATTGTTTCTTCTTTTCATACTTATTGTAATATGTAATTGTCTATATTAGACCAATAAAAGTGGGAAGAAAGAGCAATTTCCCTTCCCAATTGGTTTTCCTCCATTGGAGGTTTCCAAGATAAAATTGTTGGTGTTGAAGTTTGAATTATTTCCTTCTCTGCAATTTCCTTTCTATAGCACTAGATAATTAGTCACAAAGCTCTAATTTTCAAGAAAATATGTCATTTTCCAAAGTTGAAAGTAGAACAACATAGTTGTGTGATTCATAGAGTTCCAAAGTAGAAGTTTACGGACCAATTAACATCCAAAATGCCAAACAAACCTCTCCCCCTCATATAATCATAAACAACTCCCCCATCTCATCTCCATATTAAACAACACCTCCAAAATCCTCGGGAATTCATCATTTCTCCCAATATTACTAAGCCTCTTATTCAAACATCACCTTTAGCTTCAACCCCCATATCTACAACGAAATCAAAATCCAAATCTTCCAATTCCACCTCTAAGGTACATCCCCTATAGAGATAACCATCATTCCCACTAAGGGAAAACCATTATACTAAAAATCTAAAAATCTTGGCATTCTTACTCATAAATATCTCACCCACCCACATAAATATTTAGAGCTAAATTCTCCTAAACCCCATCATTCTAAGAAATCTAATGTCTCATCATCAATCCTAGCAGCACTTCCATATATTTTGGGCCGGGCCATTCATCTAAATCCCATATCATCAATCAATCAACATGAAGACTACCTATGCCTCCCCCTAACTCTAAATCATATTCACAACCATCCATCTCCTCTTCTCCCAAGACCAAATCAGAACCAAAGTCACCCAAAAGTCCTCATAGAACCAAAAACCTCTCTTACCTTCATCTACCACTCCCAAATCTAACTCATCTACAACCCACACAACATCTTCTCCAAAACTCCCATTGGTTCTTATTCAGAAATATTTCAACCTCTCATCCAATCATCTACCATCAATCTTCCTCCTATCAAATCTTTTGATTCATGTGGATAAAAACCACAAGGTTTTACCCTAATTCCATGTGTTCTTATCATTGCACCCATGGACATTATAGTGAAAATTATAGGTCTCCTTAAACCCTCAATCAAAATATTATAGTAGAGGACAATCTTATTATCGAAGAAGATCATCTTATTTCATCTACTAGTTCACCCCCATCCACTTGAAATACTTCAAACAAATCCTCATCTCCCAAGACTTCTAAATCCTTGTCTTGATCTAAAACCTCCATACCAATACCCCATCTAAGAACTAATTATTCCAAAGAAGGTCCCCCTATATTTATGAATGTCATTCATATCATCACATTCTCTCTCCCTCATGACTCCCAATCACCTACTCAACCTAAACCCAAAGTTGTCATCACCACTCCATCTAGAAATCCCACTCCTTCATCTTCTTCTTTAAAATCCAAGGTATCCATCTTATCTTCCCGCATACCCATAAAATCACTTCCATCAAAATAAGTATTGTGAAGTAGATCCATCAGGCCCTATTAAGATGTCACTCTATGAGCTCATCCAAAGCTCCCCCAATCATAGAAAAGCTCTCATAGAAGCTCTACAATGTATCCCTATCACTAGCAATGGGAATCAACCTTTCAAGGCCCTTATTGGGGTCTCATAACTTATGTCGTTATCTCTTTTGAAGACTCCAAAAATTATCGATATCTCACCCGAAGATCATGATCTCCCTCTTTTTATCTCTGTTCACATCAATGATACATTCATCCACCATTCCATGATAGACAATGGAGCCAATATAAACATCATATCATCCCATACCTTTGATCAACTCAAGCCTCCCAACTATGTTTTCACTCAATCACCCATGGTATTTCTTGTATTTAATAATGTTTCTTCCCCACTTTGGGCATAGTTATCCTTCCCATTCACGTCGGTGAAAGACTCCTTCATGAGATATTTTACATCATAGAGGGGGAGTTTCAGTATAATATCTTACTTGGATGACCATGGATCTGCGCCATACATTGTGTCCATTATAATATGCATTATTGCATCAAATATGAGCATGTAGGGAAAACCATAACACTCCCCATAGACATTCCTCCATTTAAATAATGTCACATGACCTGTTGACAAAATGATGTGATTATCCCTAAATAGGATTCATTTGAAGCATCCACTAGATCATTTGTCCCTACATCTAAGTTACCTAATGACAATTATTTTGACAATGTGATGCAACACATTTCACTAGGGAGTATCCACTCCTCACTCTCAATGCCCTTCCTACACCTAATCGACTTAGTAGACCTGAAAAAACAACTATGTATCAAAAAAATGTCAGGGACATCTTATCTTTTTCTCTACCATAGTTATGAACCAATCTCATCTACATCGGAATTGATTTCCTTCCTCTCACATCGACGCTCAACCTCACACCAAGCCATACACCAATTGATTTTACATCCTCTATAATAAATCATTTTCCTATACCTATATCCATCGTTGCGCATGGAAATGATTTGGTATGGGGTGTTATGAATATGGTGTGCATGATCTTATCATCAATCAATCTCATAAACCCCATGATAATTTTAGATTGGGTTTCAAAGAACAAAATACCAACCCTCTCATTCTTTCTTCACCCCCTCCCCCATGAACATCGATCCCTCATCTACTTCTTCTCCATCCAATGAGCCCATGGATACAAATGATACCATGTCCATCTCTTCTAGATTTTTTTAATATCCATGATCACTTTGGGACCGGTCACTTATCAAAGTGTGATGATGAAACTAGGTCCCTTCCTCTTTAATTTTTCCAACATGGTAGAGGAAGATTCCCCTACCATTGACATTATTCAATGCACCAATGATGATTCCATTCTTTCCTATATAGGGGTAGAGGATTCCTATCTTCATAAGTCCTTACCTCCTAACACATCTACTCTTCTCAATAAATCCACCATTGACATCAATATAGGGACTCCACAAGAGCCCCACATTCTCAAAGTCAGTCAATCTCTTGATCCTCAAGAACTTGATTCTTTCGATGCCTTCCTTTCTAAGTATATTCAAGTCTTTACATGTCCCCACCCCAATATATCAGGCCTCAATCCTTCTATCATAATATACACCATCGTTACTATCCCTAATGCTAGGTAATTTAAGTAAAAGCTTCGTTGCATGCATCCTCACATTTCCCTCCTTTTCAAAGAGGAATTACAATGCCTCCTCTTGGCTAAATGCATCATACGTATCAATTATATGCAATGGGTTTCCAAGATCATACCCATTGTCGAAGAATGGGAGTCTTCGCATCTACACATAATTTCAAGAATTAAATCTTGCTTTCCCTAAGGATGACTTCCCCCTTCCTAACATCGATCAACTTATCAACTCATGGCCAGCCATGAGATGCTTCCTCTTTTGGATGATTTTTGTGGCTATAATCAAATCCTCATCACACTAAAATATCATCATAATAACTATTTCATCATCCCTTAGGGAACCTTATGTTATCATGTCATGCCCTTTGGTTTAAAAACCATGGGGCAACAACCAATCGATGCGCCATGATCTATATCTTCCATCACCTTATCCATAAAACTAAAGAGGACTATGTCAATGACCTCTTGGGTAAATCCAAATGTCGATAAGACCATATATCCATCCTGGAAATCCTATTCACACGTATTATCCAATTATTCCTTCATCTTAATCCTGCCAAGTTTGTGTTTAGAGTTTTAACTAGAAATACCCTTGGATTCATCATTTATTTTAGGGGTATTGAAGTTGACTCCGCCAAAATCAAGGCCATCCTTGAGATACTTCCTTCTTATAATCTAAAGTAAATTCATATTATTTAAGGATGAATCTAATCAGTTCACCGTTGTATCTCACAAATCTCGATTGTTGTCAACCTTAAATCATATATTTCGCAAAGAAATTGAACTCAATTGGGATGACGATTTCCAAAAGGAATTTGATGATATCAACAAGTATTTTCTATCTATTTTTGTGTTCACATCTCTATATAAGGGGGCATTTCTATCTTTACATCTCTGCCTTTGATCATGTTTTGGGTGCCATGTTGGTGCATCATGATGAGCAAGACAGGGAGAATTTTTTCTATTATATAAGTCACATCCTTCATGATTATGAGACTCATTACACTGAAGCTGAAAAGATGTGTTATGCTCTATTCTTTGCCACCTATAAACTTCGTCACTATCTTCTTAATCACAAAACCTATGTCTTCACTAGTTTTTATCCTCTATAAACCATAGATTCTAAGTCTTATCATAATTACCCCATTACTCGATGGCTCATGCTCATGACTGAGTTTGATCTAGAGTTCATCTCTCATAAATCAATCAAGGGCCAAACCATCACCGATCAGCTCGCCAAGCCCCTCTTCCTAAAAATCATCTTCCTCACAAACAATTTCTAAATGAGTCTATCCACACTCATCGATCATGAGATTTATCCCCTCTAGAATATGTTTTTATTTAATGGATCTAAGTGCTAGCGAGGGGAGGCATCGGTATTAGTATCATTCCTCCTTGGGATAATCCTATCCCCATTTCTTATAAGCTTAATTCAAATGTACTAACAACATGGTTGAGTATGAAGCCCTCATATTGGGTCTCGAAACTGATTTCATGCTTGGCATCCAAATCCTTGAAATCTATAGTGATTCTCAGCTTATCATTAATCAGGTCAAGGGAACCTATCAATGTAAAAATGAATTCCTTAAAAAATATAGGGACATCGTCTAATTTATCCTTGAGGCCTTCAAATTTTATACCATCTAATTTGTCCCTCATTTGTTCAATCAATTTGTAAACACTATGACATCCCTCGCATCTCACATCCCGTCGAAACCGAAGAATCCAAAATATCCTTCATTTTTCATTGCCTCGATCAGTGCCTTATGTCAATTATGTTGAGATTAACCAATATGATATTTGTTACTCTCATATCTTTGAATATCTTTATAAATCTAAAATTCCTTTCGATCTATCCATAAATAGTAGGATGTAATTTATTTAATGTGTTAACCGCTATGTTATCCTTGGCAGAATCCTCTACAAATGTGGGTTTGATGGTATTCTATTACGATGCCTAAAATCTCATGAATCTACCCATGCTATCCACGAAGTCCATAATGGAATCTATGGTGGTCAATTTATTGGTTTGGATGGTGTCAAGTGCATTCTTTGCATGGATTATTACTAGCCCACCCTTAACAAGGACTATTTTGAATATGTAAAAAAGTGTGTTAAATGCCAGCAACATTCTAATATCATCCGCATTCCTAGTCAGCCTTGCAGCCAACTCAAGATCTATGGACTTTATCACAATAAGGACTCAAACTCATTGGCCTCATAAATCCAAGTTCTTCTCAATGTCCCCATTATATCATCACCGCAACCAAACACTTCACCAAATGGGTGGAATCCATTCCACTCGCCTCCACTAAAGCTAATGAAATTGTCGATTTTCTTTATCAAAAATTCATTTTTTGTTTCGTCGTTCCTCATAAAATCATCATAGACAATGGAAAATCCTTCAAAAATAAATACCTCAAGAATTTTTGTGGCTCTTTCAATATCAAGCTTAGATTTTCCTCCCCTTATTATCCTTAAGCTAACGACCAAGATGAAGCCACTAACAAGACTCTTCGTAACATCCTTGACAAAACTATCAATAAGGTAGGTCAAAATTGACATCTTCACATCTTCTTTTCTCTTTGGGTTTATCGGACTAACATCCGCACCTCGATAGGGACTCCTCATTCCTCTCTTTTTTATGGCGTTGAATCCTAATAACAAAACTCTAGATTTGATGATTAAATTTAGCAACAACAATTTGAGATTAGCACATGAAAATAGGAAAAATCGAGAGACAAATAAAATATAGAAAATAGTTGAGTAATTTCTATTGAATAGGAAGGGCATTTTATACAATTTTTTGCTCCTATAATCATGGAGACAAGTCTTATCTTTTTATCCCCAAATCTCTCCTCTATTCCCTAGTCTTACTCTCAATCCCAAGATATTCTCACACACTCTTATCTCTATGAGTTGTGCATGACAACTAATTGTGCACACTCATATATTATTTTATAAATGTTAAAAACTATTACTACCAAATAACCCAAACCACTCCTAAGTTTTCATACTATGAACAATATTTCCGTAACAGTCACCCCCTTAGTGTGAACATGGGGAAAGCTATCTCCTGTACCTACTCATGATCTACAAAGAAATGAAGGTTTTCAATGAGTACCAACAACTCAAACAATATGAGGTTTTCAAAGAGAACCTTTAACTCAGAAAATGGTTTTCTAGTGGAACCAACCACTACATAGCAGTGTACATTATTTTGCTCACATCATTGTTTCTAACTTAGAGGGATTACAAAACAAAAATTATGCTCATGCAGGAGCTTTGAACAGGAATATTACTTCTGTTCATTATTACAATGGAAAGAAAACACACCACACAACTGAAACAAAAGGTCACCAATACAATGAAGCAATCTCTTTGTTGGTGAATAACAAGAGATGCCAATTTTCCTCCATCCTCTTATGCCTCCAGCCTCCATTGTGATGCTGCTAACTCAGCCGAATTTGTCTTTGAGTCTCATTTTATAATTCTATTGGGTGTCGGTTTCAACCGATAATGCACCCCCTCACTATGAACATCATGTACAAGTGAAAATATGTCTTGATTAGATAAAAATCACACCATATCTAATTTCCATTCCAAATAGATGCAGAAACAAACTTTGACAAAAAAAATTGTTTTAATCATATACAAATTCCATAATTGCTTCAGATGCCAGAATATATTTCATGTTTTATCTTAAACTAGAAACTAGGTTATTCTGAAAATTTAATTGTAAAGCAATAAAATATGTATCTTAAGACCCAATTTTTTTAGAAGATTTAGAATTTGGGTTTTTGAGAAAAATACAATTTACCAGTCATTTTTTTCAAGATCAGATTCTAGAAAATGGTGACAGAAGCTTCAAAACTCTCAGATCTGCATCCTTGAGGCTACGGTTTTGTCCTGTAATCACTCTCATAAATATTACTAACCTTTTCTGATACCAAATGATAAAAAAACTCTAGATTTGATGATTATATTTAGCAACAACAATTTGAGATTAGCACATGAATTGAAAAATCGAGAGACAAATAAAATATAGAAAATAGTTGAGTAATTTCTATTGAATAGGAAGGGCATTTTATACAATTTCGGATCCAATAATTATGGAGACAAGTCTTATATTTTTATCCCCAAATCTCTCCTCTATTCCCTAGTCTTACTCTCAATCCCAAGATATTCTCACACACTCTTATCTCTATGAGTTGTGCATGACAATTAATTGTGCACACTCATATATTATTTTATAAATATTAAAAACTATTACTACCAAATAACCCAAACCACTCCTAAGTGTTCACACTATGAACAATATTTCGATAACAAAGCCGTTCTTCCTCTCAAAATTAAAATCCAATATTTTAGTGTTTCTCTTTGTGACTTTATCTCAGACAATTCTTGTCATCAAAAACATCTAACACAACTTGAATTGGTAGAAAATTGTCATGTAATTACTCTTCAACATCACCATTTCTATCAAGAGCACATAAAACATGCCTACAAAAACATATAAAAAAACGCGACTTCAATATTGGTAACTTATTCCTAAAATAAAATTATGATGTCATAAATCTAGAAAGGAGTCAACATGGAAAGATTTTTCCCAACTAGATTGGACCTTATATTATCATTCATAAGTATGGGTGTGTAGCCTATCATTTAGCCTCTCTCTATGGTAAACCGGAAATGGAACCTCTCAATGCTATGCACTTGTGACCTTTATACTATTAACACACTTACCAACATGATCTTAATCACATCCTAAGATCTCATTCCCATCACTATCCTTTCCATCTCTCATCGAAATGATTTGGAATTATGTGGTCTACCATCGCTTTCCTATCTATGACCTTAAATATGGGAACCACAACTCTGCCCATAGCATATTCCTCTTGGAAAAGTTCCTCCTTTTAGGTGGGAACACCACAATCATTACCTCCACCTCCATCGTATGTACCTACTAGAACCATGATAAGGGTCTATAGGTTTCACTTGTACATCTTCCTTCCCCTCCCCAAGTGGTCTACTTCACTATCCTCAACTCTATTATATAAAGTCAAATTTTTGGATGCTCATATCAAAAGCTATCATATCCAGAAATAGACTACTCTCTCAAAGGAATACTATTCATATAAAGAAAATTGTCACAAAGTATAGAATGCTCCCTCGAAGGAAAACTATCATATATCCTGCCATCTAAAAAAGGAAAAATCTAAATGTATACCACTCCCTTAAAGGGTGACTAATATCTTATATCATAGTAGTAAAAGGATTTCCACATCGATCAACCTTCCAAATGTAAAAAAATAACAACCATTCAAAAGAAAGCATCCTAAGAGAGCTTCCCGCATTGATAAACTTTCTCATTTACAGAAACATTCCCACATTGATTAGTTTTCACCATATTGCTTAGATCTGGGGCATATACCTATGACTACCACCTAAGGAGAACCTATTTCCCCATACAAGTTACATCTAAAACCCCTTCTTCATGTCGACATGAGGTATATTAGCACACTTTCCATGTTTTTTCTTACAATCTTAAATATGACTAACTACGTTAGTTATGCATTAACACCTCTATTATTGGCAATGAGATGCATTTCTTTGTTTCATTCCTTTTTACTTTTACCTCTAATCCGGTGAAAAACCATCTTTTTCTCGTCCTCCTTATTATGACAAAGTGTACTTCATACCTTTTGGTTTCTTCTAGCTAAGTCACACCCCTTTCTTCCATATTTAATCTAATATTATTTTATCCTCTTATCTTTTCCTTATCTAATACTTTAAATCCATCGTATTATTTTCCTACTCATCACATCCTACCACATATATCTAATCTAGCTCACCACATCATTTCTCTCTATCCATCACATCAATCCCACATCACATAAATCAATAACATAATCATTTATATCTAATCATATTTACTCCATCGCATCTAATCTACATCTAATCAATATATCACATCCCATCACATCCCACCACATCACATCTAACATCTAAATCAATATCCATATGCTTATCAAACCACAACATCCATCATATCTAATCTAATTTCATCATATCACATCTAATCATCTCTAACATCTACGTCCAATCCATCATCTATAATCTAATCATCATATCATCACCTCGGGAAAACTGAATGACCTCTATCATCTCTATTCTCCTCCCTACACCCACCTCACTCTCCTCATCCTTTCCTGGTTATCGCCGACCTAACCCTAATTTTCACCTTTCATCCCATCTCACCAACATATTTCATCAAATTATCTTTTCTTAAAATTTTTGACTCATGTGTTCCTCATAACACCTTTTTATTTTTCCCATTGACCTCAGTTGGCTACATTTTGGATTATCTCATTATGTCTCTTCATCACATCCAACAACCAACTATGTGGCTATCCTTGTATGCCCATATTAAGCTCACCAAGATAAGGCCATCATCTCCATAGTTTATCCTCATCCCACCCAGATGCATATTTTTTATTCCTCATATATTAAGGCTATCACATTGGTTTTTGCCCTCGTATCTTTTTGAAATTTTCTTGACCATCCTTGCATTTGTTTGCGCATAATTTTGATGTCTACCTTTGACCCATTGATCCCATAACTTGTACATCCATCCAAGTAGATTCCCATTGGAATCCCTCCATATTACAATGATTTTTTCCAACTCACAGTCTGTAGGACATTGTCACCGTCTCCATTGAGGCCATACTTTGTTCCCTACCGAAGTGATTCCAAAATCTCTGCCATATTTTTATTTTTCATTTTTTATAATTATCTCTCTCCTGTAGGGGCATATTCTATCATTTTATTTCTTTTCTCATCATTTTCAATCTTTATCCCTTCATCTATATTTTAAAAACTCATGATCGATTCCTCTTTGCGTCATCGACCCCTATTTTATGAAGGAGCACCTCAACCATCATCTTTCATCACTTCTTTTTTGTCTCACAATTTTCTTAATGCGAGACCACTCAACAAAAAGTGGAAAATGTAAACACAAAACTTTGGTATCCCTTACCCCACGTTATCTCTACTTCCCCATATTGCACATACATATGTCTCTTGCTATTTGATTTCCCCTTTCCTCCTAAATCCCATTTATACAAATTTCCCACATTCCTATCTCATCCCATCATCTATCCTCTAATTCACCCTTAATCCCTAATCATATTTATTCTCCTAATCACATCCCATTTTCTATCCCTAAACCCATTCAATAATTCTTTTTATCCTCCTAAGCAACATTTTGATCATCCCTGGGTCCCATCTACCCTCATTTAATGCATTCTTATCCCCTAACCACATGTTATCCTACCTAAGCAACCATAACCCACATCAACCTCTTGAATCCCTAATATCAATCCTCCCGGGATCTTTACATCGAGCTAATTACATTTCCACCACCAAAATTGAAGGTCTGCTGCATTCATTGGTGACCCATGCGGGTTTCCATCGACCTTATAAATACGCCTATGCCCTTCCTCTCTTGAGGATGCAATTTTGAGATATCGATCTTTCTTACAAAATTTTCTGCATTTCTCTCTTCTTTGGAGCTGCTGCTATAACCTTGAAGCTATTTTGAAGACCTTATATGCCACTCTTAAATAGATTAGATATTTTGAGTTAGCTTGGAGCCCCCTTTGTCTTTCCATCCATCTTGTGAATCAACTTGCAGGTTTATTAGTCACCTTAGAGCTATATCCATGCATCAATCGTCTTCAATATCTCTCTCGTAGTTTGTTTTTCCATCCATTTTCATCCATCAAACCCTAGATCCCTTCCCATTTTCCATCAACTCGTATAGTCACCATCAAACCAATCCACATCTTTCTTATTATCATTCATCCACCTTGCCATTTATCTATTTACTGATCCCATAGTTCCTCATATCTCCTAATCTTGTCATTCTACAAACTTATTGCTTGATTTCATCTTCCTCACAACCAATCACTTTGTCAATCCATCCGGTCACCATCGACCCTACTTATAATCATCATTTATCTCATTAGATTCAACAATTTTCTTACATTCTTTCTATTCTAATCAGATCCAAACCCCATGCAACATCCCAACAATAGATCAGTCCCATATTAGCTTCATATAACTTCTTTAGATATTTTAGTCACCATCAATTGTTCTAGAAGTCTCGAGTCACCGTCGAACCGATCAATTTTGGTTTAGTTTTCATCATTTAATGTTATCATATCTGCATTTTATTTTGTCTAGCACTTTTCATGTTTTCTGTTTTAGTTCAGGTTTTGCTACATCTTATCATTTATCCTTTATCATCTTATTTATCTTTTATCAAAGTGGGTTGACATCCATTCTAGGAAGTTTTCACTTCTCGAGAATGATGTTGTCATGCAAACCACCCTCCTATATACTAATCATTTTTCTTTTGAGTTTCTCTTTATTGTGCGATTGCAAGGAGGATATTTTACGCTTGTATCCATCATCATCTTATTATGAGGTATCATTAAACCCTATCATTATTGGAGTTTCTTTTTTTATTTGTTAACATTTCACTAATTTGAAATAAAAGAGAGAATTTTTTTCAACAAATGCCTTAGGTTGTGAGTAATTGTCATGTCAATTGTGGTAAAAATGTGCATTATGGAGTTTTCCTATAGTTATGTCGATGGGATTTATGTGATGTTGTGTCATTATATGGGAAACCCTGTAGGAAGTGGAAACTTGTTGGCATGTGTTTCTTAAGTTTTCATTAATGCGAAGTCACATTAATGAAAAATTAGGTGAAGGAGAGCTAAAGGATGAATTTGATGAGGTAGGATAGGATAAGGCATGAGAACACCTAGGTGAGACCTAACATCTTGATGAGCTAGTGATTGGCATAGGCATAATGATGATGTGAGATCATACTAGGATGATGTCATACATGGTATAATTGATGAATGACGAGGAAAAAATGGAATTAGTAAGACTAGCTCAATTCAACATGCCTAATCCCTAGGCCTAGTTAGCAAGATGACCTAGATTGGAGGAATGAAGGCATGAGGCAGATGGAAAAACTCTGGTAGAGGAATGAGAAACATGTTTTAGGGTCTATGTGATGAAAAATAGGGTATACTAATGAACTAAAGTGGAAACTAGCTCAAAAAGGCCTAGTTTTAGGATCTAATATGAACATGAGTTGAAGAATGGAGAAAAAAATCTATAACATGACATTAAAAGCATGAAATGTGTATGGTAACAATATATAAGATATGTGGAAGATGTTTCAAACCATCATTTATCCAGTTGAGGAAAGTTCAAGATTGTTTGGAGGCATGTTCTTAAAGATTAGCTAGAAAAACATGCACAAATGAGATTGATCCATAAGGTAGAGGGATATTTATGAGAAAAAATGAATTGGAATATGTGAATAGGGGTACTCCAGCTATGTGGACAAAATTTCATGCAAAGGTGAAGAATAAGTTTTAAGTTAGAAGGTTTCTAGTGCTCTCGAGCTCTCAGAATGGTAGTTCTCAAGCTGGAGGGTCAACTTTGAAGACCTCAAAGGTATGTAAAATTTGTGCATGGTGCCTAAACCTCTACACCAATGTTAGAACATGGAATTAAGACCATTCTAGATGTGGAATGAGTTTTATTGATGGCTCGAGCTTTATGAACAAAGCTTAATAGTGGAATTCATTCCAAACCCTCCCAAAACCCTCATTATGGAGCAATATGAAAAATATGAAGAGTTTGGTCTCGAAATTAATCTAGAAAGATAATTTTATGCTTTGGACATGTAGAGGACTCCAAGTACTCCAATTTTGTGGTATTTTTGGCTCTAGTTCATTTGGTAAGGTATAGTTTCAGCCCTATTTTGAATAAAATTGTCATTACAACCATGAATGGAAGAGTTTCAAATTTAACTATTGATGTGGAAGAATGTATGGGAGGTTCCTTGGTATCCATGAAAATATACATGTGTGTTTAGTGCAAAAGTTTTATGAACAACATCAATCTATGTCACCTACCGCTAAAAGAGCAAACAAGCCAAAACTAGTCAAATGAGTATGAGAGAGTTTTGATGAAATAACATGTTTTCAAGTGCTATATGAGCATGTACATGTGGTTTAGGTATAATAAAACTTTTCAATCCCATTAAATGATGAGATGAAGTTTTTGTGTTCTTGCACTAATGTCTCAATACTGCCATTTTGGGACAATCAAGTAGCTATGTGAAATGAGCATGTAAACGTGTTTTTCTCCTCATAACCTATGCAAGTGAGTTATTGAAGTTGATGTACAAGTCCCATGTGAAGTATTCCAAGACCTGGTTCATCATGAAATTGATATTTTGTGTGGTGGATGTCTAGTGTATAAGAATGGTTTTTGGTGCTTTGAAACCAAGTCATATTTATCTCAAAAATGAAAGCATTCTCATGTTGAAATATTTGAAATGAATATTTTTAGTAATATTAAAAGATGCACAAGTTCAAGATATTTCCAGAAAGGTATGACATGAGCCATGAATAGGTATATGAATGAATGTATACCTCTTTTTGTGAAGACTAGTTTTATTAGTATGCAAACCCTTTAGAGACATTGTTTTAATCTGCATGAAATGGATAACCTAAACATGATAGTGTTTCTCCAAGTGCATGGTATTATTTTAATCCTATTAATGAGTCTTCCATATTATTTTCATTGCTTGACATGATTTTTTGATGCTCCTTATACACCAAGTTGAAGAATGTGTTGTAAAGATCATACTTCTAGGTGTGAATGCAAGCTCTAATAGAGTCCTAAGGAGAAATGGTGAGTTACAAGGTTATTCAAGGTGTTAGAATACAAGAATAGGTTACTTGTAACTTACATGCATATTCATATCACTTGGAATTGAGTTTCATTAGCTATAAGACAAGAATAGTACGTTGAAGAGGAAGAAGACAAAATTGTCATGGAAGTTACAAATCGGATGTCAGAGGTCAATTTTTGAATCTTATTAGTATCTACAGGATGCAAGAGATTTCGTAAAATTTTACTTACTCATTATAAATTTTTGAAGCATCTTGACAGGTCTTTATAACTATGCACATGAAACTGATCCTAAATCAGATGTAATGATTTCATTCGGATAGTTTTTGCATGATGTCATCCCTCTTCCTTGAATGAGTTGTAGACTAAGAAGGTGAAGATTTTTGGGGATGTGAAGTGTAAGAGACATATGAGGATGTCTCTCTTGTAAATAAAAACATCTTTTGGTGCATGAAATTAAGTTGATGAAGTATGAATTGAAGATATATGTAGATGAACAAAATGAGGGAGCTTATGTAGATAACATTGGAGACTTCATGAGCTAGTGTGAATCAAGGAGAGTAAGTGGATGAAAAATAGTTCATCCTTATTTGTATGAGTGAAAAATTTTACTGAGAAAGAGCTCTTATAATAGTGATTGCAATAGAGTGATATGATTATTCAAGAGTAGAATCAGGAGGTGTGAAAAAAAGAGAAGTTGAGCTAATTTAGAGATCACAATTTGTTTTGTTAGATAACTAAATGTGGGCGATCAAAATTTGATTTCATAAGTCTAAGTATTTTCTTAGCAAATGAGGATTTGAAGCTTCCTTGTGAGTGGTAGCTTGTAGAGGTTAGTGGGTGCTTGACTGAATTGTTGGGAGTTGTTTCTTCCATGAAAATAGTAGCTTGTAGAAGGTCAAGTTGTGGCTTGGATAAATTTTGGATTTGTAGCTTCAAGTCGAGTGGTTTCTCAGCAGTTGAAATCATTGTAATATTTATAGGTCAATTTTTCCAAGTTAGTGCATTGATTTCAGTGGAGTTTTCTCCCTTGAAGGGTTTCCCACATTAAACTTGGTGTTCATATGTGTTTTCTTACTTCATGCTCATGTTTGAATGTCATTAGTCTATCATGGTTATTGATGATCTAGATTTAATAGCTTACTAAGTTTGTGAAGAGTTTTCAAAGTTTTAATAGCTTATTTTACATGGGATTTAGGTAAGTAACCAATGAGGAACCATTTGTATGCTAAATGAACATGATATTCATCTTGCTTCTCCTTAGACCAATGCCTTGCTCTCTAGCTATCCAATGAAAGCTTTATAATAGGTCTTTGTTGGAAAATGTTACAATGTAGATGCCAATAAATAAAAATAGAGAAATATAGACAAAATAAAACCCAAAAACAAACAAATGTTTATATTCAATTCAAGAGGACAAATTAATACAAAAATTTCTTTGAGTTGCGATTCTGTTTTCTTTGCAAAATTTGGGCACTCCTTTTCTCTATGATCTATTCTCTTTTCTCCTCCGCTCTGCTTTGTAGATTATTGCTATTATATTTTATTGTTACTACAAATTTACTATAAGTCATGTTATTTCTATTCTCACTCGACTCATGTTGTTTACACAAAATGTGATTATTTAAAACATCGTCTGAAGGTTTGCACAAAATGCGATTATTGAAAAAATCACTATAAGTCAATATCACGATCGTCATCCATTCATAGGCAAGTATTTTATCATCTTTTTCTACATTGATTTCATAATAATGTTATTTCTTTATAAGTATACATTTCCACGAGTTTTGTAGTACGAATCCAATGGAATAAAACTCTAAATTTTCCATTATTCATATGGAATAATGATATTGATCCCCTTACCACTAAAATAATTTTAAGACACGTCACTCACTTACTCTTGAAAAAAAATAAATTGAACGCCTCCCAATATTTAATATTTAAACATAACTCCTCATGCATTTGTGGTTTGGGATCCTGAGCCACATATGTGAAACACCCAATAAAACTAACTTTACTACTCTTAAAACAACCCTTCAACATTTACCTTTTCACTTGGGTAACGATGCCTAGTGATTGTGTGTAAATACATTTTACCCAATTTTATGATTGAAAATTGTTCCTTGGTGTTCCTCAAGTTACCAAAATAAATTTAAACTTTATGCTTGACTCATTTAACTTTTATTTGACACTAATTTTTGAGCCACTTTGATGATATGGTTGTAGGCGGTGACAACTTAACATGGGAAAAATGATTTCAAATCACCATGTAATTAGCACTTGTGGAGCAAGAAATTGCATCCTACCACCTCAAATCCCTTCATTCCCTCATAGAGAATTATGTACCATAATTAGTTTCACCATATTTCATGGAAATTTCATAATTGTAAACCTGATTAGGTTTACTTATTGATTGAGTGAATTGATCCATTATTTTCAGAACAATTTTTTTAAAATCGTTGTTTAGTGTTAATTGTTCTTTGTTTTTAACACAGGATGAACATGGAAAGGGTTGGGGCTTCTTTCCCCACAACCCGATTTGAGTTTGGGAGGGTCGGGTCTCGGAGGAGGGGTTGAGTTAGGTTTGGGGTGAGGGGTGGAGTTTAATTTAGTTTTTGAAATTCCTTCTTTCAAACGATATAGAGCTAATCTTAAATCCAATTTGGTAAGATTGCTAACTAACATATTTTCTGGTCGAGAAATCGATTGTTTATGTCTTGAGCATGACTACTTAATAAAATTTGAAAGGAAGTAAGAAAAATGGCTGTAATTTTGTTGCACTAGTTTTAGACTCACTTTTTCTTATAGTGTCCAATTGAAAATTGTAAAATTTGACCAACTCACTTTAGAAATGTGCTTCTCAAATGAGCATTTTTAACAAATATTTCTATTGTCATCCCTTTATTTTTTTGAAAAGAGGTTAAAAGTGATTGTTCCTTATTCACACATTGTTCAAAAATTTCAGAGACCATTTTATGGCTAGTTTAGCTATTTTTAGTTGTATCATTATTAAGTTGTTTAACTTGAGTTTATGAATCTACCAAATAAATCTTGCCAACTATGATAATTTTTGTGTTGGAAATATTTATGAACACTTATCTCTCTAAACTTTATAAGAAATTAAGAATTGTGTGAAGATAATGAATTCCCTCTCTCTCTCTCTCTCTTCCCTCTCTATCTATCCTTTCTTTGTAACTCATAAATATAAATCAAAAAAAAATTGTGTGAAGATAATGAATTATCTCTCTCTAGAACTTATAAATATAAAGGAAATGTGAAATTATTCAAAGATAATAAATTCTTTCTTCCCTATCTAGAACTCAAAATATAAAAGAAATGTATTATTTTGTGAAGATGTAAGGAACCGTTACACCAAAACTTCAAGGTGTTAGTGAAATTCACACATGAGGATCATTTCATCCCACCATGATTCCAAAAATCCTGACCTTGGGTTGGGTCTCCGCCCACACTCCTATCAGTGTGAGCCCCACTTCATCGACGTTTAGGTGCCTCATGGGCCTCGACTACATGATGTAACCAAATGAGTGGCATTCGAACACGGTGGTCGCTCTAATACCAAATGTAACGAACCGTTACACCAAAACCTCAAGGTGTTAGTGAAATCTACACATGAGGATCATATTAGAAGATAATAAACTATTTCTCTCTCTTCTTCCTTACTTGAATTTGTAAAGCGACTACGAATATTTTGCATGAAAAGTTTTAATGTATGTTTCCATAACTAGATATGAAAGGGTGAATCCCTACCAACTTCATGCTGACCTATGTTATTACAAAGATGCAAGTGTTGTAATGGAAATGAAAAGGATTGAGGTCATTCAATTCTTATATTTGCATTCAATACTAATTTGTATATTTATTTTCGAAAGAGAAATTTATTGTTATTGTTATAAATTTAATAGTGATCTGCTAACATCATTAATAAGAAAATGAATTTTTTTATTTCATGTACTTACATGAGTGTGTTGCATCTAGATGAATAATTTATTTCCAAAGTAGTTTTTATTTGTAATTATTAAATGGTGACGAGTCACATTTTAGTTACATGATAGGTACTAAAAGCTGAGCTAGAACGAAATTCAAATAGTTTATTAACACTCATCTTGAAATGTTTCTCTCTAGAAATTAATGAGTATAATCCAAGTTCTAAACATTATGTGAAGTAAAATACCCATGACTTGTGTAAATGATAATTAGATGTTTTGCAAGACAATATCAAAGGTGAAACCTATATCTTAATGATCTCAATATCCCACTAAGTAACTAATGTGTAGATAAATCTCAAATCATGGGTAAAATTTTGTGATGTGAGCCACACGTATGTAACCCTCTAATAGTGTGGATCTAATGAGCCCCTTTGATTGGGCATGTTACAGCCAAGAACTACTTGTTAAGCCTTTATTTTAACTCAATGTGAATAGAATAATGCACTTTTGAAACTATAATAGTTTTTAATATGTATCGCAATGCTACTTCTTATGGTTAAAACATAACATGTTAGCAAAACCCATAATCACAAAAGAAACTATTATTATTTCCCCACATGTTGTGTAGCACATTATATATAAGATGAGAAAAATTCTACTCAATGAATGATTCATCATAACTTAGCTTGATTAAAAAAATGTTACCACTTCTTCATTTGTGTGACCACGTGGAAGGGGTCATATCTAGGTGAGCCTCCACTATTGTCTAGGATGTCATGCCTCACTTTTGGGTGTCATATTTTCATATAATACTTGTAGATAAGACAAGAACTTAATGTATTTCATAAATTTCACCTTAAAATTGGAATGGAAAGACCTCCTTGAACCTTATGTAAAAGGTATCCTAATGTATAACAAACGATATGGGATCCATTGTGATTAATATCTAGTTGGGATAATGTTGTCCTAAGATCAATATGATTTCACTTGGTGATGCCCCATAAAAATAGTTTGTTATATTGAGATGCATGAATGAAAAAGGTGTGGTGCCTCCAATGGGGAAACCCATTGACCTAGAGGATATAACCTAACCCAGAAATGAGTTCTATCTATATCTTGGTGCACCTTGAACTTTTTAAAAGCAAAAGAGTAAGCAACTAATAAAATATTCCCTAATTATGTAAACTAAGTGGTTGTTGTGTAACTCATGGTGATGTGAATATTAATTGTGTAATGTGTTACAAAAATAAACCAACTCAATTATTGTCACATATAATGGTGGTTAAGTGATAATGATTTTTCATGTGATTTGTTCCCTAAACAAGAAGTTAAAAAAATTATCTTTTATAGGAGGGATAAAACAAATAATTGTAATCAACATGGTAATTTATATGTGGTGTTTTTACTTGAGGGGATATTGTTAATTTCTTTTGTTCATGTTTTATGTGTGTGGTAAACATTAACTAGGTTTTGTCTTACATGGTAAGTATGTGTTGTGTTCTAAAATATATTTTTAAACCTTGGTTTTAACTATGTTTTGGGTCTAAAAGTGTAGTCATGACACCATGGATGCATCGAGGCCCTATTATAGTGGAACCAAACACCATGCACACAAAGATCATGGTCCTCCATCAATGCCATCTTAAAATCTTCTTCTAGGCTAGTTATGGACACACTACATAAAAGTAGTTACCTCTTTCACAAGTAAATGCCTAAAGTTCATCGAAAACAATAAAAAATACAAGCATGGGGAATATCCCAACCCATGGGACATCCCCATCTATAATTATAACTATTGGACCCCTAGAAAGTATGAGGGATAAGTGGCGTGAGAGCTTTTGACGCACTAGAGATAGGCGCGAAAGCATGCATGAAAGGAGGACACACAATGCGTGAAGGTTCACACTAAGACAAATTGTATTCCATACTTTTCCACTTTTGAGCCACAGACAAGATTGGAAAGATAGAGAGTGGAGTAGCGGCCAAGTAAGGGTTTGAAGATAAGAATAGAGAATGAAGACTCGAGACTTAAGAAAGGCTATTATTGGACTAGTGGAAGTGTTGGAGCTCAAAATTTCACCTGGATATGATCGTGAATGACCAAGAATTACGAGGAAACATGGGTCTATCTCTCGGTTGTGGGACCTACGAACTAAGATAGAACTTTAGAGAAGGCTAAATTCCTCTACCTATTGTAATGTTAACACTACTCCTAATACTGAAAAAAATCCTAACCTAAATGTGCTAAGGGACTAGGGATAAAAGGAGATGTGGAAAAAGGGAAATCCTAAGCTAAGAAGGCGATAACATGAGGGAAAAGGTTGATCACTCTTTGTGATGGTGAAAGAAAGAGGGAAAATGTGGGAGAGATGGTAGACAAGTGTGCCACATTTAAGAACCACACAAACCATACATTCCTGCATGGGAACAATACATGAAATGGAGCCTGTAAGTTAGGAGAAACACACAACCTACTAGAAATGTGAATGGATAGGAAAGGAAAAAATAAAACATGAGACCAAGGAAGAGAGATAGCCAAAAACCTGATTTTATTGATCAAAATATGTACAGTAATTTACATTCATGGCAGAAGGTGAAAATACATTGCAGAGACCAAGCTCAAGTTCTGAAACCCATGGGAATTTGGCCACCATTTTAGCATGGTGCCATTACAACAAAGAGGATCCATTTTAATGAGAAGAGCTCTTACATTTATATAAAAAGAAGGAGAGAAGAAGGGGAGAAAGAGAGGGAAAATTGAACTCAAATTTCCAACCACCAACAATAATCATTAAATTCTTTAAAAATTTGGGTGCCTCTGATTATCCACTGCAACACGCCATCTGCCTTGTTGGGTGCCCATACTACATTAAATGTTGGTAGTTGTGCCACCTAGAACGAAACCTTTACGTGTTGGAAAATTCTTCCACCTTTATGCATATCTATCCTTGATAAATTTAATAAATCCAGTTTCCATTGCATAGAGGATGCTAAGAGATTTCCATCGATATAAGGTTTGTAAAAATTGGATCATCAGATCGAAAGATATGGTGATTTTAATCTTCCGCGAAAAATTGTATTTTTCCTTTGGTAGGTGGCTCTGTCCTTTCAGTATTGTGCAGTTTTTACCTTTATGGATTCATCTTCTTCACTCCATGGTTCTCCAATCCCATCTCGCTTTAACATATGGATTTTAATGTGGTGTGACTTTGGGTCAATCTCCACCGAATTATTTTAGATTTTCTTTTACTTGCTGACTTTTACTGTTTCAAAGTGTATCAAAACTTGCCAATACATCTATGACCTTATTCTTTATAGTGCAACTTGCACTTTTAATTCCATGGATTTTTTAGATCCTTTGCTTTGACCCATGACCTCTACTAGTTTAGCGCGGATTTGAATCATCATCTGTGGTTCCTTTTCTTCAACCCATGGCCTTCCACTTTGCATTTGCAGCCTATTCAGACTTCAACGGCATTTCATCTTTGGCCACGACATACTCCAACTCTTTGCATCCTTCATTCTAAGTCCATGGCAATCCAATTTGTTCTATTTTACAAGGGGTGTAAAAATATACAAAAGGAAGATCAAATGACATGCACATTTTTGGGCTATTAATAGGATTAGATCTATATTTTATATTAGAAGATAATCTATTATTAACAAGCTTATATGATCCTGTAGTTTCTTTTGTAGCAGTGCGTGGCTATTCTTAGCATGCAACCTATTTTGAGGATGCTTATGCAGTGAAGGGAAATTCCCCACTTCTATATATATATATATATATATTGATTTGCATGGATTTAGTATCCGTGAATGTTTATAAGGTTATGTTGCTGGTTGATGGGCATGCATGACCTATGATGATACTCTTATGTATGTAGTCAACTTCTGTGTTTTGCAGTGATTAATACAATGGATCTATGTGGTTGGATAATGGTTATTGACATATTTGTTTGTAAATATTGTATGGTAGACCTGATCTTGGTTCTTGGATCATTGATCACATACAACGTGATGGCATACATGCTATGGGAGGAATATGGCCCCTTTACGAGGATACGATGCCACATAATGACCTACTTCTTGAAATTTTTGGAGATTTTAACCCTAATTCCTCTGTTCATGGAGGCCATGGAAGCACAAGTGGCAAGTGGTTCCATGAATGTTGGTTACGAGGATGTGGGTGCAAGGATTAGCTCGACCTTTGGAGGTAGTGGCCATGGAAATGATTTTTTGCGAAATGGGAGTGGCGGTAGCATTGGGAATACATAGAAAGGTGGACATCTACGGACTAGAGGTGTTCCACAACCCTATTTGGTGACCCATTTAGAGCTATTTCTTGAAATATCCATGGATGCAGGAAGCGGGATTTCTTTTCTTAGATTACAAGTGGAAATGGAGCCACTAATAAGGCTGAATCATTCTTTATGAACTCACATGAAAGAAGGGAAAAGCTTGTTTTTACTTTTGGAAATGATAACAATTCATTGGGAGATAGGGTAAGGCATGCTGTCCTATCGCGATGCGATCTTATCCCTTGTTCATAGAAAGGAAACTAATGCTTTGGTGAAAGCTATGGCCCATCACTCATTCAATGAGGTTTTGCAAAAGAAGTCAGAGATCAAAACCATGAGACTGCCGCTGAGAGTAACCCACGTGTAACCTTTGGAGATGAAGTCCTCAAAATAAAATCATTTTACAAAGATCATGCTTTGATATGTAGATTCATTGGTCTCTAGCCCAACCTCCCTATCCTCCATGATTGGATTTCCAAGCATTGGATCCCACTAACTAATGTAGGTTAGATTTCTATCCATGTGCTAAGGGGATATTTATTGTTCCTTTTACCTCCATAGCCTATAAGGACATCATTGTTAAACAAATTTGTGCTGCACAACAAAGATACCTTATTTTAAAACCTTGGTTCCCATCATTCAACCCTCTCATTGAATTGTTCTCCCACAAATTGATCTAGATCAGATTACCCCACTTACCCCTACAATATTGGGATCATAGTTGTTTGATAGCCATAGGAAATACCTTAGGAAAAATAATTAACATTGACTCCCAAACCTCTGATTTCACACATACAACCTATGCTAGAATCCTAGTTGTGCTTGATACTTCAAAGGATCTTCTAACCCACATTGAGCTTAAAGTGCAAAATCAAACTTAGACTCAAATTTCTCTGGATTATGAGGTCTTTCCTTTTAGATGCCAAAGATGTTTTTCTTTGGGACATTCTCACTCGATTGTGAAATGGGAAAACCTAAAAATGAGAAGGTTAATTAATGGAGAAATGCTCTCCCAAAACATCTGGTATTTGAATCTAAAAATACCCTAGATTCATACATTAAGGAGGAAGAAATGGTTGAATCGGTCCCTAAAACCCCTTTGAGAGAGATAAAAGGTAATTTAAACAAGGGGCCATCCGTGGGAGAAATTGAGAGGACCGGAAACACCGAAACAAAAGAGCATGTAGAGATCAAGGAGAATGTTCCTCCTCATTCTCCTTTTACAATGATTGTAGATTTATAAGTTGTTATTCCTCTACGAAATCTCTTAATGATTGGCTAATGGTTTATAACAAGAATAAATATGTACACACAAAAATCACTCCCACCACATAGAGATATGTGTTTTTATAGTCACTATTTTTTTGTTGTTTTTGTGTTGTTTAACTATTGTTATTGGTTGTTTTCTAGGTAGATTGTTTTTTGTTGCTAGGCCTTGATGTTAAATCTATATTTTGATTCTTTTTGTTGTAGTCAATTTGTAAAATATGGATTTTGAGCCTTTTTGTACAAGGGTATAGTCTCTTTCAAAAACTATTTACCAATAATTACAAAAGCACACCTAAACTCGCAATATAAACCCTATCTATCCCTGCAACACAATCAAGCAAGTATTATATCTAAAAATAAATATGTAAGATGTTTGATTCAGATTGACCTTGATGGTGATGCCATTTTTGAGTCATCGAGATTTGCATTAAATTTTAGACTCAATATAGTTCTCCTAATGTTTTTACTAATGTGCATGTAACTAACCCTTGATATAGTTTGACCCTTGTACCTCCACATTGATAGCGAGATATGCTACTTCATCCCGATAAACCCTTTTTGTTGATGATAATTTAGATTTATACCATCTCATGCTATGTATGTAGTATGTATATGAGTCTCTTGCTTTGTTATCTTAGTAAATGGTAGATAGATAGGTATTTGCTACATAATAAATGTTTACATTAGACTTGTATATATTGAACCTTAGTGATAGGAAATGCCAACCCAAAACATATGAAATGTACCATAAAAAGAGTAATGAAATGTGTCATAAGTTACAAACCAAAGAGAAATAAATTGTTTTAGGACCATTCAACTAGGGGTATGACCATATGTACGGTCTTGACCCATCGTACAAATTTAGACCGACTTTGTATGGGACATTACAAAAGAAGGAAATGGTTAAGTATCCCTATAACTTGACAAAAATCATGATAAAAGAGTAAAGTGTTTACAAAAGACTAGTCAAACAAAACAACGAAGGATGAAAGAAGAAGTGGTCATGCCACTCGGATCTAGCCTCAAGGTTCACAACTCATCCATATGCGGTGTATTAAAAACATGATGTAGTAATGATTTTGTGTAGAGTCGGGTGTGTACCTTTCCCCACCTCTATGCTAGTTAGTGAAATTTACTGATGTAAAGGAGAAGAAAAATCATACTTAAGAGAGTGCAGGAGTAAGAACAACCATAACCATGCTTAGAGAAAATCACCATGCACAACGAATAACGAGAGTCATCGGTTAACACACCTAGAGACAAGGGAGAAGTGTGTCATTTATACGGAGGAAATATGTCCCTAAATCTCCCAAGATTGGCACAATGTGGATTATGACTCCGAGAGCTTTCCGTTGACTATTTGAACGTCAAAAATAGAGTCCGCATGTGCAAATGGTGTGCAGTCGTGTTTGGTCAACAAAAAAATGAATGATTTTGAAATCATTTGAAGTCAACACCATTGTGTAGAGCTCACCAATACCTTTCGATGAATTTTGAATAGACCAAATCCGAGTCCGTATGCGAAAGATATGAGTAGTCAAAGTTTTGGTCAAACCCGACAAAAATGATGATGTGGCATTAATGTGGATACTCCGTGAGTGACATGTGGCGCTGCTATTTATGGACACGTGGATCTATTGTTTCTAGACACTTGGCAGATTTGAATTGGGCACATGGAATGAAAAGTGGGTTTATGATTTACCCACGTAAAAAGGTTTAGAATCTTTTTATAAAAAAAAATCATATATATAAAAATCCATGTGGGGTTGGTTAAAACCTTTAAAAGGCTAAAGAATATTAATTTCCCACCATATGTGGGATAACCCACGTGAAAGGAGGTGGGTGTTTACTGGTCAAACAAACCCATGTGGCATCAAATAAAGCAAGGTGGTGTTTGATAAATGGTGGCCCGTGAAAAATGAAAGGTGGGCAGTTTAAACCCACGTATATGTGGGATTGGATTTTATCCCAACAACTATGCAAGCCTATCAAAATGGCTAATTTAGTCCATCTTTTAAATGGAGCCCGAACATTGAACAAAGAAAATATTACAGGATAAAATATATCCCCAAACATATAGTTCTACGGAAAAAAATAGGATAAGGAAAATATCCTTAGAAGTCGGGAATTGCAAAGGCTATAAAAGTCCCCTCATACACATTCATTCCAGAATTCGAAGGCATTAAGCTTCTAAGCCAATTCAAAGGTAGCGAGGAGATTTTAAAAGCTTCCAAGTTATTTAAATAGGCCTTATAATTTTTAAAGGCAATATTTTTGTAAAGTAAGTCCTATTTAATATTTAATAGGAAAATATTGGGAAGCTAAGTCCTATTATTTTAATAGGCAAATTATAAAATTGGGAGTTATTGGAAACTCACCAATTGGCCCATAGCGCCACACTTTTATTTGCAAAGCCTGGAATTGTTGACCGGAGAGCCATAGGGCATCTTGCGAATGTCTGGAAGGCCAATCAAGTTTCATGGGAATCTTGTGTGTCGAAGGTAGAGGACATGACCGAATTAAGAACCGGTGTTCTTTGAAGGTCTTAAGTACTTGGTAGGAAAGTAAAGTTCCATTAGGTTTTATTGTAAGAAATAACATTGTACTTACAAATTTTGACTAGTGGAACGGTTCGATAAGAACCCGGAGATGTAGGCTATTGCTGAACTCCGTAATCAATCCATGTGCAATGCATTCTACATTCTTGCATTATTTTGGATTTTTTTACTTAAAACAAAGAAATTTTTATCGGTAATTTTTAATAAGCCTATAGGGGTCCGAAGGTCGAAAAAAATAAATATTAAAATTTTTGACCTAGAATTTCGGATTAGTTTAGATATCACAATTGGAAGAAGAAACATTAAGAGACATGGGAATTTATGATTTAAATGTTTGTAGAGTTGGAGGGTGATCAAATCCCCAACAATTTTTTTGATTTCATAATAATGTGGGAATTGGGTGTCCTAACAACAAGTGAAGAGTGTTGTTGGAGCTCAAATTTGCACCCATCCTAAATCAAAATAATCTAAAGATTTGAGGCAACATGGGACTGTCTCCAAGTTGTGGGACTTGAACTAAGACAGACCTCCAAAGAAGGTCACCTTCCGAACTTATTTCTACCGCTAAAACTACTCCTAGGAATTAAAATGCAACTATCTAACTCTACTCTAACTTTCTAAGGGACCAGGGTGATAAGGAGATGCATAGAACATAAATCCAAAACTAGAGAAGGTGATAGAACAAAAATAAAGGGAAATATACTTCTAAAAGAGAGAAAATGGGAGAAAACAATGATGAAGAGGGCCGAAACGATGACCATAGTTCAAGACAACATCTAAATTCCCACTTCCATGATACACAATAGAGAGAGATTATTAGAAAATACACAAAACATACCTGCAAATGAAATAAAACACAAGGATACACAATAAAATACCAACTAAAGTATAAACGAGCCACAAAAAATGATTTTATTTCTTGAAGATCGTGTACAGATCATTATAATCAAGGAAGAAGATATAAAACATTCACAGGATCGTGATCTAAGGCATGAAACTCTTAGAACACTTGTGCATCATTAAAATGATTCCATCAAATTCCCAAAGTATCCAAAATTTTAATTGAGCATCACTTTAAAATATATAGAAAAATGGGAGAAGAAGAAGAAGGGGAAAATCGAGGGAAACTTAAATTTATCCTTCCACCAATAAACCATTTTCATTAAATTTTCTAAAAATCCTGATCACTTCTAGAAGTCCACTTCCCCATGCATTTTTCCTTGCTGAAGATGAAATGGGAAGTAATACAACATGAATCTGGTGGTTGCACCTCCGGAAGTGTATTTTTGCATGTTGGAAACACTTTCTCTATCTTCGCCCACCTACTTACATTTACATTGAGAAATACAAATTTATTACATGGAGGAGGTTAAGATTTCTCCAATGTTATAAGATTTGTAAAGATCAAATCATTGGATTGAAAGTTATATCCATTTTCAATTCCACGTGGAAATCTATCGTTTCTTCTTATTGTGCGGCTTTCTTCTTTAGTTTTACGCGGCTCCTTTAATGTACTTGCAACTTTTCAAATTCTTCGTGTTCTCCTCTTGCTAACACTAACGTGACCATCAATTCACTAGAATTTACTATTTTACTCAAAATCAATCACTTGGTCTCCTTAAGTACTATTACAAGCTTCCTAATTGATTGTCATTAATTTCTTAATACTTGTGACTTAACCATTCATTGTTTCACCTTATATCCCCTTCTCCACATCACTCACATGTTACACAATAAGATTCTAGGCTCATTTATTAATCCAACTCACTAAACTACCAAAACCTTTCCTTGTATCTCCTTCTTACTCTACACACTACCGAAAATTGTACATCTTGTCACATCTTGTTTAAGATTGCAGCCTTCTCAAGAGATAAAACTTATTAAATGTTCTTCCTTACTCTTCTAAGACATTATCTTCCAAGGTTGGAATCTTGTTTCACTTAGAAAATGTTTTATTCTTCAATCTACAACTAAAATATGGCTTCCTATTAGTCATGATGATGACTGGTCATAGTAGGAAAACTAAAAAAAAAAAAACTTTAAGTTTTATAGGTAGTCAACTTGTGTGGTCTAGGTCATCTTAGGGCACTCCTTGTAAATTTCCCATTTGTTTCGACCACAAATCCTTTATTTTCTCTCAACACTTATTCCTTGATTCTCAAATAACCACCTACATGTTACTCCAAGACTCTCACATTTCTCTTGTAATGTTACGAATATATTGTTTGTAACATTATTAATATTGTATTGTGTGTGAGTATTTAATATTATTATTTAAATGAGATGTCAAACTCATTTAATAATAATATAGTGTGAGTGAATGTGAAGTTGTAATAAACAACTCACGGGTAGTTTGATAGAGTTGAGTGAGAGAATAAAGGGATAAGGAGTGATTCTAGGAGATAGACTAGAGAGAATTGAGGGATTGGTGTTGACACCATCTTTATAGGAGTCGTTATCTCTATATAATGTAATCACTACTCTATGTAATACATCCTATATGTTTTGAATCAGATTATTATTTATGGTGTTTTTTAAATTTTTGTGCAATAGCTCTACCAAAAATAAGATGTAATAGAGAGGTATTTAAAGCCTTCCTCCACTTCCTCCAAACTACTTATAATTTCATAGGTCTTACTTGATGATTGTAGGGTTACTTTAATTCCCGATCCTTCCAAATCACCTAGTTTCTCAAACCCCAAGGAGGGTTTCAAAGCTGTGTGCCCAAGAATTGTATATTTGGTATATAATACACTTTCACTCGATTTAAAAGTGTAGAAACTCTACCTAATGTATGTGTTATCAACCACATAAACCATGCATGATCAGTAAGGTCTTATATTTTTTCTAGTTTTCTATATCCTTCAAATTATCCTTGCTCTGCGCTCCGAGGAAAAACCCTCAAACCGGTGTCAAATCAGTATAATAATTTCTTATACCTTCTCTTCTAATAGTGAAGGTCCTAGAAGGCTTAATAATAATCCAAACAACTTAACAAGTCACTCTCACTTGTAAGGTTCTTGTTATAGATTCATATTGGTTGTCTCAAATTGTATACTACAAACAAGCTTATTTATGCACACATAGAATTATAGAAATATCATTTTCAATAATAAAAATTCATGCAATTAAGTTTCTAACTATGAATAATCCACACTTATCTTATATGCATAGGTTTCATTGATCCATGCAAAACCTTAAACCACTGGTAACTAGTTCAACATTGTGTACAAAACCCAAAATTTCGTTCAAAGGGTCTTAAAGTTTCTATTCCAATATGTGACCATTCAAATGATGTCCAAAATAGTTAATAAGGAATATTAAATATCCCTTTACAAATTTTCCTAACCGAATTCTTTCTCACTAAACCTTTTCGATACATGATTTTATCTTTAATACAACATTATAAGACCCCATCAAGTCTAGAACCTTAGAATTGACTATTACATCACAATCATGACTTTATCAAATCCCTAGACCTTTAGTAGAGATGGTTATAATATTACACAACCTTGAATGCCCCAAGATGACACCTACCACCCATTTACAAGCCAAAAATTTCCCTTAGCATTCAAATGTCATTTTGGAGGGAAATGACAAAATTTGAATTTTTGAAGGACTTAAACTAAAATAACACCACAAGAAGACCCTAAATGATCTCTAGTACCTATGAAACGTCTTAAAAATCCAAAAATTGATGATATCCTTCATATGTACATGTTGAGAGTTGATGCTCCTACATCACTCACCTTCAATGCACCCGAGAAATACTCCATCAATATGTCTTTTAAACAATACACCGTTAATCAATGCATAAGGAATAGATTGCAACCTCATATTTCTTCTTCCGCTTTGTTTAAGACAAGAGGTTTTACACCAATAGATAAGAACTTAGTCATATCATCAATCCAAATTTGATCATTGAATACATTTCTTTCATCCCTTTGTCATTCAACATCATTTGAAGGTTCCTCATTCATGAAGGAACTTTCTTGGTGATCCCGTGCAACTAAAGTCATCTACTCACAAAGTTCCCTTCCTCTTAACAATTTTTGGCCTTGATAGCCACGTCATGTTCCATAATTTTAGTCACCCACCCAATTCATTTCTCGTTGATCCGTGCTCCCATGATGAAGTCTCGACAATGGAATGTGATACTAAAACTTTAATGTGATTAATAACAATCATACATTTGAATTTATTTAAAAATATCATGATAACAAACACCTATTTTTCAACGTGGCTATACTTGAGATCACAATTCTTTAGTGTTTGGTGAAGAAGGTCACCGAATGCTCCATTATGTGACCATTTTGCTAAGTTAAAATTGTGGCTATGCTAGATTAAGCCCCATAAACATATATAATGAAATATTTGGCATAGTCAGGGTTGATAAATGTGGGGGCAAGTGAAATATATTCTCTCGACCTTATCGAGGTATCTTTCCCCTCTTTTGTCCACTTGAAAATTGAATCCTTCTTGAGCATGAGAGTAATATGCCTCACCAAACCTATAAATCTAGGAATGGAATGCCTAACAAAATTGATTTATCCAAGGAATGATTGCAAAGCCTACTTGTGATATGGTAAAGAAAGAGCCAAAATGGCTGAAATTATTTCCATATCAATCATAATGCCCTCCTTTAAAACAACATGGCCCAAAATTTTACCCCTTGGGACCACAAAGTTACATTTCTTGGGATCACCAAATTCCCTACATCTATCAAATACTTTCTCCAGGTGCTTCATATGATCTACACTTTGTTTAGAAAAGAAATCTATGTCATCTAGGTAAAACAAGATGAATTGATTAATGTACCCATTGAAATCAATATCTATCACTCTTTGGAATGTGTCACCTGTGTTTGATAAATCCAAAGGGAATTTTCTAGTATGCAAATGTTTCCCATTTGGTGGTGAACGAGGTTTTTTACTGATCCTATTCTTTTACTTTGATTTGATTAAATCTTGAGTATCCATAAAGCATTAAAAACCTTTCAGCTCCCGCTGTTTTCTATAGAATCCACTCCATAGAAGGTAAAGGATAGTGATCCTTTAGTGAGGCCTTATTCAATTCCCTAAAATTGACACAAAGCATGATTTCTCCATTCTTCTTCCTTACTGGAACCAAATTTGCCACCCAAGTAGAGTACTTAATAGGAAAAATTATATTGTCCTCAATAATTTTGAATAATTCCTTTCTCATGAGGGGCTCTATCTTGGGATTGACTAGCCTCTGCTTATGTCTAGTTGTCTTAACATTGGGATCTAGATAAATAGAATGCTAGACTATATCTGGATTAAATTCTTTGAAATATTCGTAGTCCAATGAAAATATATCACTGAACTTTTGGCACAAGGAAATAAAATATTGTTTTTCATTCTCATCGCATACCTTCCCAAGAAGAAGATCCTTTCTTGGTGCAATCATGACTAATATTATTTCTTTTCCACCATGTCCTTCTTGTCACCTCTGAATTGATCATTTGGGTTGAAAATATGTTCTTAAGTGACCAATCCTTTTGGGAATTTGTTTGTTTTCAACTAAATAATTTGATCACCATAGATGTTTGACGAATCAGATTACATTCTTGAGGAGAACTCAACTTTATTTTGTATGAATTGGAAAAAAAAATCATCACTATCAAACACCTGCCATCTAGCATTATTATCTCAAATAGAAGGTCGACCACCATCTTGATGTGTTGGACATTTCCTTCAACAAGCTATTCTACCGGTGAAAATTGAGAGCCAAGAGCTAACATTTGATATGCTTCTCTGTTCAATTTTCTAGGCACAAATTGCACATTAATAGCATAAAATATATTTGATAGATCCTAGACTCTATGCTTATACGTTTCTAACAACTTATTATTAGTTGCACATTTCCCTCTAACTTGGTGAATAACTAGTTCAGTGTCTCTAAAGACCTACAATTCTTTGATCCTCCTCTTTTCTTCAATTAAAATACCATGCACCAATGTCTCATACTCAGCTACATTGTTTGAACATGCAAACTACAACCTATGATCAAAGAATAACTTTTCATTCATTGGGTAAATTAGCACAACACATACCCCAATTCTATTTCCACTTCTAGAACCATAAAAAAACATCCGCCATAGTCCAAAAGCATTTTCTTTTTCTTTCTTGAATGGCATGGGTATGATAGATTATTCTTGGATAGTGAAATAAGTACTGAGATCAATCTCAAAGGTTCTAAGATCTTCAACATAGGGAAAAAAATTATGATCTTTGTCAGCCCATTCATCTAAAAATAAATTAGGCATGGAGGGAGAGATAGGTTGCTATTCTAAAACTAAGTCTTGTTCATGTCTTTCTTGTATTAGGAAATTTGATTGGATGGGAGTAGGATCATATGAATTAATATGGTAGGAAAATATGGGATCAGTTTGTATGGTAAATATTGTACCATATCTAGTTCTCAAAATCATGTGAGTCCAATATGAAGACAGATACCGCCTACCTTAGCAGTGAAATCTCTAGACAAGCATATGGAAAACATGGGAGGAAAGTCAATCATTGAAATTTCATGAGTTATGGTGAGGCTTGGGCAGGTATGAAGGGTTAACTCAAGATATTTTATTACTCCTAATACACCCATGGTTGACCCATCAAGTTACAAAACTCCCTTAGACACATGACTGTATTTGAGACCCAAGATATCAATAATTTTCTTAGGCATTACATGTGCATCGCCCTCGAATCTATCATATAGTTATGAACCAAGTGTTTTCCCACAATTAATGACATGTAAAAGGGTGGGGTGTTGACTTTTTAGTTACTTGGTCTTCCCTTGTTTGTGAGATATTGACCGTGACATGATTTTTCCGCACCACTGGATTCGCTTGAGGCAACTACTTAAGGGATTTAAACAAGAGGTCATGTTGTGATGGGATGGCCAAAGTGTCCCACATTATTACATTCAAATTGGTATTATTAATTTACTTGACAATATAAATGGAAGACCAATGGATTTATGCATCTACAACATGTTGTTATCCCTTTTCCATTGTTGCGGTGTTTGAATAGGCGACCTTGATTGAACAAAAACCTCCTTGTCCAAGATAGATTTACTAGATACTTTAGGAAACTTGTTCTTTTCTAATCCAAACTATTTTTCCTTATCTCGTGGAATTTCCTAACTGTGGAAGATGGAGGTATTGATTCCAACATCCTTTTATTTTATCTTGTATTATAAACAATGCTGATTTGAGGTATGTTATAACTATCCGCCACTTGATTGAATACGCAAAAATCCCGAGCTCTCAGAAGAACATGGGATTGACATAAATATTATCTTATTGAACTACTTATGCATTTGAATTGAGTGCTTCTAGAGGTGGCCCTTGATGTCCTGGAATTACCTTGAACCATGTATGCTTGAAGATGCATTTCCCTTTCACAACCCAATTGATTATGTGGAAGATTGCATGGAAAACACCACTCAGTTTCTTGAACCATATTGTTTTGTACTAGAACCAATGCTTGGCTTGAGCTAGGAGTAGGAAGTGCTTGTGGAGGAGGAATTGTTGCCAATGGGAGAGGAGAACGTTTTCCCGACATTTGTTACTTGGTTGATTTTGTGCATATATTTGATTAGATTTCTGATTTCATATGGTTGATATCCCTGATTTGAGGATTTCCCTAGTTTTGATAATTTCTATAGGATTGGGCTTGTTGTTTTTCTAGGGATATAAATTTTTTTGTTAAGTTTCTAATTAGAGATTTCATATCTTCATCTTCAATTTTTTGGGTAGGATTTTGAGATGTGGAAGCAACAAGTTGGGTATTTTGTTGGGATAGGAGCAATAGAAGTCGAGCAAAGTGTGAGAAAATTTAGGATATAAGGGCATGGGTGGCCTAGGGGCTAATTTTCCAGCTTGTATTAAACTATTCTCAACCCTAATTGATAGTGCATAGGCTCCTAGAAATGTTGTCCCTCCCTTACATTGGATCATAATAGCTATATCAAAATTAATAGCTTTTGAGAAATAGAGAAATGCACCTTGAGTAGCTAGTCTTATAGGGATTAGAATCCTCTCCCATGTTTTTGGAACCTAAAGTTGAAGTCCATCATTTGTTTGTTTGGATATCTTTTGATTGTGGTTAATTTTTCTAATAGAGAAAATTTGTTTTCTCTCTCTCCAAACTGATTACAGAGGGTTGTGCATAGTGCATTCTAATTTTGAATTGAGCTCGCTATCGCTATACACCGAACCACTGCAAAAATTTCCCTTTGAAAAGTGAAGCTAAAAGTTTCATAGCTACATCCATCTTAGTGATTTCATGTATGGCACAAACATTTGCAATGTATTGGCTATGATCAGCTAGAGTAGTATGATTTTCTTCTCGTGAAGAATGGGATATTTTTCAAAGTTGCATCTTTGGGATGGGATTTTGAGCATTCAAAACAAGTGGATTTTTTTCCCATTGAGTTAAAAATGGGTTTGGTGGTGTTTGAACCATTATGATGGGTCTAAGAACTCTTATTGACTATAAGAAGGGTCTACCAAGTGGAGGTGTTGAAAGAGTTATGTTTTGTGGAGATGGAGATCTTTGAACTTGTCTTCTTCTTCTTCCTCTACCTAGTGAAAGCTATAAATATTAAAATATCCCCTTCCCTATTTTTCTAAACCATGTTTGAATCCTTCTCATGAAAGTGAACCACTAGTCCGCTCAAACCAGTTGATTTTCTTGATGGAGTCACCAAATGTGTTGCTATAGAGCCTCCAAAGGCTAGGATTTTATCAAGATACACATCCAAACTTGACAAACTGGAAATGATGGATAATAGAACTATGCCTAGAAATCAGAATCCAAGTTCTTAGAGGAAGGAAAAATCTCTTCTTCAGTTGATTTTAATTCTCCTTCTCTAGAGGAATCTCAAATCTCATCTCCAATATAGTCTTCCTTAAGGAAGTTAGAAATATATTTCAGCTCTTTATCTTCCATGTTAGAATTAGAATCAGAATCAGAGTGCTCAGAATCAGCTTGATCTTCAAATTTAGTCTCAGAGCTCAATTCTTCTATTTCAGCTTCATATTGATATTCAAACCAGGCTAAATCAACTCAAATACATAGAACTTCAAAGTAGGCTTCCTAGAATTTGTCTGTAGATTCACAGATTCATTGAGTAGATTCAAAAATTGTTCAAAACTGAACCAAAGGGGCTGAGTGAATGCCACACAAATCAAGATCATGTAGAATTTTGTATTGTTCCCAGTGTAATAGATGACAACAAGTAATGATTTGTTGTTAGTTATTTCATGACCTTAACCCTCTATCGCAATCTAAACAAGCCATACTAGTCCACATGCTAGCAATAAAAGAGATACAATACAATTGATAAATAAAATAAGAGTAATGCTACATGGAAATAGAGTAGACAAGAATTGCAGGCAATTCTAGTAATTACCGGTGATTCGGAAAATAAGAACAAACCGACAAAATGTAATATCTAACCAATTATTGTTGAAAATATGATGTTCCAAGGACTTGGATTATAACATGAGATGAAAAATTAACAGATAAGTATACCTGAACATATAAATAGAAATGTAAAGTGATATCTGACCTTGAGGATGATGAATGAAATTGATGAAACTTGTAGCTGAATGATGATTTTTTTATCACCGATAGGCTTTGAAATGGTTCCCAAAAATTGCTTGATGATTGTGAATGCCAATGCTGGATAATAATGCATTGACGTTGATGTAGTATAAAAATGATAAACTCTGATAGAAAATTCAGACTTGAGAATGTCAGTAGATGATCCCAAAAAGAGACTAGAAAATGGGGTTAAATAATCATTGGTGATTTGCCAAATTGTCGGTGATTTTGGTCTGTTTGGGTTTATTTAGAAAATGGTTGGAAAAATTTGCTAATTTGATATTTTTGTTCATATTTTCGAGGGATGGATTTGTTAGGTTTGTTTGAAAGTGTCAAGTTGGCTAGTGATGTGTCGAATTTATTTAGGGAAATGATAAGATAGGTTAGATATTATCCAATTTGGCTAAGTTTGTTTTAAGATGAGTATTAGGTGGTTATTTAGTGATTAATTAGGTGTACGATCATAAGATTATATAGGATAATGTAAGATAAAATGAGATAAATAGGATGGAAAATAATGATGGTCCTAAATTAATTAATATATTTAATTAATTTAGAATTTGGGGTGTTAATTAACTAATGAGGGTGTGGGGTGTAAGGTAGGTTTAACTAATTAAATGTGGAATGTCAATGTATTTAATTGATCGAGGAGGTGGGTGCATTGTAATGGTTTGGAAAAGGATGAGGGGTGTAGATTTTTGGTGTGTGCACTATCTTATACTCTCCTATTGTCCTTGACCATTCTTAGGCGACATAGATCCCACACTTGTGATTTGGAACTTGCATTTTCTTTGAAATTTTGTCCTTTCTCTTTGGATTTATTCTTCATTTTCTCCATCTTCCTTGCTCCATCAGCTGCAACTGCACACAAAGACATAAAAACAACAAATATAGATTCTTCATCATGTTTTTCATATGCTCCATCCTTGTTTGTTTCTCTTCCAACTGGTCTTCATCATTTGTCTTGTTTGAAAATACTGAAATTTGTTCATTTTCTTCAACTTCTTGCTTGTTTTCTTTCTCCTCCAACTTCTTCACTATACCAACTTGCATTATACCTATACTGCACTCCGATTTCCCTTATTTACATCATTAATTTCACAAGAAATCATCATCTTGTTAGTTGTACCTTCACTCACTCTATCTTCATCCACTATGCACACTAAATTTTACAAAAGATCTCCTAGTTATTCATCTTTTCTTCCATCACAATCACCCAATGAAATGAATTCATTAAAATCAAAGTCACCTACTTATGGTTTTACACAATCATTTTGATATTCATCATCCACCATTTCAATAAATTCATCTAAAGAAGATTCAATTTTAGTTAGCAAATGAGTAGATTTTTATCTTGAACCACTTACCTTGGTTTCATCCTTTGCATACCTTGACTCTTCATCTTTTAGGCAAAGCAAAAACTGGTAATGATCTCTTCTTCTTCATTCAATCCCTGATTTTCATTGCATACAACCTCTTCCATTTCTTCTTTCTCTCCGATTTGCTGACTTATTTTTTCATTTGCTTGAGTCTTTTTTCTTCTTGTTTGATCATCTCCTTCAACTTTTCCTTTTGTATTCTTCTCACAATTAACTGTATAGGCCATTTGATCTTCTTTTTTATTATTTTTCCAAACTCATATATATATATATATCCCTCCCTCCCTCTCTCCCTCCCTCTCTCTCAAAAAATTATTTTTCACCTTGCTCTCCTTCACAACTCACCTAGGATTCAAACCTGGCCTTTTGGTGTCTTTCTCTTCTTCTTCTTCTTCTCATTCATCACTTCTCAACTTTCCCTTTGTACATGTAATCACACATTCACACTTACACTTTCACTTTTATCCATAAAAATACATTCACTCTCCTAGCTCTCATACCACTTGATGTAGAGGACCATCTCAATTCCATTCATTCATCAAAATAATATCAAGAACTAATAATGACATTCATTAAGTACCATGTTTTCTATTACTTGTTTATTGGTCTAATAGACTCTACTAAGAAATTATTGATTCCTTCATGCACTATCCATTTTTCCTCTTTATCACATAATTTTTTCTCTCATCTTTTTTCAATCTCTCACAGCCATCATTAACCTTGAAATCAACAACTTGATTTGAACTTCTTCTTGTACTTCTTATTCACAAATGGTCTTAGTCAATCTAGCTAAAATTGGTCTTATAGCTTAATTAGACCTTTTTCATGACTTGTCTTTATCCCTCATACTCTTATGATACTGAAATAGTCATCCAAAAGCATATATAAGTTTCAAAACATTCCCTTTCCTTCTTTACCTTTCAACTACCCTTATAAACCCCTCAAAGCCATGTTTCTTGGAACATCCATGCATTCAAACTT